>JAPDNY010000002.1:281957437-282469937 GCA_029375565.1 Gekko gecko
CAGTGAGAGCAATCACAAAATGGCTGCCATGGGAGGTGAAGACACAGCCACAGAGGAAGCCCAAGTCCAGGGCAGAAGAAGGGTAATTAAATACTCTCTGTCTCTCTGTCTCTGTCTCTCTCTCTGTCTCTCTCTCTTTCTCTCTCTCTCTGTCTCTCTCTCTCTCTCTGTCTCTCTCTCTTTCTCTCTCTCTCTCTCTCTCTCTCTGGGGAAGAGGAGTGATGAGAAGGAATAAAGCCAACACCATGGTGGCATCTGCCAGTTTGGTGTAGTGGTTAAGTGCACAGACTCTAATCTGGGGGAACAGGGTTTGATTCCCCACTCCTCCACCTGCAGCTGCTGGATGACCTTGGGCAAGCCATAGTTCTGTCAGAGCTGTTCTCTCAAGGACAGTTCTCTCAGAGCTCTCTCAGCCCCACCTACCTCACAGGGTGTCTGTTGTAGGGAGGGGAAGGGAAAGGAGATTGTAAGCCGCTCTGAGACTCTGAGTGAAGGGCGGGGTATAAACCCAATCTCCTCCTCCTCCTCTCCTGCCACTGCAAATGTTTTTAAAACTGCACAGCCAATCAGAATCTTCAATAGCCAATTAGCTGTCCTTCTGAGCTAAAGGCCCACCTGGCCCTATGCTAGGGTTGCCAGCTCTGGGTTGGGAAATACCTGGAGATTTTGGGGGTGGAGCCTGAGGAGGGCGGGGTTTGGGGAGAGGAGGGACTTCAATGGGTTATAATGCCATAGAGTCCACCTTCCAAAGCAGCCATTTTCTCCAGGGGAACTGATCTCTGGCACCTGGAGATCAGCTGTAATCCCAGGAGATCTCCTGCCACTATCTGGAGGCTGGCAACCCTACCCTACACATTCTTCTAAAGCGGTTGGTGGGCATTAGGAAAAGTTTTGGTAGACACCATGGTGCCTGTGGATACCAGGTTGGGGGATCCCTGTTGCCACGTGGCTGACAGGAAGAGGAGAGTGAGTGACAGGAGGAACAGGAAACCAGTCTGCCGGTTGCATTCTGGGGCAAAGAAGGAAGCAGCCCTGAGCAGATGAGAAACGAGGGGAGTATCCTTGTCCCGATCTGACTCAGTTTCCCATTTGCTACTCCTTGTGTAAGCTTCTTCTTTTGTACCCTTGATGCTGTTGGGAAGTTGTTGGGTTTTTTGTCTCTCTCTCTCTTTTTTTTACAAAAAGAAAGTTTTCAGGATAATGGCTGAGCTGGGGCAAAAATGTCTTCAGCTGTGTAGCTGGTTTTGTGAGAGCCTGAGAGCTTGATGAAGCAAGTGTGCTAAAGGAGCAAACCACGGCAAATGCCTTAGTTACAAAACAGATGCCTAGCACACTTCTGCTAAACTTGCTATTATTGGTTTGCCTTTCTATGGCCCCGTTCACACTGAGCATTTGCCCCCCTGAAGGCACGGGAGCCCTGCGGACTTTCCGTGCTCGATCATACGAGCACATCTGGGAGGCGTAGTGCTCCCATGGCCAACCCACGGCTTCCCGTGGAAAACGCGGAGTAAAAAACTAGTAGGTCTGAAGTACTAGTTTCCAGAAATCCTGGGGCAAAGGCTGGCGTCTGATCGCGGGAGCACCAGTATCCCGCGGCTTCCGACACCCACCCATGTCCCTGGGGTTTCTGGATGTTGTAAGTGTCCATGGGATGCGCACCAATGCTGAACAGTGCATGCACACACACAAGACACCGACAGCGGCCCGCCCCCCCAATGGCGCATGCGCACTTCGCTGCTTTTTTGCTGCGCTGCAGCAGCGCGGTGTGATCGGGGCGCAGAGCTGGAGTGTGGCAACCCGGTGGCCCATGTGATCGGGCTACCGCGCCTTATTTAGCTCTGGGGCAAACTGCCACGCCTCTCCCCCGCGTTTTCTGGCCCGTATGACCGGGGCCAAAAGTTGACTTGCTGGTTGTCTCCCATCCAAATCCTTTATATGTAGGGTTGACAACTTCCAGGTGGTGGCTGGAGATCTCCCACGACTCCCAACAAAGCCATTTTAGACACAGCAGTGGGGAAGACCCTTCCCTTGTCTGTGAAAAGCACAGAGACATGGGGCCAATCTGCATTTAGCATTTTTACCAAACCCACACTGGAACAGAAAAAGATGCAGTTCAAAACCACATTCAACTATCCTGGGCTAACACTGTTGACTGCAGAGTTACCCCCGAATGGCCATAAAACAGCCATAAATCTATGCAGACAGCCACCATAAAACCAGAGATCAAACGAAGTGAAAGCAGCATGCAGTCTGGACACTGCCATAAAATGTGACATTCAATCAAAGTGAAAGTGGCATGCAATGCAGATGGGAATTTCTGTTCCAGTGTGGGTTTGGTAAGACAGCGGAGCAAACGCTAGATGCAGATCAGGCCTAGGTTTGCCAACCTCCAGATAAGGTCTGGAGATCTCCCAGAATCACAACCGATAGCCAGACTACACAGATCAATTCCCATGGAGAAAATGGCTGCTTTGGAGGGTTGATTCTGTGGCATTATACTTGGCTGAGGTCCCTCCTCCTCCCAAACCCATCCTCCACAGTGTCAGGTATTCCTGCCATAAAGGATGGAGAAGGGAGGGAGGATGGGAGTGTATGGAGAAGGGAGGGCGGATGGGACTGTAGGGTGTTGATTGATGCTTTGAGACTGGTGGGATGGAATGTGGGGAGCTGCCGATGTTGCCCGGGCAACCAGGTCATATCTCAGATCCCAGGCCAAGAGTGGCCTTGAATGCCAGGCTGACTGTCTCCTATCGCTTTCTAAAGACAACAGCTAGGCTGGGAAAGGTGGGATGGAGGGTGAACTATTATTTACAGCTTCTGGGGTTCCCGCGCGCGAGAGGTTTGTTCATTGGTAGAATGGTGGGGGCCCTTTCCCCCCTTTAGGGTATATCTCAATGCTTCATGTATCCAAAGTATTCTTAACAATGCTTCTGTTTTAGCGACCTAGTCTTACAGCTTAATAAATACTATTCTTGTTTCAATGAACAAGGCCTGGTGTTTGGCTGACTAACTAAGGACCCTGACACACAGCTTCAATCCCCAAATTTCCAGGTAGTTACCAATCTGACATTTGCAACCCTAACAGAGTCTGTTCTCCGAAGGATGTCCCTGCAGCACAAATGCCTTCTTTGTCACCAAAAATTATGCTGTTCTATGCACAATACAACAACAGACACATCTGCACTTAGCCCTGACATGCTTATTGACAAAATAGTGTCTAGAACTGGGGTCCCCAAACTTTTCGAGCCTGCGGGCACCTTTGGAATTCTGACAGAGCACGGTGGGCGCAGCCACAAAATGACTGCTACAAAATGGCTGCCACAGGAGGTGGCGCCAGCCATAAAATGGATGCCCCAGCTTACATCCAGTCACTCAGTGAAGATCCTTGTGCTGTGGTGGCAGCTGCTGCAAAAACAGCCAGTTAAATCTCTGGAGAGCCAGCTTGGTGTAGTGGTTAAGAGTGGCGGACTCTAATCTGGAGAACCAGGTTCGATTCCCCATTCCTCCACATGAAGCCAGCTAGGTAACCTTGGGTCAGTCACAGTTCTCTCAGAGCTGTTCTCTCAAGGGCAGTTCTCAAGAGAGCTCTCTCAGCCCCACCCACCTCACAGGGTGACTGTTATGGGGAGAAGAAGGGAAGGAGATTGTAAGCTGCTCCAAGACTCCTTCAGGTGATGAAGAGCAGGGTATAAAACCAACCTTCTTAATGGGCAATCAGAAAGCTTCCTAGGCAAAACCCCCAAATGACCCTGCCCACTTTCTAAAAACACTTGTTGGGCATCCAGAAAGATATTGGCAGGAGTCATGGTGCCCAGGGAGACCGTGCTGGGGACCCCTGGTCTAGAAGATCCAGGGAAAACTTAGTGTGTAAAGAAAGATGCCCAGTCTTGATGTGGGACCTGTTTCCTCCAGAGTCCCTTAGAATGATGAACTGTAGCAAAACTAAGTCTGAGTCCAGTGGCACCTATAAGACCAGCAACGAAAGCTTAAATAAATAAAATTTGGTTGGTCTTAAAGGTGCCACTGGCATCAAACTTTATTCCGCTGCTTCAGACCAGCATGGATATCCACCTGAATGTAGCAAAACTGGAAGTCGTCTGTGTGTCTGCTGGATCACACAGCTCTGTCTCTGGTGCCCAGCTACCAGAAAGCACCTGCTCCCATTGCAACAAGACACAATTGCCTGGGCTTGCTCGGGTGGAACATATAAACCGGTGGGGATGCCAGGTTCACTCTGGGGGTGGGGGGAATCTCCTTCCCTCACCTCCCATCGCGCACTGCCACTCCATGGGCTGGTGGGAGAATTTTTTAAATTGTCCTTGATACAATGCCATTTAAATTGTCCTTGATGCAGTGCCCTGCTGGTGGACCTCCTGATGGCACCTGGTATATTTTGGCCACTGTGTGACAAGAGTGTTGGATTGGATGGACTATTGGCCTGCTCCAACATTGGCTTCTCTTCGGTTCTTATGTTCTTATGATAGCACTTCCCTGGAAATGATGTAATGCCACAGAGCCAGTGGTGCCCATTGGGTTGCCAGGCTCCCTGCTATGGTGGGAGGCCTCCCACTAATTACTACCATTGCTCGCCACTGCTTTCAGTGGCAGTGAGATGAAATTTTTTTAAAAACCCCACAAACCACTGTTCTCTGTGCCAGTACATTACAACCCCCAAATGAAAATGGGTGACTCTAGGAATTGCCAACATTACATGCCCCCTGTCTCCACCTAGGTGCCCCCCATGTCCCTGCACCTCCCCCCCCGATACCTGCTGGTTCACAGTCCTATAAATTGACAACCACAGAACCTTTACCGAAGAAAGGAACACATCCTGCTGAAGTCTGGGTTACCAGCCTCCAGGTGAAGCCTGGAACGCTCCAGGAATTACAGCTATCTACAGACTACAGAGACCCTGCTTACATATTACCAGGGCTTTTTTTGTAGAAAAAGCCCAGCAGGAACTCATTAGCATAATGGGCCACACCCAACAGCAGAAACTCATTAGCATATTAGACCACGCCCCTGACAGCACAGCTCATTAGCATATTAGGCCACGCCCCCGTGTTACCAGAAGTGTGATCATCCAGCCACACCCACCTTTTGCTTCTTATTCTGTTTACCTTGTTTGTTGTCAAAACCCAGGGCTTTTTTTGTAGCAGGAACTCCTTTGCATGTTAGGCCACACACCCCTTATGTAGCCAATCCTGATGAGTTTCTGCTGTTGGGTGTGGCCAACTCAGGAGCCAGCCGGAACTCCGTTCCTGTGTATTCCTGCCCAAGAATAGCCCTGCATATTACTGTGTGTGCACGTACATCTTGCGTGTGCATCTGTGTTTGTAAAAAAGACCCAATGTGCATTTACTTTACCAATGAAACTGGGGGCCGGTACCAGTGCAGTTTCAATCACACGTTTATCTGTACATACGTTGAATGTAACAGCACTCATATAAAGGGGGGGAAAGGCCAAGTGTTCACTGTACATGGATTCTACATGCATTCCCTGTAACTTGTGAACGGGGACAGAGATCAGTTTTCACTGAGAAAACAGCAGCTTTGGAAGGCAGGGCATACTCTATGGCAGGGGTGTCAAACATGCGAGCCCGGGGCTGCACAGTGGAACTGGCTGTCTTCTGCTTCTTTTTCCAGTTCTGCTGCTGCTGCATCACCGTAGGTTTGCAGCTTACGGATACACACCTGAACAGCATACTCAGGATTGCAGTAGCCACAGGCATTTTGATGCAATAATTCAGAGCAAGAGGTGTCAGTTATCAGACACGGTTAAATAAGCAAAATATTGCAAGAGTGCTAATGTTTTAAGTGTGTTTTTATTTTAAGTAAAAAAAAACCCTTTATGTTTGTGTCCTTTATAAAGTTTATATCTCCTCTACCTGGCATTACATTTTATGACACGCGTGGCCCGGCCCAGCAAGGTCTCACTTATGTCAAATCTGGCCCTCATAACAAATGAGTCCGACACTCCTCCTCTGTGGTATCACATCTGAGCTCTCTCTCTGCCCCCAAGTATCCATGAATTTATCTAGCTAGAGTTGGCAGTCCTAAGTCTCTGATGAGATTCCATGGTTCAGACAGGGTTTGAAACGACACTCTCTGACCTGGAGCCTCCCACCCTGGAAACAAGATGTGCTAGTGTGAATGGTGTCGTTGCCTTAGTGAGGAGGGGAAACAAACTTCTTCTCATGCTCAGAGGCATTTTCTTTTAAAATATATCGTTATTCCACTTATCAAGCCTGAATTTGGAATACTGTGTACAGTTCTGGTCACCACATCTCAAAAAGGATATTATAGCATTGGAAAAAGTGCAGAGAAGGGCGACTAGAATGATAAAAGGGTTGGAACACCTTCCCTATGAAGAAAGTTAAAACACTTGGGGCTCTTTAGCTTGGAGAAACGACAGCTGAGGGGTGACATGATCGAGGTTTATAAGATTATGAATGGGATTGAGCAGGTTGAGAAAGAAGTCCTTTTCTCCCTTTCTCACAATACAAGAACTCGTGGGCACTCCATGAAATTGCTGAGCAGTCAGGTTAGAACAGATAAAAGGAAATACTTCTTCATCCAAAGAGTGATTAACATATGGAATTCACTGCCACAGGAGGTGGTGGCAGCTACAAGCATGGACAGTTTCAGGAGGGAATTAGATAAACATCTGGAGCAGAAGTCCATCAGTGGCTATTAGCCACAGGGTATAGATGGGAACTCTCAGTCTGGGGCAGGTGATGCACTCTATTCTTGGTGCTGGAGGGGGCAGCCGTGGGAGGGCTTCTAGTGTCCTGGCCCCACTGCTGGACCTCCTGATGGCACCTGGTATATTTTGGCCGCTGTGTGACAGAGTGTTGGACTGGATGGGCCATTGGCCTGATTCAACATTGGCTTCTCTTATGTTCTTATGAACTCTCCTTAGAAGCTAACATGACCGAACCGAAGCTGTTGTACTTCAGTCACATTATGAGAAGACGAAAGTCACTAGAAGAGACAATAACGCTACAGAAAGTTGAAGGCAGCAGGAAAAGGAGAAGACCCAGCATGAGATGGATGGACACAAATCAAGGAAGCCACAGAGGCCCTCAGTTTGCCAGACGTGAGCAAGGCTGTTAAGGACAGGACGTTTTGGAGGTCATGAATTCATGGGGTTGCTGTAAGTCAGAGGAGACTTTTTTGTTGTTGTTCAGTCGCACAGTCGAGTCCGACTCTTCGCGACCCCATGGACCAGATTACGCCAGGCCCTCCTGTCTTCCGCTGTCCACTGAAGTTTGCTCAATTTCATGTTCATTGCACCGATGACACTGTCTAACCATCTCATCCTTTGCCGTCCCCTTCTTCTTTGACCTTCAATCTTTCCCAGCATCAGGGTCTTCTCCAGTGAACGCTCCCTTCTCATTTGGTGGCCAAAGTATTTGAGCTTCAGCTTCAGGATCTGGACTTCCAGGGAACAATCAGGGTTGATTTCTTTTAGGATTGACTGATTTGGTCTCCTTGCAGTCCAAGGGACTCTCAAGAGTCTTCTCCAGCACCATAGTTCAAAAGAATCTATTCTTCGGCGCTTGGCCTTCCTTATAGTCCAACTCTCGCAGCCATACATTACTACGGGGAATACCATTGCTTTGACCATGCAGACTTTTGTTGGCAGGGTGATGTCTCTGCTTTTTATCATGCTGTTTAGGTTTGCCATCGCTTTCCTCCCAAGGAGCAGGCGTCTTTTAATTTCATGGCTGCAGTCACCATCTGCAGTGATCTGGGATCCTAGGAACGTTAAGTCTGAAGAGGAGACTTGGCGGCCCTTTAAGACACACACACATCCCACACATTCCAGAACTAAACCCTGGCATATATAATAGCATAGTAGATTCCTAGGCTTATCCCAGGACCACAAGCAGTTATGCTGCCACAGTGGATTACAGAAGACCCCAGCCTAGCTGAATGTGAGGTAGAATTCTGAGATGTCCAAGTGGACTGTGCCGCTTCAAACTGCAAGCCTGTGTGTCTGTGTGGGAGGGTGGGCTGAATGACCCCTGGAATGCAGGACGGATGTAGTTATGGGGTGTGATTGTGATGTCCATTGATTCTAACCAGCAGATGGAGCCAGAGGTGCCCTATAGGTTTCTTTATTCATTGTGCTTCATTCATTGTGTATGTCTCCAACCTCATTAACCCCCAGCTCCTGACACTTTCCGGGTAACCCAGTGATTTCACTTTTGAAGAAATCCCAACCTATATTTTATAGAGTCACCTCCTTCAGGACTAGAGCTTTCCACCCTACCTAGCAGCAGGAGGATTTGAGGGTGGAAATAAATTATCCAGTGATGCACAGATTGTCGCATCACTTCTGTACACCAAACCAGAAGGGACACCATTGTGACGGGGTAAATCTCTACAGCTCTGAAAGGCGTGATGATGTCTCTTCTGATTTTGTCCTGGAAGTCGTGCACCCTGTCAAACCTTGCTGTGTGGGGGAGGGGAACAAGGGGCTCAGGTTGGGAGGTCTCCTGCTGAACTGGAGAGCTGCCCCCCAATTCAGGGCTCATTCCAATAAAGCTGCTCTCCTATGCAGGTCCTGGCCCACCGGGGCACCACCCTTGGAGCTGCCCTCTCATCTTTAGAACATGAGAACACAAGAGAAGCCATGCTGGGCCGGGCCAATGGCCTATCCAGTCCAGCACTCCATGCCAGGCAGTGAACAAAACCCAGGTGCCATCAGGAGATCCACCAGCAGGGCCAGAACTCCAGAAGCCGCCCAGTGTTGCCCCCCAAGCACCAAGGGTACAGAGCATCACTTGCCCCAGACAGAGTGTTCCATGTACACCTTGTGGCTAATAGCCACTGATGGACCTCTGCTCCATGTTTATCCCATCCCCTCTTGAATCTGTATGCTTTATAGCTGCCACCACTTCCTGTGGCAGTGAATTCCATGTGTTAATTACTCTTTGGGTGAAGAAGTACTTTCTTTTATCTGTTCTAAGCCTGCTGCTCATTAATTGCATTGAGTGCCCACAAGTTCTTGTTAGTTATTAGAGCCCCTCCTAACTCCCAGGTCAGCACTTCTGTGGCAAGCTCCTCTCCAAGTTAGCCCCCCCCTAATTTCCTAGTGTCTGATCACACCCTTTCAATTAGGATCCAGTTGTTGCTGTATCCCTTTCCTGTGATAATTTTGTTCCCTGCTGCTGTATTGTAGGTTCGTAGGCTCATTTCCTTCAACACCCTGACTCCACGCTTCCAGAAATATTCTAATATTTGGCAGGGAAGTTGGCTTCCACACCCAAACAGGGCACATTCTTATTGCTTCCCTGTGCAAAAACTTTCAGGGGATAAAAGAAATTAGCACATCGGGGAGTGAGGTTTTCACTAAGACCTTCACTTGCAGTGCTAATTTGCCAGTTCTAGGGATTTATTAAAGAGTAGGGTGACTGTCCACTGCAATCTGAAGTAAGGTTAAAGATAAAGGTTTCCCATGCTTGAAAGCCAGTCAGATCTGACTCTAGGGGGCGGGGTTCATCTCTGTTTCCAAGCTGAAGACCCAGCGCTGTCCAAAGACTTCCCCGTGGTCATGTGGCCGGCATAACTGAACACCAAGGCACACAGAACACTGTTACCTTCCAGCTGAAGTGGTACGTATTTATCTACTTGCAATGTCTTGCTTTGAAACTGTTAACTTGGTAGGATCTGGGATCAGAGACCGGAGCTCACTCCGTCACGCGGCACTAGGGTCTCGAACTACCGAACTACCGACCTTCCGGTTGGCAGCTCAGCATCTTAACCTCTGAGCCACTGTGACCCCTGCAGTCTGAAGTAGTACAGTCCATTCTACCACCAGCCCCTCATTCTGTTGTATGTCATAGGGTAGCCAATCTCCAGGTCAGGCCTGGCTAGGGCTGCCAGCAGCCCTTGTTGACCACAACCGCTTCAAGCAATGTCATCTGTGCTGCAACATTGGGTAGCTCTAAGAATTTCTGGAAACTTCATAACTTTACTATAGAGTTTCAGGTGATTCCTAGAGCTACCTGATATCACTTCCAGGGAAACCCAGAAGTAATGTCACGGCGCAGAAGATGATACAGCCCACCCGAGTCCCTGCTCCAGAAACTCCCTCTGAATGCCATGCACAGCCAGGAATTATAAGTGATCTCCAGATGGCAGATATCAATTTGCCTGGAGAAAACAGCAGTGTTGGAGGGTGGACATTGTAGCACCACAACTCCCCCGAACTCCCTCCCTTCCTCAAATTTTGCCGTCCCCACATTCTACCCCCATTCTCCAGGGATTTCGAGAACTGCTGTTGGCAGCCCTAATAGACCAGGCCTGAGCCAGGTTTATAAAAAATTCTGGATGTCTCAGTCCTACAGAAAAGTGGGTGTCTTGTTTCGTTTTGGTTTTAGCCCTGTATCCTGTTACCCTGTAAAGGCGCAGAGGGTGGGGATGTAGGAGGATAATTTATAGTTCTTTGTTCACACTTACGTCAAAGCTTGTTTAAAAATACAGCCCTTTGATTCTTAGTCACTTTTCATGTGAGGCTCATTACAGTTAAAAATACCTCAGCCATATGCCTCGCCAGTCTGTTGGCCTGTGTGTGGCCTGCTTCTGAGAGTCACCTGCGCGGCGGGAACCGAAAAAGGCAGTCGTTCCTTCACTTTTGCCTTGTTGAAGGAAATTAAACTTTGGCTTCTGCTCCTGACCCAGAATTTGTTCCCCAAGAATGGAAAAGGCCAAGTTCAATCCTGGCTGGAAGCCACGTCTTCTGGTTCACAAGCCTGAATTGCCATCATAATTTCACTTAAAATTAAATTCAAAGTGAACTGAGGCAGGGGTGGGGGAGGTCACCCTCAGATTAAACACCTGGGAGGGAGACAAAGGCGTTTCAGTAAGACTGGGGACGTTTTTCAGGCGGAAAAGATTGAGAGTGGAACCAGACGTGAATTTTTTGGGAGGCAGGGCTGCCTCTTGGCATCTGCCGTCTATATACAAATATTATACAAAATATCTAATTATCATGATGGCCGCAGCATGCAGAGAAAACATCTGTACAGTTTTCGACAAACCCCAGGTTTGTAGAAGAGTGCAAAACAATCTAAAAAGTAAAAATTGGTATATTCCTTTCCCCAGTAGAACCAGCATCTGTACAAACACAAACATCTCAACCTTAAAAAAAAGAAAGCCAGGAGGGACCTGAGAGATTTTGCCAACCAAAATCTCTCAAGACTACATGATGGGATTTTGGCTACCATTGCAGGGTTGCTAGTCAATCCCATATGACACCACCAAGGCTGCGCCCCTTGGACAGAGTATTCTGGACTATTTGCTGAAAGGCTCAAAGCTCTTGTCAAAAGTGTTGGACAAAATAACATCCACTCAGTTCTTGAGAAAGGACTCTAAAGCCTTTCAGCAAACAACACAAAATATAGATCTGAGACTGAGGACTCGTTGACATTGAACGGAGTGGTGATTTTGAATGGAGTTGCCTTCACTTCCGGAAACTGGGAAGTGAAGTCATGCTACTCTAGGAATCACCAGAAACTCTATGGTAAAACCTAGAGTAGCATGATGTCTCTTCAGGGTTTTCCAAGGAAGTGAGGTAACACTACCAGGCTGATACCAATTCTTTTATTTATTTTTCTCCATACTTCCCTCCTATCCCCTTCAGCGCTGGAAAAGACAAGGGCCTTAACTAGCTGCCGCCATTCTGGTTCTAGTAGGGTTGACAGCCCATGGATCTGGATGGGGAATCCCCCAGTTTTGGGGGCTTCCATCTGTCGGGGACCAGCTGGCAGGTGGGGGAAACCCTTCCCTGCACAATGTTCTGATGTGATGACATCACCTGGAAGTGACGTCATCATCACGTCAGGGACGTTGCATGGGAATGCTCTGGTATTTGGGCAAACTCTGGTTTTGAGGACGAAAAACACACAGAGTTTTGCCCAAACACCAGAGCGTCCCTCACTCAACATCCCGATGTGATGATGTCACTTCTGGGTGACGTCATTGCATTGGGGATGTTGTGTGACGTCCCCACCCACGCCCAGAACGCCCCTCAAATCCCCTCACAGGAGGAACGAGGAGACCTGGCAACTGTAGGTTGTAGGCTTGACTGGGGAGGGCCCAGAGCACCCTTGCTGCGCCCCCAGGAAACTCTCTCTGTCAGAGTGTGCACTGCTGAATATGAGGCATGAAGGACCCAGGCAGAGTGGGCATAAAAGACTTATTTATTAATCAAATATTGTAACAATTGACTAAAAAAAGAAAACAGTTATAAAAAACAGAGCAGAACTAACACCAGATGCATGACACACACAAAGGGCAAAACTCCCATAGAAAGAGGACAGTTGGAAAACAATAAAGTTCCTGAAATTCTGTAGCAGGAGACCTGGCTGCCCTAACATATGTGCTGTGTGTGATGATGTTGCATTTTGTGTTATATTACATAGTGGCAAGTAGCATTGTCAGGTCCCTCCTGGCAACTAGTGGGGAATGGGGGGGGACTTACCCAGAGAAAGAGTGAGGCCCAGCTGATGTTGCAGCAACATGTCTACATCACTTCTGACTTGACCCGGAAGTGACATCATCATGCAGTGAAATCGGGGCGACACACTGGTATTTGTTCAGTAACACTATGGTAAATTGGGCTTCTACCATAGAATTTTTGCACAAATACCAGAACATTGCCCTGACATTGCCAATGTGATGATGTCATTTCTGCTTCTGCATGGGGATGATTTGCACCAGTAGCAGTGATAAAATTTCTGCGGGGGGGGGGGTTTCTTCTGCTTTACCTTCCCATCCACCTCCCCCCATTGCCTTCAATGGGCTTTATGCTGGATTTGTAAAAGCTCGTTGTTGGTATATCACAATCCTGTTTTAACATTATAGCAATATATTTACTAGTGGTTTTAAAAAACCCAGCAAAAAGCCTGTTGGTGGTGCCAAAGCTGCCCAAAGAATCGCTGCTCTTTGGAAGGCAAGGAGTAGGAAGTGCTCTTCATGGAAGCAATGTAAGAAATAGAAGGGAAAATCCGATTTCTGCAAAGGAAGCAAAGATAACAAATGTACTTCTAAAACGGGGGGGGGGGATCGCATCACTGCGTTCAAAATAGTTGTGCAGCTCTTAGACGAGAGGCCGTAGGCGGATATAATCTCTTGGGGTTTCCAGCATCTGCCTTTTGTTCTGTTGCAGTTCAGCACCCTATGCGGCAGAACTCTGACCTGTGACCTACATTTGCATAGCAATAAAGCTAACAAATTGTCACATTTTATTACCAAGTGGATCATTTCCTGGCAGGTGCCCCCTTTATTTTTTTTGCCGTGTTTGCCGAGCAAACACAAGTCACAAAATCTAGCGGCAGGGGGAGCGAAAGAGAAAACTGCTTTATCAGCCATTGCGTAAGCGTGCCCTTGTTTTCCCAGACAGGATTGATTCTCCGTTTGTTGGGCGGCATCGATTCCTTTTTCGTTCCAGGTGTCCCATGGGTTCCAGTACTGTTTCCAGGCCAATCCAGTGGGCTCATTTAGACATTAGCTTCCCAGACACCCTCTAGCGCTCAACCTGGTACATGAGAACTATCCTTCTTGTGAAGGAAAGGCACTGTCCCCATTACGATATCCCCTCAGTCTAGCATGGGATCTGCAAGGGTACCATTTAGGGTACAAAGGGCACGCACTGTCTTTCACCCGTCATGTGAACAGCTATATTTTGGGCTGGCTCACCAGTTCTGCACACCGAAAGACTAGTGTTATATGGTGGTGGAAAGTGCTGTCAAGTCACAGCTAACTTATGGTGACCCCGTAGGGTTTTCAAGCAGGCCCGTAGCCAGGATTATTTTGTTTGGGGACATTTAAATTTTTAAGGGGGCAGTTAAATTACAGTTAATTAAATTAATCCAAATGCCTGTCTTTAAGGGGGGAGGCTCTGAGTTTGTTTCTAGGTCTTCCTTTCAAGGGACAGGGCAGCAAGCATGTCAGTTGCTAGGAAAAAAACAGCTCAGAGAGCATTTAATTGCCTTCGGAAGGCATTTAAATTCCTTTTGAGTGCCCTTCCACAGGGCAAGAAAGCTTAAAAGGACACCTTAAATACATCTCCAATAACCCCTCTAACTTCTAACCTAGTACCACTTAGGTCACTCTCATGGTCAAAAATAAGGTTCCAGGCATGGGGCAGGGCTTTTAATTGGAGGAGCAGGGCCCCCAAATGCCCCACTGTCACTACAGGCCTGTTTTCAAGTTTGCCATTGCCCGCCTTTGTGTCACGACCCTGGTACTCCTTGGAGGTCTCTCATCTAAATGCTAGCAGGGTCAACCCTGCTTAGCTTTTGAGATCTGACAAGATCAGGTTCGCCTGGGGCTCTCCAGGTCAGGGTAACGTTATATATGGTGCACCAAATAAACACATCTCCTTGCTTTAAAAAGGGGGATGACCAGGGTTGCCAGGTCCCTCCTGTCCACCAGTAGGGATAGAGTTGCCAGATCCAGGTTGGGGGTGGAGCCTGGGGAGGACAGGGACCTCAGAGGGATGTAATGCCACAGGGTCCACCCTTCAAAGCACCTGTTTTCTCCAGGGGAAATAATCTCTGTATTCTGGAGAAGAGCTGTAAATCCAGGGGATCCCAGGTCTCACCTGAGGCTGGTATCCCTAGAGATGACTTTTATCGCTACCATATTATCTCTCCTTATAATAATTATCTTTTGGTTTCATAAGATTCCATGCGCTCCCGTTGGCTATAAAATGCCCTCCCTCAGCCATTGGCCCGTCAGCCGCCACTCAAGAGTACTCGCATGCCATTGGCCGGGTGCTGGGTCTGCTCCTCTTCCCCACCCACTCCCCCTTCAGACAGATTTGCATGTCAGATTTACTGGCAGACAGCTCTCTCTCCTGAGGAAGACAGTTCTCTTGACTCCTGTGAGGGACTGTCCCCTCAGTGGCTGTTGGTAGGCAACCAAGCTTGGTTCTGTGAGTAAAAAAAAAAGGACTTTCAGCATAACCCTCTCCCCAGTGGCCACTTTCTTGTCAGAATAAATGGAAAAGGCTCTCTCTCCTGCTTAGCTTCAGCATGGCTGGCTGGCTAACGAGGTGGGCCAGCGACCATCAAACCATTTTCTTCAACTCCCCGCTGTGCGGCTGATTTTCCCCTAGGGTTGCCAATCTCCAGGTGGGACCTGGAGATCTCCCGCTGTTACAATTGACCTCCAGATGACAGAGATCAGTTCCCCAGGAGAAAATGGTTGCTTTGGAGGGGTAGACTCTATGGCATTATACCCTGCTGAGTCCTTCCACACACACCCCAAATGCTGCCCTCCACAGGATCCACCCCCCCAAATCTCCAGGTATTTCCCTAATCAGAGTTGGCACCTGTACTTTCTCCTCTGTCAGTAAAAGGCCCTTTCCACACTTATGTTGGCTTTTGGGAGAAAACTCATTGGGCCCAGTCCTGCTCAGGTTGCCAAATCCAGGTGAGCAATTCCTGGAGATTTGAGGGATAGAGCCTGGAGAGGATGAGGTTTGAAGAGGGGTGGCACCTCAGACAGGTACGATGCCCTAGACTCCACCCTCCAATCCAGCCATTCCCTGATGGGGAACTATTGTTGCCAATCTCCAGATGGGGGCTGGAGATCACTCAAAATTACAACTGCTCTCTAGGAGGGAGAGGGGAGGCGATGGAAAACTAAAGGTAGGTTGATGGTTGGCTGGGAGGGAGATAGGGTTATCAACTCCAGGTTGGGAAATTCCTGGAGATTTGAGGGGTTGAACCTGGAGAGGATGAGTGTTGAGGAGGGATGGGACCTCAGACAGGTACAATGCCATAGACTCCACCCTCCAAACCAGCCACTCCCTCCTGGGGAACCACTGTTACCAATCTTGGGGGTGGGCTGGAGATCACTCAAAATTACTACTGCTCTTCAGGTAGCAAAGATCAGTTCCTCTGGAGAAAATGGTGGACTCTGTCATTATACCCTGCTGAGATTGCCACAGCAAATTGTCACTGAGTGCCCAAAGCCGGGGCACTCTCCCAGAGCCTCTTTCTAGAGCCCGTTGTATTTATTTCCACAACGGGCCTTATTCCTAGTTTATTTATATTTAGGTTTTTCGTACACTGCCTTTCTCACTTGGACTGCAGGTGGATTACCCAGAGTGAGTCAATATCATCAACAGGATAGGTGCATTCCATAAACGATAAAATAGGGTCGGAGTTGTAGAACCAATCAGCGGTTGAAATGAAGCAAACATTCCATAGCAGGATCCTAGTGTCAGCAAGCCGTGCACAGTAGTATAGACTGCAGTCCCTAATAATTTATCCAAGTAACTTTGTGAATCATTTAGTACACGGCAACCCTATTGCCTGCATAGAAAAGCTCTCTTGAATAATTCAATTCTGCCTCGTTTGCGGAAAGCCAAAGGAGGGGGAGCTTTCCTGACCTCCCTCCAGTGGGCCGTTCTACAAGATGGGGGAGCCACAACAGGGAAGACAAATGTACAGGCAGTTGTTGATTCTGCCCATTTGCAGGTTGATTATGAACTGGTATTTAATTTATATAAAACATGTATACAGTCTGTGAAACAACCGTGATTCTCTGAGTCTGTTCATGCCTCAGAAGTCACATCCCTGACTCTGTCCCCACAGAGCTGCAAGCACATGATAGGAAATGACACGGCCTGCATCGTAGCATATCATCATGTGTGACAGGAAGAGGAGGAGCCAGTGTTATCGCCTCAACAGTGTCAAGCCCAGGGTGGTGTGCTGCAGGGGCAGGAGACACAAGCTGAGTACCAGGATGTGAATCGTAATGAGGATCGAGCCAAGGCTCAGAGCTGTGGAGGAATCCTCTGTATCACTGAGAAGAAGAAGAAGAAAAGGAGGAGGAGGAGGAGATTGGATTTATATTCTGCCCTTCACTACCCAAAGGAGTCTCAGAGTGGCTTACAATCCCTTTCCCTTCCTCTCCCCACAGCAGACACCTTGTGAGGTAGGTGGGGCTGAGAGAGCTCTCCTGAGAACTGACTTTGAAAGAACAGCTCTGAAAGAACTTGTGACTGACCCAAGGTCACACCAGCAGCTGCACGTGGAGGAGCAGGGAATCAAACCCGGTTCTCCCAGATTAGAGTCTGCGCTCTTAACCACTACACCAAACTGCCTCTCCAAGTGACCTTAACTTGATCTCCTGCAACTTTTCTCAGCGTGCATGAAACAAAAGGCAGGAAGTGGGGCTCCCAGGTCTCCTGCTATCTGGAGAGACCCTAGGGTTGCCAGGTCCTAATTGTCTACCAGCAGGGGATCAACAGGCCTTCCCAGGAGCTTCTGCTGCACACACAAAGCGTGCAGCACAATGACATCACCTAGAAGTGATGTCATTGCATTGCTGATGTCGCATGGTGATGCTCTAGTTTTTGGACAAAACTCTATGGTTTGTGCCCAATTTTATCACAGAGTTTTGCCCCAAAATGAGAACATCGCCGCTTGATGTTGGCAGCGTGATGATGTCACTTCTGGGTGATGTCATTGCGCCATGTTTTGGGGCATTTGTGGGTGGGGTTTTCCCCCATCGGGCAGCTGGCTGGTGACGGGGAGGAGCCCACAAAAGCAGGGGAACCCCCACCCAGACTGGGGAGCTGGCAACCCTAAAAGACCCTCCCAGCAGCAGCCTCTGACCCCTGCCATTGAGCCCCTTAGCCAGGAATGGGGGTGGGGGGTGCTGGGGCACCAGGTGGTTGCCAATTAAATCCCTCTTTGTATACTTGAGTATAGTTGAGAAAGAAGAATGGTTTGCCTGCAGGTCACTTTTCCTCTCCCTGCCTGCTTCTGTTCCCTGTGCCTGCCCTGCCCCTCTTCCCTGCATGGCTGGCGCTCCCACCTTCCCTCCTGGGCTGCCTTCCAGCTCCCCCCTCTCCCCCCGCAGCTGCCTTGTCCCGCCCTCCTGCCAGTCCAGCTCAGGTCACATGGCAGAGAGTCTGGCCACTCCCTGCATGCCTGAGCAGTTGCAGTTCCAGCCCCAGCTGCTATGGCACGCCCAAGGTAGAGAAGCATCCAGTCGAGGAGGATAGAA
Source organism: Gekko gecko (assembly GCA_029375565.1). NCBI lineage: Eukaryota > Metazoa > Chordata > Lepidosauria > Squamata > Gekkonidae > Gekko > Gekko gecko. The sequence goes on from JAPDNY010000002.1 coordinate 281,975,477, forward strand.
GCCCACAGGGTGGCGCTTCCTTCATGGCTGTCCTTGGGCTGGCAGCAGCTGCTCTTGCCTGGGCCAGGGGAACTGCAAAGCCCCCTGGATGGAAGGACCTGGCCGGGCAACCAGCAGGAAGCACAACTGGCAGAAAGCGTGGGGGTGCTGCAAATTTGATAGGAGGCACTGCCCTCAGCGCCCCACCGCTGGCTATGGGCCTGCTGCCACTGCTTGATAGGTTGCTGAGAGGGAGAATGCACTGAAAGTTGATATTGTTCTGACAGTGTGATGTCACATCAAGGACAAACTGGTGTGATGCTCTGGGGTCCATCAGAAACTCTATGGAGATTCTAGTGAATCCCGGATAGGGTTGTCAGCTTTGGGGTGGGAAATACCTGGAGATTTTGGGGATGGACCCTGGGAAGGATGAGGTTTGGGAAGGTGAGGCGAGGCGAGGGGCCTCAGCAGAGTATATAATGCCATAGAGTCCACCCTTCAAAGCAGCCATTTTCTCCAGGTAGACTGATGTGGTCATCTGGAGATAAACTGTAATAGTGGGAGATCTCCAGGTGCTGCCTGGAAGTTGGCAACCTTAATCCTGGAATGTCGCATTGACACCATGACTTCACTTCTGGGTTTGCCTCAGGAGTGCTGCCGTGCTCTTGGAGCGATGGGGCCCCCATGTCTGCAGCCCCCCTCTCGCAGTCCTTGCTGTCTGCTTAGCAGACCCTTCTGAAAATTAAGCAAAATAAAGTAACATCTCGGTACGGTGTCATGTCCCAGCAGGAGGGTTTCTGGGATCTGATGGCCATAACCCCTGGGGAGAAACCTACTGGCCTAATGTGTTCACTGTGACTGAGACAAGATTCAGACCAGAAATGTACCTGTTCATAGCCTAGTTTCTTGTCCACGATGCCTTCCCAGGTTTACAGAGCAGGGAGAAAGAGTGAGAGAAGCAGCCCTCACCACCTTCTCTATGCAGAAGGTTGCCTTTGAGAGAGCTCTCCTTCTATCTTGCTCTTTATGTCCGTGAATTGCAAATGTGCAAAGATGGAAATAGGTACTTACTGGGACAAGGAGGGGCGACCTCAAGAGGACTCACCTTCCGTCTCACCTCGCATCCCCCCTGCAATTCCTCCCTGTCTTCTCATGTGTCACTCTCTGACCTTTCCTCTCTGGTCTCATTTGATTTTCTAATGGAATGCAAGGAGTGCATCGGAGCATATGGTTGACAGGCACCATACATGTTTAAATAGGCTGTACCGCGGGGACTCACGAGGAGCACGCTAACAAGAAGCCAGTCCCTGGAACATTATATAAGAGGTTTTACGTGGGCGGTGTCCCTGGTAAGAGTGATGTGTGACCTTAACCCCAGAGAGTTGTGGTGTGCAAACATGGACTCCATTCCCTAAACAATCCATAGCGCAGCTGGTCCAAGAAGATAAGGGAGAAAACCTGGCTCCGGAGTCCCTGCGTGTTGCCATCATCTCTTGCAGCACAGCTGGCCGCATGCGTCCCCTGCTGATGTAGGCTTGCTGGCGAATGCACGCAGCCGCACCAAATTCCTACTGAAAATGTTAAAAGTCAAGACCGAAGCTGCCTGTGTCATCTACAGCTGGCTGAAAGGAGGCCGATGTGATGACTAAAAAAGATACCTTCCACTGGCTGAGCCTCCCAACCGCAATGCAAGAGCAGCAAGCAGTGTGGGAGCAGGTAGGCATGTTGCCCACATGCCCACCCCTGCACCACTTGCTGTCCTCTCCCACCCCACCCCACCCCTCTCCTCTCCCTCTGTCACATCTGCACAAAAGGACAAACATAGATCATGCTTGGCCCACCAAAGCCAGCAACTCCTCTCCCTTTACTCTTCCCAGCTGAACTGTGCTGTGAAACCACAACATGGCTCAGCTGGAAAAAGAAAGAAATCCCTTTACAGTAGAGTAGGGGTGGCCAAACTGCGGCTCAGGAGCCAGATTCGGCGCTTTCACACATATTGTGTGGCTCCCGGCAGGGCAGCTGGGGAAGCGAAGGGAGGCATGCTTTTTCTTCCTCCCTCCCCCTTCCTCCCATCGATTTGCTTTCTTTGTTTCTCTCTCTCTCTCTTTCCACCTCTTTCATTCTTTCTTTCCACCTCTCCCTCTCTTTCTCTCTCTCTTAGACAAATAAATATCGTTAGCAAACAAATAAATATAATTGAACAGATAAATATCATTACCCCTTTTGGCAGTCTCATTTAATGTTAATAAAAAGCAAATTTACATATTGTAAAATAAAAACACTTAACATGTGTTCACGTCTTGCGACTCTCAAACATCTGACGTTTATTCTACGTGGCTCTTAAGATGAGCAAGTTTGGCCACCCCTGCCGTAGGGGTTCCAAGTCCCTCCTGGCAACTAGTGGGAGGGAGGCCCAGGCTATGTTGCTGGCAATATGCAGACTTCACTCTCAATGTGTCCTGGAACCGATGTCATCATGCTGGGACGTTCCAGTGATGCCCTGGCATTTGGGCAGAAACTCTATGGCAGAAATGGCTTCTACCATAGAGTTTTTGCCCAGATACCAGAGCGTCGCCACGTTGCTGACAGCGTAGCCTGGTCCTCCCTCCTTCTCCTGATAAGTCCCCCTGCCAGCCATCTGATCAATGGTGGGGGTGGGACCAAGCAGTGGGGAATCCCCTGCCTCCAGTGAGGGGCTGGCAACCAGTGTTTCCTCTAAGCCACTCATTAACACAGGAAGCCCTGCTCAGCAAGCCGTCTGGAGCTGTGCAAGGGTCTTGCACTGCCTATTGCTCATTTTAAGATCACAGCAGATTACATGTTAAGGTTACATTTTAAGATTACAGCATGTGAACTGCTCCACTCAGTAGGGGGAAAAATTAGAGAACATTGTTAGCAACCCTATCTTAGAAGACCAAAGGTGCCCACAGGTTAGGGTTGCCAGATCCAGGTTGGGAAACTCCTGGAGATTTGGGGATGGAGCCTGGGGAGGACAGGGACTCAGTGGGGTCCAATGCCATAGAATCCACTCTCCTAAAGCAGCTGTTTTATCCAGGGGAATTGATCTCCAGAGCTGGAGATGAGCTGGAATTCTGGGAGAACCTCAGTTCCCACCCTGGAGGCTGGCATCCCTACGACAGGCTCAAAAAGGTTGGGGACCCCTGAATTAGGTGGAGCCTTGAAATGGGAAACAGGTAGTGAGTGCTAAATATGTGGCTTCATTTAGCAGGAGATGCTTTCTGAGTCATTGGTAGCAGCAGGTGGTTCCCAATGTGTTTCTGGCACTGCCAGCCCAGGGAGCAAGGGGAAGGGGTGCTGCCACTGAACAGAGATTTGGGATGGCCAAGTGATTTTTCTGACCTCCCAAGGGCCAACCAGAAGAAATAGGAGGCATTTGCGTGCCTGCTCTTTCATAATACTTGTATGATCCACCCCCAGCCCGCGCCGTGCTCAGGTGTGTGTGGTTTTTCGCTGTTCAACTGTATGCTTTTAGTCGTCGTATCTAATCATTGCTTATACACTTAAAAGATAAACTTTTCTCTTTCTGAAATGGGAGTTGTTTGGCCTTCACAAACACGGACACAGCCTCATGCTTTGGATCCTGCTTTTCAAAGCAGAAGAGAGAAGCAGGGAGAAACCCTGCCTCACCGGGAACATCTCCGATGAGTGAAATTTCCTAAAATCTTCCGCTACGACCTCCGTGGTGGCTGAAATAAGGGGAGCAATAACAGAAGTGCTGACTGCATAACAATTTTAATGACGATAGCAGGAAGCCTGTAACCTTTTGTTTGTATTTCCTATTCCAAAAAGAAAGACAATCATTTTCTTTCAGTTTTTCTTTCAGTCAAAGGTCCTTTGGCTTAAATCCTAGGTTGGCCAAGGGGCTTTTTGGAGAATAGGAAAGGAGGCATCAAAATGAAAGGGCTACATTGAAGCGATCCTTCTAAAAAGTCATCATGTAATGGACACTATCCAGGTGGTGCTTGTGTACCACTTCTGCAAGCACATTCTACGTGGTACTCCAGGGACAAAGATATATAGGCACTGAGTCTTACTTAAAAAAAAAAAAATCAAACATGGTTAGGAAAAACAGACATGGGCATAAATGTGGAGCAGGATTCCTGTACCTAAGTAGGTACCTAAGTTTGTTCATAGGGCAGAATTCCTGTACCTAAGTTTGTTCATAGGGTTGCCAGGTCCCCCCTGGCCATCGGCAGGGGATAGTGGGGCAGGGCTGCCAGATCCAGGTTGGGAAACGCCTGGAAATTTGGAGGTGGAGCCTGGGGAGGACAGGGACCTCAGCAGAGCACAATGCCAGCCCACCAGCCTCCGAAAGCATCCATTTTCTCCAGGGGATCTGATCTGTGTAGTCTGGAGAGAAGCTGTAATTCCGAGGGATCCCCAAGTCCTACCTGGAGGCTGGCATCCCTATTAAATTGTTCCTATGTTTAAGCCTCATGGAAGTGCTCAGGATTTCCAGATCTCAGGACTCAGCTTTGTAAAATGGACTTCAGTTTGTAGTACCCCTAACTGTATAAGTATATACATGCTTTGTTCCTTCTTATTCTCCTGGCACAAAGAAGTGGCAAACCCTCCCCTCATACACCCAATTTAAAACTATTTTTTACTCTTTCATTTTTTACTGGAAAGTGAGCATGGTTTCCTAAAATTAACTCATTTTAGAAGTGTTTTGTGCACCTATGGAATTTTTCTGTCTGCTCTTAAATGGTTTGTGTTGCTACATAGTTCAGATAAATAGCTTTTGGGGTTTTATATAAAAAATTGAGACACTCATATATACCTCAGAGACAGTCAGAAGGAAAGCCTATTTGGAATGATGGCAGGTTACTGTTGTTGTTTTGTGAGTGTGTGTGTATGCCTGGAAGTCATGGCTGACTTCTGGCAGCCCCTAGTGGGGCTTGGACATTTCAGAGAGGTGGTTTACTATTGCCTGCCTCTGCATCCCAGCCCTAGTATCCCTTGGAGGCCTCCCTTCCAAGTACTTGCCAGAGTCAGCCCTGCTTAGCTTCCAAGATCTAACGAGATTGGGCTTGCCTGGGCTATCCAGGTCAGGGTGCAGATTACTATTATTTAAGGCAGGGGTCCACAACCTTTTTGAGCCTGCGGGCACCTTTGGAGTTCTGACACAGCGTGGTGCACACAGCCACAAAATGGCTTCCGCCAAAGAGCTGCCACAGGAGATGGAGCCAGCCACAAAATGGCTGCCACAACTTACCTTCAGCCAAACAGTGAAGTGTTGTGGTGGCAGATGTAGCCAAAAACACTTAAAAAAAATCCTTATAGCTAATCAAATCTCCAATGGCCAGTCAGAAGCCTTGCTAGGCAAAATCCTCACCAGGCCCCACCTACTTTCTAAAGACACTTGGTGGGTGCCAGGAAAGGGGTTGGTGGTCATCATGGTACCCACGGGCACCATGCTGGGGACCTCTGATTAAAAGTTTTTACATATTTAGAGAGACCAGCGGCAGCTACTAAGGTCAGAGGTGTTAAACTCCTCTTCTTTTTATCCTGGGTCTCCCAAAGACCCTATGTTCTCCAAGAGCGAAGACCTGAAAGCGGTCTCTTAACCTAAGAGCTAAACTGTAGTCCCCCCTCCCCTCTCTATATGAAAGAAAAAGCTAATGAAAATCCGTCTAAACAAGACTGCATAATAAACAGTTATACATAACCAAGCATCTTAAATATTTCTTCTTATTATTCATATCCTACTGATCCTTAGAACTTCCTGCCAATTTGTACAGATGATCTGTCTATAGTCATCGGGGAAGAGGGTTCAGGTGGAATGACTTTAATGTTCTTTTCAGGTGAGCCTGGTGATTGAAGACATCGTTTTGCAGAGTGTCTGCTAATGTCCATAGGTTCCGAAATCTGCAGAGCTTCTAAGAGGTCCAATCCTATATCCTAGTCGGTTGCATGTAGAGTCGATCCATGATGGTTCACCTGTAAGCCTCTGGACGCTAACCACTTGTATCATATATTAGCTTGTTGGAGACGGGTCGGCTGCCATTTTAGATTTTTCCGCGCCTTGCCTGTCCCACTCTGATTCCATCTCTTGGGCCAAAAACGTCCTGAGCTTTTTAATGGGATATTTTAGATGAAATTGTTTTGGGTCCTTAGTTCTTACCCATTCCTTAGCGGTCAGAAGTTTGATTGGGGTTTTTAGCAGGATATAAAGAGAGAGGAGGAGCGGAGCTCACAAATTAAGCGACCGCCATTTCACACAGCATCGCCACACACCCCAAGAAGTGCAATTGAACTCCAAAGTAGGGTTGCCAAATATCCCCAATTGGGGGCAGGGATTGGAACCCCTCCACCCCCACTTCATGGCTATCAGAAAGCATGGGGAATGGCTGCTGCCGGGGTTCCTATTTTTTTAAGTAGAGGCACCAATTTTTCAGCATAGCGTCTAGTGCCTCTCCGCAAAAAATTCCCCAAGTTTCAAAAAGATTAGACCAGGGGGTCAAATTCTATGAGTCCCCCCAAAAGGTGCCCCCATCATCCATTATTTCCAATAGAAGGAAGGCATAATATGTTCCCTTTGAATGCGATGAGCTAGCTCACCTGGAACTCGCTTTGCCGAAGTAAAAAAATCTTTATTCTTTAGCTCTCTGGCTAGCAAAAGTATAGACACTGTGCAGGAGAGAGATGTATTTAGTGGGGGGGAAACAAGCCATGCCTTTGTGTGAAAGTGGTGAGAAAGGAAACATTTATCTGAAATCATAAGCCATTAGAGGAGGCAGAAAGTAGCCTTGAAAAGGAAGAGAAGATATTTCTGTCACTGTCCACATGCAGAGTTCATTGGGATGGTGGAGGAATACACGCTTCTGATGCATTAGGAGCATCATCAGTATTTTCTCTTTTCCGTCACTCGGAGGGCTTTCATCTCTGGTCTCCAACATTCCCTGAAGTTAGGTATGGCCACAGGCAGTTGCAATCATACCATGAATGGTATGTCTCACAAGTTTGTGTTTCCCAGCAGCAATGCTGACTCTGAAGTTGCTGAATTCAGTAGGAGTGCAGCAGGACTTCTTGATGGTATAGGATTCCACATCCTCAAGAGAGCTGATGGTGAGATTTTGTAGGCCTCTGTATCAGAAAAGGCAGTAATGGTGGATAATGAATGCCTGAAGGATCAAATATCCAGGGATTCCAGCCAATGTCTTTGGAGGGGGAAAAGCTCTTTCTGAAGCATAGCCTAGTGCTGTTGTCACATTCAAGGCCCCAGTGGTGAAGGTGATGCATGGCCATGCACCGCACTTTGGCCACTATAAATGGCTGGTGAGAATTAGTGTGGTACAACTGGAAGGGAAATACTCTAGTTCTACTGGCAGCCTCGGTCTGGAATGCTGGGCCTATTTCAACTGCGGGCCAACCTCATTTCTTCATCTCCAGTTTGGATGTGCCAAGGAGTGTCAGAGTTGAACCACGAGGATTCAGGATTGGCAGCTGGGCCTCGACCTTCTATTTACGTTGAGCTGGGCTGCCCAGAACACGTGTGGGCTAGCTTCTAGAATTGTAGTGGTCCTACTTCGGTGCTCTATGAAGTCAAACTGCAGGAGTTTTGTGCTGTGTGTTGAAAGTCCTGTAATAACACAAGGGGGAAAAAAGAGGTTCATCGCTTTGTTGAAAGATATAGGCTGCATTTTCCTTTTAATTTATGTTGGTTTTTTAGTTTTTGCGGGGTTAGGCCACTAACAGCGAATGAAAAGTAATGGGCAACTAGGGCAGTAGATTGTCCTAGCCACTTGGGTGGTCGGGCCACAGTACCCATGGAATTTGTGAACTTCCTTTGCACACTCTGCATATGGGATATGGGCCAAGAGACCCATGGGATTGCCTTCCCATATGCAGCAGAATGAGATAGGCCTTTCACTGACCCACCCAGGGTGGGGAATAACCAGCCCTCAGCCCCAATTTTCTATCCAGAGGAATTGAGGAGCAGGAGAAAAATGGCCTCCACACAGCGATGCCCTAAGTATTTCTCCTAGTTTCAAGGCTAAAGACTACAGAGACTAGGGGAGTCAGCTTAGAACAGAGATCCCTAAAATATTGCCTGTGAAGGGCATGACAATAATTCCCTAGGCGCTTGTGGAGCCATTGCAAGGCAGGGCTTGATACTGGCTGCCCTCATTCAAATGAAAGGGTTTTCTATTGGAAGATCCTCCTTCCATTCTGCCTTCAGGCTTTCCTTCTTCCCAGGAGGAAGGTATTCTGTTCGGGTACGCCTCCTGTAGCAGCCATTTTGGGTTTAGCTCTGCCTCCTGTGGCAGCCATTTTTGTTTGGCCCTCACCATTCCCTTTCAAAATTTTACATGTGTCCACAGACTAGAGCATCAGTCAGAAGTAATACCACATTCTCCCCAGATTCCACCTCCCCCAAGCACCACTTCCCAAACCTCCTGGCATTTTGTTGAAGCAGTGTTCGAAACCCTAGAATGAGGAGGTAGGATTCTGAAGTGATAGAATGGGCTGTGCCATTTCAGTCTGCAGATAGGAAAGTTCCATTCTTCATGCTCTTCATCTAAAAACTCCCTACAAATTAAAATTGAGCACATCTAGGGCCACAATCTGTGGCTCTCTAGAGCCAGATGGGGCCAGTACAGAACCTGCAATTGCCAACCACCAGGTGGAGCCTGTAGCTCTACCACAATTACAAATGCTCTCCAGTTGACAGAGATCAGTTCCCCTGGAGAAAATGGCTGCTTTGGAGGGTGGATTCTACGCCAGCATTGTACCCTGCTGAGATCCCTCCCCTTCCCAAGCTCCACCCCCCAAATCTCCAGGTATTGCAAACCGAACAAAACCAAATATGGCTCTTAAAGAGAAAATATTCAAGACATAGTATACTGGAGGGCTTGATGGGATCCTTCAGTAACCAGCATGGCAGGTAGAGATTTTCAGAGGACACTGGAGATACTCTACAGATAAGAAAAATAGAAGTGAACAGATACTAGTAATCTAAGTATGAACGATGCATGGATTTATGCCGGTACTGGGTGTTTCTGTGTATATTAATTATTTACTGTGAGCTCTCCTGCGTGACACTTCCTAATAAAAGACTGGTAACAACCAATGTGTGGGCTAAGGAAACTTTATGGATTATTAATCAACATATTCATTATCAGTAATGTTCAGCTGCATAGTTTCAGTTATGCAAATAGGCTTTCTTGCTAGTGTCTTGCTCCTAAATTTTGACATAGTTGTAAAAAGTTGCAGACTCCTAAAGTAGTCCATCACATACTATGAATGCAGGGGAACTTTATCAGTCAAATGATCTATTTACAATATTGCTCTTTCCCTCGTGGCTCAAACGGGTATTACAGTTCTAAAATTTAGACATACAAAAATACCATAAAACCCTATTTATTCCCTTCACCAAGAAAATGCTTTCAGCTCAAAACCCATTAAAAGCCCTCACAAACAAAATGGCATTATACCACTTCCTAAAGTCTTCTAAAGACATAGCACCCCTTGTCTTATCAGGGAACATATTCCAGAATGTTGGAGCCATTATAGAGAAGGAATGGTCTCTTGTAGAAGCCAAGTGGGCTGCTTTAGCAAAGGAACAACTAGAAACTGGCAACCAGAAAAGCACAGTTAGTGTAGGGGGACATGTTGAAAACTGTAATTCCTGTTCTGCAAGTCTAGGGTTAGGATTTACCTGCCAGAGGGTGGGCAGGCATCTCCTGCCTCCAGCTCCCCTTGCCCGCTGGTATTCTGGAGAGAGAAAAAATATCACTGCTTGCCAGCACAACTCCATTACATCACTTCCTGGAAAAACCCAGAAGCGATGTCATGTCTCTCTAGGAATCACTGGAAACTCTATGGTAAAACCATATGGTATAAGTGGATCCTTTATTTATAGGTTTTAAGCTATGTTTTCCCTCCAGCAGATCCTTCTTAAGGCCAGTTCACACAAGCAAATGGTGGGTTGAAAATACTGAGGGGATCTGCACAGAGTTCACTGTATGACAAAGCAATGCTGTGCTTTTCCAGGCAGATTTTCCACCTGGGCAGCTGCCAGAACTCAACTTCCATTTACCCCCAAGGATTGATTCACACAGTTAATCACAGTTAATTCACACCTATGGCAGAAAGGCCAGAAATGGTGACTTTTAACCCTTACAATGAGCTGAGGCTGTAATATGAGGATCTTAACCATTCCAAAGGCCAGAACTGCAGACTCCAGTCTGATATTTGCAGAACTGTGCTGGTGGTCAGTGGCCACAAGGTGATGTCTCAGACCACAGTAGCATGGCTAGATGTCATTGTCACATACTGATTTAGAAGTAGTGGCTGGCATAGCAGGAGGAGGCTGGAAAGCCTTCCCTCAGTTTTGGTGCCTTTATGGGATTACGGAAGGTGTGGGTTAAGATCCAAGCTGAGTGTACCGGAGTCAATTTTACCTCAGCTCAACACCCAGCATAAGTGCTTCTAGAATGCTTTTGCCTATTTCCCCTGCTTAAAGCTTTAAATGTTATCCTTAAATAGACATATTACCTGCTGTTTCTCTTTGATTCTCCCAACAGAACACACATATCTAAATAAATATGATACTGAATATATAAAAGCTCAGTGGGTGGATCCCACCGATAATCTCTGCTGACAGAAGGAATTTCTGTCAGCAGAATGGGACTTCCCCACCTCTCCTTTCCCACTACATCCCCAAATGATCCCCGAAATGCTGGTCCTGGGGGAAAAGGGACACCAGGAAGAGTGTTGAGGGGAGTCAGAGGTCAGTAATGGGAAGGGGAATTGGTAAAAATAGCCTTCCTTTCGATGAACATTATTTATTTATTTTACTTCTATTTTATTTTTCATATTTATAGCCCGCCCTTCCTGCAATGGGCTCAGGGTGGGTAACAACGTTTCAATAATACCATAAATATATTTTTTTTAAAAATTATCAATCTTCCATAAGAACATGGCTACATAAGAAGATGGTAGATTCGGGTGGGGTAGCCGTGTTGGTCTGAGGAAGCAGAACAAATTTCAAGTCCAGTGGCTCCTTCAAAACTGACAAAGTTTTATTTAGTGAATAACAATTGATCTCCAGACTACAGAGATCAGTCCCCATTGAGAAAACGGTTGCTTTGGAGGGTGAGCTCCATGGCATTATACCTCACTGAAGTCCTTCAACAAACCTGGCCCTTCCCTTAGTGTTGCCAGCCTCCAGGTGGCACCTGGAGATCTCCAAGATCAGGTCTCCTGGAGAAAATGGCTCCTTTTGTTGTGTCCGCAGACCACTACGGGCCATCAGCGAAGGAGCCTGAGCTTGAGTACCTGTGAACAATGGGACTGGGGCTCCCGGCTCCCACGCAGGGGAACCAATGGGAATGGCGGCGGGAATTCAAACCCGCCAATGGCACCAGGGGGCGTCCCCTTCACTTGTATATAGTTGGCCTCCTGGCCAGGTAACTTTGTCTCGTGTTGTATAATAGCAAACCATGCTGATCACTACGTCGTTGTCTGTGGTTTCATTATGCGTCTAACCCACTATACAACACCTTTGGACAGTCAACTCTATGGCATTATACCCTGTTGAGGCCCCTCCCCACCGCAAACCCTGCCCTCCCCAGGCTCCACCCCTCAAATCTACAGGTATTTCCTAACCTAGAGTTCACAACCCTGTAACTGGCTACAGAACCACTTTCCAGACCCTTGAAACCCAGAAAACATGGCGTGTGGCTCTCCTCCCATACCATCCACTTGGGGCAGCGAAATGGCTTGAGACAGTCCTGCCTCATAGCTAAGCAGAAGGAAATAGACACAGCTCACCTCCCTCTATTTCCCCCTTCACTCCTCCAGCCCACCAGCCACAGCCGGGACACCCACCTGGAGGCTCTTTCTAGAGCTGGTTGTATTCCTTCCCACAATGGGCCTTACTCCTAGTCTTAAGCAGATCACTTTGCCTTGGATCCTAAGCTGCTTGAGTGGAATTACACTAGAGGAAGGCGATTCGCCCCCCCCTTCCCCTAAAGCCTTCTTTGCCCCACAGCATTGCAATTTGGTGGGTCAGTGAACTGCCAAGAACAGTGTGGGGGCCAAAATAGGGGTTTATAGTGGAAGAGGGAATCAGCAGAACATGCCCTCCTCTCCTCCACTAACAGAAATGTCATTGTGTTGGTGGAACTTCTGTTATGCTAGCAGAACAGCAGTTTAGCATCTTCTAAGCCATAATTATTATTAATAATATATAATAATAGGAACGACTGCCCACTTCATTAAAACCTGAGTTGACACAAAACATTCTGGTATGGCCTTGGGCCTGGAATGGAACCTAGAGGGAGTCTGTAATGAAGCCAGGGGTGAAGTCCAGCTATTTTTGGTTGGTCCAGGGGCAGAGTTCAGAGCAAAAACTGTCTAATCAGGTGTGCTGTACGGTTTAATAAAATGGATGGAGAGAAACAAAAAACTTTGCCCCTTGCTTTCCAGAAATTGCCCAGATGTACAACCCCGCCCGGAGGTGGTGTCAGGCCATTTTTTAAATCCCTGATTGGCTGGCATTTCTAAGGGAGTTATCAATGAAATTATAGCTAATTCTTTGCATTACCAATCTTCATCCAAGGCCATTTTCACCATCAGATAACTAAGATGTTTGTCATCCCTTCCCCCACCCTCAGAGCTCAGCTCAGGACAGAGACCTTTGGACTGTGACGTGGCCTGTGCAACCATAGTAAAACCAAAATGGCAGCACTGATTGACTGGGGATCTTAGCAGGTAACTTTAAGGAATAGAAGTAACAAGTGGGGACCCCCAAGAAACTTGCAGGGATGTGGCATCCCCCTTTGCTTCCTTCCCTCTCCACCCATCTTCCCCTTTCTTTGTCTCCCCAAGCCAATCCCTCCTTGTCTTTATCTCCCTCCCAAACCAACCCCCTTCTTTCTCTCCCCCCCAAGCTAATACCCCCATCTTTTCCTTTCTCCCTCCCCCAAGCCAATCTCTCCTTCATTCTGCCTCCCTCTTTTCCCCTACCTTTGAGTCCAGCAGCCATGGCAGTGCCTGGGAACTACTCCAAGCCTGGAGCAGCTCATGGTGGTGGCCAGGTCCACAGCAGCTACTGGTGTCTGCCATGGACAGGCTCAAAGTCTCTCCTGGTGTACCTTGCTGTTGCAGCTCCACCTAGAGTCTCTGAAGGTGTTCTGCACCACTGCAGGTGGGCCTGGAGCTTCTCCTGGTGTTCCCCACAGCCACAGCCAGGCCCGGAACGGCTCTGGTGTTCCCTGCTGCTGTGGCCGAGCTTGGAGCCTCTCCTGGCATACCCTGCCAGCGTGACCAGTCCAAGAGGAGCTTCCAGCATTCCCTGCTCCTGCAGTTGGGCCTGGATCGACTCCACAGGAGCAGGAGCCCTCAGTGGTAAGTTGTGTGCAGACATTTTTTCTTTTGCGGGGGCATTTAAATCCCCCATTTTTTATTTTTTTTTTAGTTTTCAGATTTTCCTGCAAACCTAGGGGGTCTTTTGCAGAAAAATTTGCAGAAAAACTTGTTCAGGTTAATTAGGCCCCCTATCTGTGGATTTAGATATTCGCACATAGGGGACAGTTGAGAATTAGATATATAGGTGTATGTGCAGTATGGCTCTCACAGGAGCGTTCTTCTTTCTAAGCTCCCCAAGTTCGGGACTAGAAATTTTATGATCCTGTTGAACAAGTTCCTTTGCTGGTTTCAAATGAATGAAGTTCTCTTAGGCTGGAGTTACAGAACAGCTTTTAAGAGAATTGAAAGGGGCTTGAGAGAAGCTTCAGCTCTCCTGGTGTAGACAGAGATTCTCCCTCCCACACTATCATTTCTCGTTGAACGTTGCAGGTTTTGAAACAGTACGAAACCTTCAAAACCTTTTTGCCAGATGTAAAATTGGGAAGAATATACTCACGTTTGAAAACAATGCCTTCTAACTGCTTCCAGCCCCTTGAAAGAAAATGCTCTTATATGTCCATTTAAATTTCTGCCTATGTAGTATGACAGTTTATGTGTTCATAAAATGCACCTCTCAGTTTCAAAGAATCTTTCAAAACGCGTGTGTGTAAAGTGTTGTCAAGTCCCAGCTATCTTATAGTGACCCCAGCAAGGCAGGAGAGAAGCAGAGGTGGTTTGCTATGTTGTCGAAGGCTTCCACGGCCAGAGTTCATTAGTTGCTGTAGATTTTCTGGGTTGTATGGCTGTGGTCTTGGCATTGTAGGACCTGACGTTTCACCAGTAGCTGTGACTGGCATCCTCAGAGGTATAACACAGAAAGATAGAGTAGTCTCTGTGTCAAGGTGGTTTGCCATTGCCTTCTCCTGCAGAGCCTTCCTTGGTGGTCATCCTTCCAAGTCAGCCCCAATACCTAGGCTGGCCCAGAGGATAAAACAGAGCCATGCACAGTATAACACCTCTCCCTTGCCCATTTTGGTCTCCCGCTTTCCTTCCCATTGGTAAACTGGCACAATTATCTTTCTAATGCCTGACGATCAAGAAACTTCTCATTTTGGAGTGAGCAATGACAGCTAGCCCGATCTCATTAGACCTTAGGAGCTAAACAGGCTCAGCCCTGGCTAGTATTTGGATGGGAGACCTCCAAGGAATACCAGGGTCATGACACAGAGGCAGGCAGCGGACAACCACCACTGAACATCTCTTGCCTTGCAAACCCTATGGGGTCGCCATAAGTTAGCTGTGGCTTGACAGCAAAAAAAATAAAGAAATGACAGTTTACAAACCTAGTTTAGCAACGCTTAGGAAACCGTGCTCTCATTCTTCCCTCCGTGAATCTTTCCGGATGCGACACAGCTCCTCCAGAGCTATCTGCAAAGCTGCTCCTGTGCTCTGACATGTGATGCTGGGCCTCTTCTTCAAGGGAAGCTCAGAAAAGATGGTTCACTTGGCCAACTCAGGCTGAAACTGCCTCTCCTTCCCTAGGTCCAGAACTCCTGTCCTGCGGGTAGGGGACTAGCTCCTGAGCATGCCGCAGTTCCCAGGAGCACAAATAGCAGGAGGGTTACAGTTCACGGGAGAGCCACCTCCTCCTAAGGATGGCAGGACAGCAGTGTGAAGCGAATAGTCTGTTTCTGAGACAGAGCTAACAAGATCTCTTAAAGGGGACTGCTGGAAGAATGCCAAACGGGGCTTGATTTCCAAGAATGGCTTTTCGGCAGCTTACGATACTTTTGCAAATATTGGCTGATCTCAGCTTAGATAACAGTCCCTCAGGCTGCTGGTCAGTGGTTCCAGGACTGATGTTGCAGAGGTTAATGGCCCAGGCGAGCCTGATCTTGTGAGATCATGGAAGCGAAGCAGGGTCGGCCCTGGTTAGGGTTTGAATGGGCGACCAGCAAGGAAGTCTAGGGTCGCTATGCAGAGGGAGCCAATGGCAAACCACCTCTGTTAGCCTCTTGCTTTGAAAACCCGATGGGGTCACCGTAAGTTGGCTGTGACTTGATGGCACTCACACACACACAACATAGATTTAGTGGGGAGATTGTCGGTTTTGAAGTCCTCTGGTCAACTCTTGCTGCTGTTCGCAAACTATTTAAAAATGGCACGCTGACATTTAAAGTTTTCCGAACCTTGTGGGAATTCTCAGAAGGAATGCTATGGGTAGCCTCATACAATACACACCCACATAGAAGTCTTGCTGTGTTCAATGGGATTTACTTGCTGGTAAGTAAGCACAGGACTGCATTACTAGTCTGCAGTATATCAGTTGCAAACCTGGTTTATGCATTACAGCAGAGGGAACTTATAAAAACAAATACACATGCTAGCCAAAACAGGCTACATGTACAAATTGGAGACATGAGAAACAATTTATTTTTTTTAAAAAAGTGGCTGTCAGTAACACTTGAGGACAGGAGACCACATGCCCTAGGGGGACCAGTACTACATCAACAGAATCCCCCATCCACTAGAGTTTTGAGGCAGTGGGGTGGGAGCAGGAACCTAGGAAGTCAGAGGATTTGGAGATGTGCAGCAGTAGTGTAACTTTTAGAGATAATTAATTCAGAGTGCTGCTGTCAGAATCCTGGTTAAATCAGTTCTCAACACCATTCACTTTGAAGAAAGTTTAGTTTATTGAGACATTGAAGAATACCATACCGAACACAAGCTTTGTTAGGACTGAAGGTGAACGCGCGGAGATTGCAGCTATACTGTGTTCAAGCAAAGGCACTAAAGATCAGGACCCGATCACCCCACGGCATTTGCCCACCAGAAACAACAGTCAACTACCCCCCCACTAAGCACATATCCCTCTACGGAAATTAAGCAAAACAACAGGTCTCTGTGACACATCAAAGCATTTAGGAAAACGAAAGCATTTTGGTTTTCACACCCCTCTTCCCCTCCTCCTTCCTCTATGGCAGGCGAACTATAAAATGCATACTGAGCCTGACAGCTGCTGTAAGTTGGAAGTGTCTTGATGTTACTTAGCACACAACACACAGCAGTGTATCTCAGACTAGGCAATAGAAGTGCCCACCTTGGGCACTACTTGGAAGGGCATGTAAAATGGGCATCGGAGATCATGGAACAGATTGACAGACTGTGGCATAGATTTTTGTGTGAGATGGAAAGCCACCTAAAAGGAGTCAAAGTTAACTAAAGGGTAAGTGTATGTGTAGGGGGAGGCCTCAGCCCCAGTGGGACTGATAAGAGGAAGGAAGCCGTGAAGGGGTGTGCAGAAAATGCTGTGTGCAGCAGCCATAGAGAAGCGTTGTATCTGAGCTGAGAGAGGGGAAGAAACAGGGCAGATACATTTGTGGGGGACTGCGATTTCATGATGTCTGGGAAACCCTGGCCTAGAATGAGCTCTTCTACTTTTTTGCAGAGTTATACAAGTATAGAACAAATTGACAAATTATAACAGCTGTTCCATCCGGGTTACAATGCTCTTCCATATAGTATCTACCTAAAGAGAATCTCTTATGTTTTTGGAACACTGACAGCTTTACATTCAAATAAAAAGAGTTAACTTCTTCAACAAACACTCTTTGTGTTGCTCTTTTTCTTCCTAGCTAATTCAAGTCTTAGAGCTATAATAACAGAAAAGAGTCCAGTAGCACCTTAAAGATAACAAAATTTCTGGTAGGGTATGAGCTTTCGTGAGTCACTGCTTACTTCTTCGGATAAAAAAGATAAAGGTTCCCTTGCTTGAAAGCCAGTCGAATCCGACTCTAGGGTTGCGGTGCTCATCTCCGTTTCAAAGCCGAAGAGCCAGCGCTGTCCAAAGACATCGTGGTCATGTGGCCGGCATGACTAAACACCAAGGTGCACAGAACGCTGTTACCTTCCCACCGAAGTGGTACCTATTTATCTACTTGCAATTTCTTGCTTTCGAACTGCTAGGTTCTTCTTCTTTTTCTTCGGAAACCTATCTGAAAAAGTGAGCAGTGACTCATGAAAACTCATACCCTACCAGAAATTTTGTTAACCACAATAAGATATAGCACTGGAGTCCAAAACTACTTTGGTAGAGGTTTAACATAATCAACCAGAAACATTCCAGGGAAGGCATGATCATAAGTCCAAGAACCCCTGGATAACGTTATTTCTACCATTTCTATCTACAATGAGCTTCGATCTCTTTGCAGTGTCTTCCATATCCCTTTATGAATGGCATGGGAGTTGGAAATGGTTATAATGCCAGAGGGACAGCTTTGTTGGTCTATTGCAGCAAAAATAAGACCGGTGCCTTGGGGCACCTTAAAGTCTAACAAGATGTTGTTCTGGGTTGAATTTTTGTGGACTAGAGCCCATTTAGTCGGGTGCTCTAATCCATGAAACCTCAGGATGTTATAAAGTTTTATTAGTCTTAAAGGCGCTGCTAGTCTTTGATCATGGACTGTATATAGTTGGCCGCCCCAGACGGTAAAAGCGTTGTTGTGTTGTGTACCAATAAACTAAAAGCTGTTAATCTCACCATGTCCTGCTTCTCCATGCGTCAAACTCAGTACGCAACACTGTATCCAGGGCCAGCTTGCCTAGAGCGCCAGCCCTTAGGGGCGCCAAATGGCGCCCCTGAAAACAGCCTCTCCCCCACCGCCCTGCTGTCTGCCCACACACCCACTTGTGGGGGGGAAGAGGCGGGGCGGCATGGCGGCGGCCAGTGGGGACTCTCCCCGCCGCTGCCAGTCCTGGACGCCCGGCTGGCCAGAGCACCTCCTGAGCCCTGGGGGGGGAAGAGGCAGGGCAGCATGGCGGTGGCCAGCGGGGACCCTCCCCGCCACCGCCAGTTCTGGACGCCTGGCTGGCCGGAGTGCCTCCTGCGCCTGGGAGGGGGGAAGAGGTAGGAGGAAGTCATAGACCCAATGAAGCAAAGGGTGAAATTATTTGATCAACTTCAGATGACACAGTGGAACTTGACACTTGCCAGCACCTTCCGTGTTGCCTTCCCAGGAGGAAGGGGAGACGGGGGGGATGTGGCAGATTGTCACTGCCCTCCTTCCTCCCGGGAGCAGCCTGGAGATTGGCAACCGTGTAATTGGTTGGCGCACGGGGGGGGGGGTGCCAGAAGGTAGTCTCGCCTAGGGTACACAAAACCCTTGGGCCGGCCCTGACTGTATCTCCTCTCTTTTTCTCTTAAACACAATTACAAGAGTAACAATCATGGTGGGACTGCTAGTGCAACTCACTTTAAGTTAGGACCAATGCTCCCTCTAAGCTGTGGAGTCTTGTGAGCAAAAATTCTACTTTGTGAGCGACTGGTATTAAAGTTGTGAGTGAGCAATTTGGCTACTGCATAAATCAGTTTGCTCTGGAGCCACCCTTCCTGAGCTAAGACAACAGTGTGTGAGCTGGAGGCTAAAAAACTCTGAGCTAGCTCACACTAACTCAGCTTAGAGGGAACACTGAGGGACATAACCCATTTGTAGGCCCCCACCTGCTGACTGAAGATGAATGATCTATTGGGCAGGTAGTTTCATTTGGCTCTGGGGAACATGACTTCAAGCCTGTCAAGGAAACCTTACGTAGTCTTCACAGTCACCGTATTTCAATGTCAATTCTTCATCTATAAAAATGAGGATTAGAGCGATTTAACACCATACTTCTCAAACCACATCTCCTTTCCTTTTATTTATTAGCTTCATTGACCAAAGGTCTTAAGGCAAGTGTACAGCTACATTACATATAATTGCAAGATAATTTAGACCAAACATTTTAACAATAAAAAGCTAATAAACATACTCATAAACAGTATTAACAGACATCTTATAAAATTCTGTAAATTCTGTAAAATCCCATGATATTATGGAAATTGGTTTTAGAATTTTAAAATTTGCATATATAAAACTACCTACAGCATTTCAAAGCCGCTTTTAAAATAGCACTATTGATAAATATTTTGCCACCAAGCGAGTTGTTAAATTTCTATCCCACCCTCCCCGAGAACGGGCTCAGGGCAGCTCACAATTAAGGGCACCATGTGCCAAGATATATAAAACACATAAAAACAAGATAAAACAACCATATCTTACAATTAAAGTGCTCAGTGGTGTTGGTCCTTTAGTCAAATTTAAAGATGGCGTGCTATCGATTTAATACAGAGTCCCGCTTCAGCGGTAGCTGATCTATCACAACGCTGTGGCTCGATCTTCGTATAGGGCCAGCCCACTACCCCGATGTTACTAGTGATAATAGTTGGTGGTAGTGGTGGGCGGCTCCTAATTGAAAGCCGGGTGGAAGAGCTCCGTCTTGTAGGCCCTGCGGAACTGTAAAAGGTCCTACAGGTCCCCGATCTCCGGGAGCTCATTCCACCATGTAGGAGCCACCACTGAAAAGGCCCTGGCCCTAGTTGCAGAGAGCCTGGCCTCCCTGTGGCCTGGTATCACTAACTGATGTTGTGACCCCGAGTGTAGTGCTCTCTGGGGTATGTACGGGGAAAGGCGGTCCCTCAGGTATGTCGGACCCTGGTCATATAGGGCTTTAAAGGTAAGTACCAGCACCTTGAAGTGAATTCGGTATGTTATTGGCAGCCAGTGCAGCGCTTTCAGCGCAGGCCAGATGTACTCCTGTCTAGGGAGACCCATCAGAAGCCTGGTCACGGCATTCTGCACTAGCTGCAGCTTCCGAGTTTGCGACAAGGGCAGCCCAATGTAGAGAGCACTGCGGTAGTCTAATCTCGAGGTGACCATTGCATGAGTCAATGTAGCCAGGTCATTGCAGTCAAGGAAGGGAATCAACTGCCGAATCAGCCGAAGATGGTAGAAGGCTGATCTGGCAGTGGCTGCCACCTGGGCCTCCATTGTTAAGGAGGGATCCAAGAGCACTCCTAACCTCCAGCGTTAGTACCAGAGGTGCCCCATTGAAGGTCGGGAGAGGGATCCCCATCCCCAGACCACCCCAACCCAGGCACAGGACCTCCATCTTCGCTAGGTTCAGTTTCAGCCAGCTCAGTCTAAGCCAACCAGCCACGGCCTGCAGTGCCCGGTTCAGATCTTCCGGACTGGAGTCTGACTGGCCACCCAACATCAGCTAGAGCTGGGTGTCATCAGCATACTGGTGACACCCTAGCCCATACCTCCGGGCAATCTGGGCAAGGGGGCGCATATAGATGTTAAACAGCATCTGCTAGCAATAAGGTTATCACCCAGGGTTCCATAGGAAGGTGATATCTATGTAAAATAGGAGTAATCTGACAGGATCTGGGGCCAATCCACTGGTGGCAAAATAACATAAGATGATCTAAGGTCTCTATTGCGCCTGATCCACAATCGCACAATCTATCTGAATACTTTTTAGCAAGGCGGCCTCTTAGCTCTGCAGGAGCATAACCAAAAGATAGCCCTACATACCTACAACATACCCGAAAGATGGTTGTCCAGTCTCCGCTTGAAAACGTCCAGTGAAGGAGCATCCACCACCTCCCGAGGCAGACTGTTCCACTGCTCAACCACTCTTACAGTTAGGAAGTTTCTCCTGATATCTAGCTGGTAATGACTCCCTTGTAATTTCCACCCATTAGATCTAGTCTTGCAATCCGGAGCAAGAGAGAATAGATCTGCTCCATCTTTTACATGACAGCCCTTCAAATACTTGAAGACTGCAATCATGTCCCCTCTAAGCCTTCTCTTTCCCAGGCTAAACATACCCAACTCTTTCAGCCTTTCCTCATAAGACTTGGATTCAAACCTTCTCACCATCCTGGTTGCCCCTCTTCTGGACATGCTCAAGTTTGTCAACATCCTTCCTAAAATGTGGTGCCCAAAACTGGACACAGTACTCCAGGTGAGGCCTGACCATAGCAGAACAGAGCGGAACTACTACCTCATTCTCTTAGATCTGGCCCCCGTAACAAATGAGTTCGACACCTCTGCTTTAGGGACCAATAAAGATGTTTTGGGTATAAGCTTTCGAGGATCAAAGCTCCCTTCATCAGATACCCAAACCTTGTTGGTCTCTAAGGTGCTACAGGACTCCATTCCAGCTGTTCTACGGCAGACCAACATGACTATCCTCTGAGAAAGGCATAATCTAATCTAAAAAAAAATATTCTAGGTCAATTGCTGTGAAATTGGCCATTTCCTGGAAAACCTCTTCTGGTCAGTTTCCCAGAATCAAACTGTTTGTTCATTTGTTTCTAGATAGCAGCAGCAGCAGCAGTGATGCAACGGACAATGGGGCTTGACTTCCTTTGAACATTTAAGAAGAGGGCATTTGCTCTGATGTCATAGGGACAGATTCATAACTATGAGCGCCCAGCACTGCTACTTTTGTACATAAAACTCTCTTTCCAGTTCCCATGTATGGTGGGGGCCCAATAAGATAGGGTCTCAGTTTAGCCAGCTTACACTGGATTCCTTCACTACTGACAAGTATTTGATGTAGGAAACATCTGAGGAAGACTGTTAATAATAGGACATTTTGGAGATCATTAGTTCATACGGTCACCATAAATTGGAAGCGATGACACTTAAGTGGGCGGACTCTAATCTGGGAGAACCAGGTTTGATTCCCCACTCCTCCACTTGCACCTGCTGGATGACCTTGGGCAAGCCATAGTTCTGGCACGGCTGTTCTTGAAAAAGGGTACTTTCAGTCAGAGCTCTCTCAGCCCCACCTACCTCACAGGGTGTCTGTTGTGGGGTGGGGAAGGGAAAGGAGATTGTAAGCCGCTCTGACACTCCTCTGGGTAGTGAAGGGCGGGGTATAAATCCAATCTCTTCTTCTTCTTAACACAGATGCATACACACGCACAAACATCCTGTTGTGCATTCTCAACAGAAGCTTTATTCTCAGTGAAATGGTAAAGCATACCACCTTGTTGGATTTACTCAGGCTAGGCCTGAAACATTGAGTAAAATACAATAAATGGGAACATGCATTTCAGATTCAAAAGTTTACATCATAAAAGGATGGAAATATGAATGAGCCCATTGTCAAAATTAGATCAGTCCTCTGACTCCACTCAGTCAAGAT
The DNA here is from genome assembly GCA_029375565.1 of Gekko gecko. Classification (NCBI taxonomy): domain Eukaryota; kingdom Metazoa; phylum Chordata; class Lepidosauria; order Squamata; family Gekkonidae; genus Gekko; species Gekko gecko. Next base: position 281,997,869 of record JAPDNY010000002.1, read on the forward strand.
AAGTTTCAAGACATGGTGGCAATGTTTTAGTGACCATGTGATGAATTTTGCCACTGGTGTTGTAGTCCTTTTCTCAGCCCCTGAAAGGAGGTTTAACAGAACCATAGAGTTGGAAGGGACCTCCAGGGCCATCTAATCCAAACCCATGCACAGTGCAGGAAATTCACAACTACCCCCACCCCCACTGATCCCTGCTCCATGCATATAAAATGGCAAAAAAACCCTCCAGGATCCCCGGATAAACTGGCCTGGAGAAAAATTGCTTCCTGACCTCAAAGTGGTGATTGGCATTTCCCTGGGCATGTGAGAAAGGGCCACTGAGAACTAAGCTCTCATGCAACCCTCCCTGCCCGCCCTCTCATGACCTGCCTAAGTTCACAGAATCAGCAGTGCTGTCAGATGGCCATCTAGCCTCTACTTAAAAACTTCCAAAGAAGGAGAGCCCATGACCGTTCTTTTGCAAAGAAGCACCTTCTTGCTTCTCACTGGCAGAAAGACATCCATAAATAACCTGCGCCGCAATGCTGTGGGGAAGCAAGAAAAACTTCACTTTCTAACAGCGCTGAACCCGGGACACATAACTTGTGTGGAAATGGATGAAGAAATCTGGATGCGATTACTCACACAGATTACTTTGGCCATTTCCACACAAGAAACCACAGGCTGGTAAACAAACTTCCCTCCCTCGGGCATACCTAATTTTCCATTGTAACGGTATTATTTGAATTTCATTCCTTGCCCTTTGGAATATGCTACTCTGTCTAAAAGCCTGTTAATTTTTAATCTTATTTCGTCTTGAGCTTGGCATAGGTGCCTGTCTGCACCTCCCCACTCCTGGAAGACATGAAGAAATGTGACAATCCAAAGGTAGATTTCCATGAAAATCCTTATGGGCCAGCGAGGAGTGGCCAGTCACAGTTCTCTCAGAACTCTCTCAGCCCCACCTACCTCACAAGGTGACTGTTGTGGGGAGAGGAAGGGAACGCCATTGTAAGCCGCACTGAGACTCCTTAGGGCAGAGAAAAGCAAGGTATAAAACCCAACTCTTATACTTCATGAGTATGGTTGCCTGGTCCCCCATGGCCATTGCTGGGGGATCGGGGGGGGGGGGAAGGTTGCCATATCCAGGTTGGGAAACTCCAGGAGATTTGGGGATGGAGCCTGGGGAGGACAGGGGCTTCAGTGGGTTACAATGGCACAGAGTCCACCCTCCAAAGCTTCCATTTTCTCCAAGGGAACTATCTCTGTAATCTGGAAATTAGCTGTAATTCTGGGGGACTCCAGGTCCCACCTAAAGGCTGACATCCTTATTCATGGGATACCTAGGTTTTTGTGGCATCACATTGGCATCACAAAACAGCAGTTCTACATTGTTTATGTGGACAGTAATATGAGAGGGACAAAGCAGCAATACAATAATCAAATTCTGTGTCAGTTTCCATCTGTAATGGTTCTCTATTACACCAGGTTGCATTAGGCTTTTCCAGGGACTCTAAGGCTCTCCTTACCACCCTGGCTGGAGTCATATGGAGTGTGGGAAGGCTCCAGTTTACATCCTGAAAGCAGCAGCAGAAGGCTCTCGGTTGCACGGCTCCAATGATGCCAGATGACCTTGGATACACTGCACCTGTGCAGGAGTACCGTGCTTCCAGATCTGCTGCGGCTGATGTGCTGTGGGCCAGGCCTTCTCTCCCTATGCTTGTCCGCCTCCTTAGGAACTTTTGGAGGACAGCAAGAAGCATTAGTTGCATGCCAAGGGTTTGCAAGAGATGCAGACGCCTCTAGTGGAACAATACCCGAGACCACAGATTCCCTATAAGTAGGCTAGCAGTAGAGCAAGGATGCCTAAGTCTATTCTACTAAATTCTATGGGATAATCTGCCCCTCTGGATTTTGAGTGTGCATGTATTCTTCTGCAGAATTTGGGGATGATGGATTTAGAAATGGGTTAATTATTGGCAGCTTTTATAAAGGCAGTTAAAACCCATTCTTTCCACCTTGCTTTCTTTCTGACTTGACTTTTAAAGGTTGTGTGTCCTTTTATTGTAGTTGCTTTCATTTGTTGCTCTATTCTAGTTGTTTTTATTTTCATTTTTTTACTATATTTGATACTGCCTATTGGGTATGGCAAAGGATGAGATGGTTAGACAGTGTCATCGATGCAACGAACATGAAATTGAGCAAACTTCAGCGGACAGCGGAAGACAGGAGGGCCTGGCGTAATCTGGTCCATGGGGTCGCGAAGAGTCGGACTCGACTGTGCGACTGAACAACAACAACAAATTGGGTATGTGGTACCAAAAGGCAGCAGGATACAAGAGTTTTACATAAATAAATGATCATTAGAAGAAGTGGCGGATTGCACTGAAAAGCAGTTATTTAAAATGCTGCTTGTGTCAGAGAGTCAGGGAATTCATAGAATCATAGAGTTGGAATGGACCTCCAGGGTCATCTAGTCCAACCCCCTGCACAATGCAGGATATTCACAAATACCTCCCCTTCCAATGCCCCAGTGACCCTTGCTCCATGCCCAGAAGATTGCAAAAAAAACCTTTCAGGATTTGGCCTGGAGATGACCCCAAAGTGGTGATCAGCATTCCCCTGGGTTGTGTAAGAAAGGGCCCATGAGTTAATCTTCTTTGTAGTGCAGAGCTTATGTGATTGTCTGCTCTACATGCTCAGTCCTCTTTTGCCCTTTGTCTTATGTCTGGAGCAGTAGCCAGACGGTTTGGCTTCGAGGGAAGAGACTTTTGGGAGTCAGTGTTTTCTGACAGGAAATAGTTAGAAAAGTACTTTGACAGATAGAATAGAGACTGCATTGTCTTAAATATATTAGCACTATTCTGAGGGAGAATTTAGATTCTCAGTCAAGAAAGCTACAGAACAGTTTTATACAGACAACGGATACTGGAGAAGGATTTGGCGGAAGGTCTTAGTAGTTAGAAAGAACTTCCATACAAGCCAAATAGTAAAAGGAGTTACTGCTTTTTAGGGACAAGGAGAATAATTTTCTGCCAGTGAAAGGGGCTGGGAAGAGAAGCCTGATCGGGAAGAGAAGGAGATAAGCTTAGACCCTTCAGGAGTTAGTGAAAAGCTGTAATATCTAAAAGGAAAACTCTGAAGGGAGAAATGTAGAAACTATAAGCAAAGCACCTCTCATTGAAAAGATCTTGAAACTCTGAAAAATAAGCCACAACAACACTCTTGTATGTTCTAAGAATTCAAATCTGTATAAATTAGAAAGTTTACCCTCAGCATCTCTAAACCTTAATTCGTTTCTCTCTCTCTTCCTTGTCTTAACAAAATCCTTATTCTGTTTTTGAAAGTTAATCTACCTCAAGTGCCATTTCACAAGGGTTTATAAAATAGGACAGCTCCTGTATTTCTCTGGGTCTAAAGCCTATACAAATAACTGTGACAGGGTGGGAAATTTAAGCTTATCAGACAAGGAAGAAATACACGCTACTGGAGGGTGACTCAGTCACTGAGGGAACTAAAATATTTTTGCCAGGAAATTCTGCCTGGGTGTTGGGTAAGAGACAGGGGTCTGTCATAGAAAGTGTATTATTTTTGTAATAATTATAATTTATTAAATATAATGCAAAAATACATGTATTGTCATGAAAAAACAGGCAAATCATAGAAAGTTTATCACCTCTTCTAACAGTAAACTCTCTGGCCCTCTGTATGGGTGATGAAAGCTACAAAATCAAGCCATCCAAATTTCTTTACTGGCTTATGGTTTCACCAAGTATGTTGAAAAATAAAAAGAACACTTCTAAAATGACATGATGATGATATATTTTCAGAGCATTAAACTGTAAGTTAAAGAAAGAGGGAGGGAGAGGTGAAATCAAGCTGCCCAAGCTGCTGTGAAAGGTAGATTCTGAGGGTGGGATTCCCAAATTTTCCCTTTGTTTGCATTTTTAAATTTCTTTTTTTGGCTGGAGAGCTTGTATACTAAAGATATTAAACCAGACAGGAAAAACAAAACACAACTCAATGCAATGCTCAGCATAGATCAATAGAATTTACCATTTTCCTGTGTGTGTGTGTGTAGTCGCAGCTGACTTCTGGTAACCCCAGCAAGGGGCTTTCAAGGCAAGTCAGAAGCAGAGGTGGTCTTTGCCACTGCCTTCCTCTGCAGAGCCTTCCTTGGCGGTCTCCCATCCAAGGACCGGCCCTGCTTCTCTTCCGAGATCGGGCTTAATCTCCCAACCACCTTCCTAGTTGAAGCTAACTGCTGTTTCTTTTACTATTTCGATAAACCTGCTGTCGGCTAACTGACTCCATCACGTATCTGATGCAGCGCCTCGAAACGCAAGGCGCACTTTTCTGTACGTGAACCTTTCCAGGGCCACAACGAGAGCCTCCTCTTTCGTGCTTGCTGCAAGCGGCCGCCGCGCTGCAGCTGGAGGGGAGGCAGGACACAAGACGGGACGTCCTCGCCGTCAAAGAAAGCGAAGGGCGCTAGCGCCGTCCATGGCGACGAGCCAAGCAGCAGCCACCATGCAAAACTCATCTTGGGGAGTCGGTTTTGCGCGGGGCGCGGAGGTAGAACGCGGCAGTTCGGGACCACAGACCGCCCCCCCCCGAGACTCTCCGCTCGCCAGCCGACTTGCTCGAAGGCGCCGTTGTTCCCCTTTCCAGAAGGGATCCCGTTCCCGCCACTCACGCGCACGCGCCCCGCTCGTGTCTCTCTCTCTCTCTCTCTCTCTCTCAAGAGAACCTCCGACTTCAGCTCGGAAGGAAGGCGGGGGAGGAGGAGGGCGGGGCGGCCGACGCGTCGCGCGGTCGCCAATAGCAACGCGAGCGTGGGCGGGGCTGACGGCGGCAGCGGCGTGACGCGCGCGGGAGATGCGGCGCCGCGACGCGTCCGGCGGGGAGTGACGCAACACGCGCGCGCAGGCAGGGGGGGAGGGGCCGGCAGCTTCTTTCCCCCCTTTTTTGTTTCTTTTTTTCTTTTCTTCCCCCCCTCCTTCCTCCTCCTCTTCTTTTTGATTTTTTTGGGAGGAGGTTCCCCCTCCCTCCCTCCCTTTTTCTTTCATTCCCCCTCCCTTCCTCCCCGCACCGGCGGCGCTTACCTGCCCCCTCTCACAAGTCTCCCCCTGGCCATTGCCGTCATCGCTCCGGGCCCCAGCAGCCAGCCAAGCCTCCTCGCTTCCTCTCCCTCGGCCACCAGGACCAGAATCCACTGCCCCCCTCCCCCACTAGCAGTGCCTCTAGGGTCACTCCAGGCCCCCCCCCAGAAAACCCCCCAAGCCCTTGGAAATTTAGGATCTCAAGCCCTGCCCCCCAGCTCCCTCTTCCTCTCCCTCCCATTCAAATTAATTACCTGACACCCCCCCTTGTGCCCCCCTAGGACATCCCCCCCATTTGTTCCTCCTCCTCCTTCCTCCTCTTCCTTCTTGTTCCTTCTCTCCGGCTCCCCCCCTCCTTTGCCGCCTCTACCTACGCTTAATCGCTCACGTCAGAGGAAGAGGGGGCACAGCAGGTCTCTCGCTCAGCACGGCCTCTTCTGCCCGCCCCAAGAGGAGGAGGAGGAGGAGGAGGAAGGCGGCAGCGCCACACGCCTGCGAGGGAAGCAGGGGGGACTGGCTCAGCCCCTCTCCCCCTCCTGCCAAGGTACTGGAAATTTTGCATAATTGGGGGGGGGAGAGGGGAGGAGGAGGGATTCCCATCACCTTCATGTTTGGGTACAGTTATTTTTTCTGCTATTATTAGAGCCTGTCCCCCCACCCTGCACCCAGTCTGTGTCTCTGTGCAGTCCATTTCTGCTTGGTGTCCTCTCTAAGTGGATATTGTTCTCCAGATATGGGGAAAGGTTATTCTTCCCGCTCTACCCGTGCAACAGGTCTGAAAAACCCAAGAATGAATGGCATTTAGAGTGTAACTTGAATAGGGGCACTGGTTAAGTTGGGCACTGGAAACTTTACTATAGTGTGAGGAAACAGGTGGACCCAGAAGGAGAGCTGGAAAGGAGACCTGTGTTGCTCTTCAGGGTAGGACCTGAAAGTAATTTCTGGGTCAAGTGAAGCCACAAGGCACATGGATCGGTGGAGTCGTATACATATCTTTAATCCAGTCAGCCTGCTTGATGAGACTGAAAGCTGTAGTTTTAGGGAGGCTTGCAGCTGGCTGATTTGTAAGCTAGAAGTGAGAAGGATCTATCCTTTTGGGGTTCCGGTGTTGGGGGCAATGGACAGAAAAGGCATTTTTCATGCAGTGCCATGTCAGAGACTTGGTAGCAGAAAGCTGGCAACTGAGATTGGCTCAGGGATGCCATTTGCAGCCAGATTCAGTCTGCAATGATGGGATGAGAGATTCTTGATGTCTGTCTCTCAACTATGGAACTCCCTCTTGCTCTGGGTTTCCCAAAATCCAAGCTGGAGCAGTTTTTTTGGAAAGCATTGTTAGACCTACCTGTTGGTCAGAGCTTCGGGGTTCAGGGTTAAAATGGGAAAGGATGGGGAGAGTTCGGTTCATGAAGAAATTTTGCTGTTTACTCATAGTAATGTTTTGTTACCTGCCTCATAATTTTGGGCTGTGTTGGGTTAATTTAGGTAAATAAGTCAACATTTGGAGGGGAAGAAGCATTCCAATATTATTAATAATATGTTTTCCTTGTTCCTTTTACGGGAACAGTGTTTCTTTCATTCTAAAGCATGCCTTAGTGGTTTGAGAACTTGTTGAAAGCAGCCATGTGTAGGGTGAATCTGACAACAGTGTAAGCAAAATAAATAGTGATCCTGGAAAGCATTTTACCCTATTAAGCATTATGGGATTTTTCATATCTTTACAGGTTATAAGAATAACTTGATAACAAAAGACTTGATATACTTTGTCCAGGATTTATTTGCTGTTTTTTAAAAAAACAATTGTAGTGGTGATTCATGTCAATTTGTTGTATATAGCTCAGTGACCCTACCTTTGTCAAGGAATAGCCCGGACACCTTCCAGGAGGAGTGTGGGAAGCCTTGCGAGGAAAGATCATGAACTTGTTCCCTATAGAAGGCACCTCATACCAACTGGTGTGTGTGTATTAGTGATCATTAACTGGAAGTGGGTTCATATCACTATTACAGCTTTAGCAGTCTCATGTGGGAACTACGTATGACTGTTCTTGGCACATCTGTCTTTGTTCTAAATCCTGCTAAGCAGTTGGATTATTATTACACGCAGCATGTCCTCCAGGCATAGTTGTCTGTTGCGGAAGGCACTGGTTTCTCCCAGTTTTCTTTCGTGTTCAAAGTTTTATACCTTTGGTCCCTGAATTGCATTATAGAAGGTTGTGGTGGTTCATCGTCCTGTGATTACTTTCTGTATTCTCTTCTGCCCGTGTTCTGTAAAGGAAAAGAGAGTGGAATGACATCACGAGAACTGAAATGTTTCAAAGGGAAAAGAATCGGGAAAGGGCATCCCAGTTGCATGTGCAATTGCTGCTTGTATGGACTACGAGGGTCAAGCAGTCACAGTCTTGAGAGCAATTTCCCCCTGCGAGAGTTACTGTAGAACTCAGAGTAAACTGTGCTGGAAAGCACAAGGTGTGCCTGCATGCTCTGGGATTGTGCTCTGCTGCTAATTGCTAATGTGATAATTTTATGCATATCTTTCTTCACCTGATGACTGTGGGGGTCTTTTCTTGGGGTGGCGGCAGCGGTGCAATATGTTGCTTGCCAACAGTGCTTTTAATTCTTTTGCCATGTCATGATTTATTTATCCCAGAAAGCCTGTATCCCCTTCCTGCTGCATATTGTATTGGATGGGCAAAAAATCCCTTTAAAATGTGGGATTTCCTTCCAGATGATGTAGTGATGGCCACAGGCATAGATGGCTATAAAAAGGGATTAGACAGATCCATGGAGAAGTATGTTATCAGGGGCTACTAACCATGGTGACCAAAGGGAACCTCCATGTTCAGAGACAGTAAACCTTTGAATACCAGTACCAGGAGGCGACATCAGGGGAAGGCCTTGACCTCCATTAGCCTGTTTTTGGACCTCCAGAGGAACTGGTTGGCCACAATGGGCCACTGGTCTGATCCAGCAGACGGGCCACTGGTCTGATCCAGCAGGCTGTTCTTCTTAAGGGTATTTTCATGCCTGAAACAGTTGGTCTGTCATTCATGCCGTTATAACCTTGCCTCATCAATTGTTTCTTATCAGGTTTTCAGTTCTACCCCACATTGAGGCCAAGTTTTGTTCTGTTTTTTCTTGCTTCAGTATTGTGGTTTACTTCTGTACTGTTGCCCTCAGCTTGCCAGCAGCTGATTTTAAAAGCATACCAGCGAGTTCATTGTTTGTACAGATAATTCAGCCTCTGTGTTTGACCTGTTGTTTGCTTTTGTCCTGTGTGATGTTGCATTACAGGTTTGCTCTGGTTTGTCTTCAAGAGGATCTCTCACACTTTTTCTGTAGTTTGACTCTTGTATTATGTCTGCAACCAAGAGTCCACATTTGGAGCAGTTAATTACATCTTGCAACATGAAGCATGCTGGCATAATTGGTATGATATTTGTATGCTGCAGGAGTTGGTGCTATAAATGAACTGAGCTCTTCCACTTTGGGATTTAGCGATATCTGCATACTGCTTTTCTTTGTTGCTCAAAGGAGTTTTCAACAACAAAAAATAGTATAAATAAGGTTAAAAATGATAAATTTCAGAAATTTACTCATTTAAAAGTTCTGCTTTAATTTTTTTCTCTTAAAGAGAAGTGAAGGTGTCATACCCTTGATTTCACTCGGTTGTCTGTTCACAGGAGTGTGGCCACTTAATCCCCCCCTATGTGCTCTATCCCAGCTATTTCCTGCCTTATTGAGGAGACAGTTAGTAAGCTCTGCTAGGAGAAGTGGAGTGCTCTCTCTGGTTTCTAATAGGAGAGTCTGTCCACTAAGAGTAGGGCCACAGGCCATATAGAGCTTTAAAGGTCAAAACAAGCATCTTAGATGCAGAAGCAAACTGGTGGCCAATGTAGATGCTCTGAAACCTCAATAACGTGACTGGATCTATTGCTGCAGTTTGTGCTGATTGAAGTCGTCTTCAAGAACATTCTGTATTGTCTTCAAGAACATCCCTACGTAGTATGTTGTCTAGCTTTGAAGCTATAGTAGCATAAATCAGCGAGGCCTGTTCAGCTGGGTTCAGGCACTTCTGAGCTAGATATAACTGAAAAATGGCATTCCTAGCGATAACTGACTTATTTCTCTAACCAAAAAGTCAGGTTCAGGGATAGAGTTATGCTCTTAATTGAATCCAGCGACATCAAGCTAATCCCATTCAAAGCTGTTAGAACACTCCCTCCCATAGCATTCACTTATAATATGCCTTGGATGTAGCTGTGAGCTGGGGCAGACCTTTGCAAATTGCAACCCAACACTCTGAATATAGCTCACCAAGCCATGTGTTGTGGTATACCAAGAGCTCAGTACAGCTCTCGTTTTTTGCCACCTCCTGGGACTGCAACAACTGGGAGTTGTGAGATGTTCATCAGGCCACTATGCGGCTTGTGCCCCACGTTCAGCTTGGTGGTCACAAGTTGTGCAAGAGCTGAGTTGAGGCTCTCTGTAGTGAGGTAAATGAATAGTGTCTGGTACCTTGCTTTGGGTGGATTTTGGCACCTGGGTATAGAGAATGGGATCTGATGGGGGAAAGCTCGCAGAATGAGTTGGTTCATGTGTCTTTCCCAGCCTTCCGCCTGAAGCCTGTCATTTCTCGCAGACAACGGATAACACTAGATGAAAGAGGAGATGATTTCTCCCCAACTTCCCTTCTTCACTGCAGCCCCCTGTACTGTTCTTAAGGGGCCAGTGATCCTCAGAAAGGATTCTTTGGGACAAGGAGCAGGCTGTTGCATGAAGGGGAAACTGTGGAAAGATCCAGTCAGTTAACCCTTTCAACAAGCTTTTTGCTGAGATTGAACCCCTATTTTTTCTAGCCTTGCCTTCCGGAGGTGGTGCTTTTAGCACAGAGTACGGCCAAAATTACCAATCTGCTGAAATGCGTCTGATAATCTTCAGAAAATCAACGGACATGGCATGTTTTCTTCATTTGTTCCCCAACACTCCCGCCTCTCCGGTTCTCCAGATTAGCTGTTCCCCTGAGTTGTGGATTAGTGGGCTGCCGTGGCCTTCTATCTTGAATGTGAGACAAGTGAACAATTAATCCGGCATGTCACTGTGCAAAGCAGGTAACATTTTGCTGGCATTTGATTAAACTTTGGTACCTTGGCTGATGTTGTCAGTCAGTGCCGAAGCTTGCGTTTTACTCCAAGGAAGTTTCATGTCTTGATCTAGGGTAATATTATCCCTGGCTCAAAGGACGACCGTTCAGCCTCAGCCAGGGCCAGGGCTTTTTTCGGTCCTGGCCCTCACCTGGTGGAACAAGCTCCCACTTGAGATCAGGGCCCTGCAGGACTTACTACAGTTCCTCAGGGTCTGTAAAATGGAGCTGTTCCGCCAGACCTTGAGTGGAGGCAATGGATGTCCAATCACGTTGTTTCCTCTGCAAGGCAGCCCTACTGTATTTGCCCATGATTACCATCTATCCAGCTGCTGGGGTCTAATATAGGAATGCACATCGCCATCTTGAGTTAACTTCATTTTAATCTAAATTTGTTTTAAATTTAATATTTTAATATTTGATAACTGACTGTAATGTTGATGAAATCTTGGATGTTACCCTCCCTGAGCTTACTTGCGGGAAGGATGGGATCAAATTCAATCAATAAACAAACATGCATCTTGACACTTCCTTCAGCAGGGAGATGGGCACTGACTGAAGGTAATCTGTGAGTCCCTTTGTAGTAAAAAGGGGAGCAGCCACTTGCTCAAGTGGTCCAGGCAGGCGGTACTTCAGGGGTCAAAGTTTCCATCATCATTGCTTTTGGCAGTGCCGCTGGCCATGTGTGCAGAATAAATCGTATCTCCAGCGAAGAGGGAAAACGTTTACTTGTAGACAACTTGAGTTCATTGCTCTGTTTTATACATACCTCCTTAGCAAAGTGGCTCAGTCTCTAATCCTGAAAGCAGTTCCTTGGCTGTAAATTCAGTCAGAATTAATAATGCCTGCTCATAAATGTGCATAAGACTACAGTAGTTAAGTCCATTTGCTAGGGAGTGAGTGCCATTAAGCTGAGCCTTCTTTCCAAGTAAGGTCTATTCTTTCTATCAAACTTGGGAAGCCTCATCTTTTTTTCCCATCTGTGAAATTGTCTCCCTGCCCGGCAAGATATTTCTGTGGATGGAAATATTAAAGACTTGATGTGCTAGGATACAGATGTATTGGGGCCATGTAAGCATCTAAAGATAGAAACTGTGAGCTCTTCAGGGGAGGGAACTGAACAAAATCAGTAGGAGTGAAAATGCAGAGTGACCTCTCTAAGAATTTGCGATGACAACGAGTTCTATTTCTGACCTTGCCATCTTACCAGGAAGAGGGCGCAGGGAAGGAATGTAGTCATGAAGCCACGTTTTCATGCCGTTTGACATGGGACTGCTTCACTCTTAGCTACAGTTCTCCCATAAAAGAAATCTGAGATAAATTCAAGGTTTCGTGTATTATTTATTGTATTAATTTAGATTGTTTGTATTTATTGGACGTGAGCCGCCCTGAGCCCGTTCGTGGGAAGGGTGGGATATAAATTGAAATAATAAATAAATAAAAATAAAATAAAATTCTGTTAAGAGTTTCCTGGAGGAAAAAAACCCCTTGATTTTCCTCTGTGTTGTGGCTTTGACAATTGGTATAATCCTAAATTGCTGCCTGGATTGTTGAGTTGGAAGCAAATAGTAAACTACTAGAGGTAAGCAATGGTGTGTTAGTCTGTTGTTGCTTTTCCTTAGAACTGTGCTTAACCAGCATGGAAAGCTGAAAAGGTATTAAATAGAATCAGTAAAAAAAATACAGTGAAGAGTGGGCAGATCAAAAGCAACAGAAGAACCATCATAAACGTCACTCAGGCCCTTGGGAAGACCCTTCAACTAAAAACTTCCTTCACTGGCAAACAGAAGCTGTCAAGGAAGGATCCTAGATTGGAGTACCAAAGAGTAGGAGCCATCACCAGATTACATTTCTCTAAACAGGAGTTCACAGAGCAAGGGCATAATTTGCTCAGTACAAAGGATGGGGAGGAGCATATTGGGGAAGGCAGCTTAGGCTGAAGTGGGAAACAGTTTTGACTGAGGGAGGGGGCATGTGTATCACTTTTAAAGAACTTGTATATGAGCTGTCGTGTGTGTGTGTGTGTGTGTGTGTGTGTGTTAAGGACAGAGTATATAATTGGATGGAGAGTACTGGAAACGACTCCAAATGCTAACTTGGATGGATTATAAGCATTCTGTCTGGCTGTTCTTGCAGTCGCTCACTTTTCCTACTGTTTGTGCATTTTGTTCACTTGCATCTCCCCATCTCCCTGGGGTGGTTGAAGGAAACCTGGGTTCAACCTCTGGCACGTGGGACCGAAAAAATTCCAGTAGTATCTTGGTTCTTGCCCTGACCTAGATAGTCCAGGCTGGCCGGATCTTGTCAGATCTTGGAAGCTAAGCACGATCAGCCCTGGCTAGTACTTGATGTGAGACCTCCACGGAATACCATGGTTGTGACAGAAAGGCAGGCAATAGCAAACCACCTCTGAATGTCGCTTCCCTTGAAAACCCTGTGGGGTCACCACAGGTTGGCTGTGACTTGGCGGCACTTTCCACCACCACCATCCTTGGTCGTCTGTACAAAGTTTAGCAGCTGATGGCATTTTGCTTTCCTGATGATGGAGCCCGGGGTGCGAGCAGGACGGGGTTTGGGTGTCATTGGATTATACATGTTTGTCATCAACTGAATAATGTTTCCTCTAGCAATGTCTGCTTAAAAAAAATATTGTTCAGCTGTTCGTTCACCCTCTGCACAAAGGGTCATAAAATCATGGACTTCCATGATCCCCCTCTTGGTAGTTGTTTTTCCACCAGATTATTTCAGTCACCATTTTCTGCACCTTTTCCAGCTCCCTGCTAATGCATACCGCAGAATGTTTCCGCTGATCTTTCCAGAATGGGCTGCCCAGAGGGACTAGAAAAGTCCAAGTGTCTAGAAATTTGAATCTGCCATCTAGCTAGCCAGTATAATATTTCAGCACAGTTCAGGGCTGGCATCTAAGAATTAGCAGGGCTGCCTTCTAAAAATGTGAAGGTGCCTTGGAATTGCAAATATTTCTTTGACTCTGCTGTGCAGTTACCATGGTAAGAACTGGGCTGCCAGTCTGTGAGCAAAGCTCCCTTTATCTTTCCAGAGTCCACTTCCTGTACTTTGGGACTGAGCACAGCATTGAACGGAGAGTCCTGGAGGCTGCCCCAAGTGCTAGCTTGGATGGATTAGAAACACTCTGCCTGGCAGTTCCCACCGTTGCTCACTGTTTCTGCCGTGCTAATAAACTAGCACAAAGTTTGACTAAAGAGAGTTTAGTTATCTTTGGCAAAAAAAAACCCCTTGATATCCTGCACTGTTGATCGGAGAGGCTGTGACGTCGCCTGCCTTTTGCTAGGGACTCGGCTGCCTCCATTGATTCTCAGATCGGCATCACAGTTCAGTGGCTGCCCTGCTTGCTAAAATGGAGCAGGCGAGCACATGTGCGTGCCAGCAAAACAAAACACAGCTGGCAGCAGGGCTAATTTTAGGCTCCCTTTGCTTGGTCTGCATTGAAGGTTCTTTGTAGAAAGGAATTCCACCAGTGATGAATTCTTGGCATCTCTTGAACTTTGACAGTGGCTCTGATGTTCGTGGAAGGAAGCGGCCATGGTGAAATTTGCTGTTAGCAAAATTCAGGCGTATCTTCACATAATAAAGATCTCTCTTCCGCTGATTCTTGGTGCCCTGGATAAATCTGGCAGCTTTCGGCTTCCCATCCATTTGTTTTGGAACTTGTGTTGGTAATTTAATAACTTTAACATTCAATAGCCTCTTTGGTAAGTTGGCAGGTTATCCAGTTCAAGTATAAACTTATAATTATATTAACTATTTTGTTAATATTTTTTCTAGTGAGGTTCAGCGGTCCATTTTATCACAGGTGTATGTTAGGAAGAGCATTCTGTTTTAACGGCCTTGGACCTGGTAATTCGAATGATGTGAAAGCCAAGATTTCTAATACCTGGGAAAATAGGCTTAGCATAGGTAATATGTAGGTATCTATCAGGAAAATTGGTTTATCACAAGTAATAAATAGATATCAGTAAAATATATTTTGTCCTGTAGATGTAACATTTCTGGGAATGTTGAAATCAGGGGGACAATGTTTTCCCCATTTCCTGGAGGGAAAATGAAATTTTGAGAAAAATGGAAATATTATCCAGTACTTTCCTATCAATCCTAAACTTAAGTTAACAACATAAAATGCATCATTTGTATCTTACCATATATGTGCACTATTTTGTGTTATGGAATTTCAAAGTATACATGGCTTATTTTTCTATGAATTGGAAATATATTCAGTATATTTGAGAGAGAGTTGCATACAGCTGTACCCTCTGCTCTCTTAGTATCTGTGTCTTAATTTCTGCCATTTTGAGAGGTAGGCAAAAATAAAAATTGAAATTGGAAGGCAAACTTTGTAGTAAATAGAAGAATATTACTTGGAAAGGAACAGTCTCATGTAATTACAACTAGAGATGTAAAATTTTCAGAAGTTTTGGCTTCATTAAAAAAAACCCATTCCCCCCCCGGAAATTCAGGGAAAATTGAGATACATGCGATACTTCCTGTCCTATTAAACCAAACTAAAGTTACTACTTTAACAGCAGAAAATGCATCATATATAACTTAGCATGTAAAATTACACTATTTGAAACATTTATGGAATAAATGCCTTAGTTTTCCACAAGCAAAATCGCTAATGCAACCAATGCTCAAGAGAAAACTGTGAGTTGATGCATCCTACGCTACCTTAGTTCCTATACCTTAGCTTTTGCTATCTGAAAAAAATAGAAAAAAGGCGTTAAACAGAAAACACAAACTTTGTGTTAAATATTTTATTTGGTGAGAAAAAGGGGTCATACAAAGGCTCAGTAATACTTATATGCACAGCTAGATGTAGTTCCAGCTAGATGCTGCCTTCTTCCTTCTGTAGCTGCTGCTTAGTAAACTTTGGTGCAGTTTCTGCCTCACCTTTTGATCTTTTCCCCCTCTAGCAAGGTAGTGCAACAAGCCACTTGATACCCAGTCTATGGATATATGTGTCATAGTGGTCTGAGGGAAAGGTGGAAAGGTCAGCCATAAAGGAGAGTCAGGTCCAAAGGGCCACAGAAGCAGTTAAAAGCCCTGGGTGCTGCCCTCATGAAAATCAGGTATCCTTAGAAATTCTAGGTGCATTTAAGAGCTGTATATGTCTACAGCATGCCCACCTTGTCTTTAAAAGCGTTTAACTCATTCTAAAAGCCAAAATATTTCATAGGAGTCCCCCCCCGTACTCTCCAAAAAAGGCCTTGGGAAAAAACAGAAGGAAAAACTTTTTCTTCTGATTTTTTTCCCCAGGCCTTCATATCTCTGCTTACAATTGGACTACCACTATATTTGACAGCACATATAATAAACCTGGAATGATACCGAGAAGACTAGCCCGGCCCCTGTGCAAGGATGACGTGCAGATTCGAGTTTGAATATCAAGTAAAGCTTCACTGTGTTGAAAACACTGAAGTCCTTAATATGTTATCCTTGCACACTATATAGCATATTAATTGTTGCCAAAATTATTCATCTGTAAACAGTAAGAACCAGTACGATATAGTGGTTAGCAATGCTCCCTCTAAGCTGTGACGTCTTGTGAGCAAAAATTCTACTTTTGTGAGCTACTGGAATTAAAGTTGTGAGCGAGCGATTTGGCTTCTGCATAAATTAGTTTGCTCTGGAGCCATCTTTCCTGAGCTAAGACAAAAATGTGTGAGCCGGAGGCTAAAAAGCTGAGCTAGCTCACACTAACTCAGCTTAGAGGGAACACTGGTGGTTAGTATGTTGGATCAGGATCTTTTGAGGTTCAAATCCCCACTGTGCCATGGAAGCTTACTGGGAGACCTTGGGTTGCCTAACCTACCTCACAGGGTCATTGTGAGGATAACATGGAGCAGCTGAGAATATTGTAAGCTGCTTTGGGTCCCCCTTGGGGAGAAAAGTAGGGTATAAATGAATAAAAATATCCTTGAAAATACGTATCTGTTGTGTACATAAAAATGATTATTCAATGCTGTTAGACATGCATTAAAAATTTCTTGCAGCACATTCTGGGTGAGTAAAGTCTCGTCTTCAAAAGCATTTTGTTTATTGTAACTGCGTTATTTTCAGTGCTTCTGTACCCAGTGCTCCCATTGGTCAAGCAGAAACATGTTAAGGTTGAGGGATGTAGCCCCTCCGTTCACACCTGAATTCTGCTACTCCCCTCCCCCAGGCATTTATATCTCTAGGCCTGCTGGTCAGTTGTTCAGTCAAATTTTGTGAGATGCTTGTTAAGTTGGTAGCATGTTGTTTGGCTGTGGCCAAACATTCCGTGAAGCCAGGAGCACAAACATGTAGGTTGCAGGTTTCACGTAGGTAGCCGTGTTGTTCTGCAGAGGAAGACTTGACTCCAGTATTGAGTCCAGGTAGGGGCTGGAGTTCTCTTGGAATTATTCCTGATCTCCAGACTACAGTGGCCCTAGAGAAAGTGGTGGTTTTGGAGGGTGGGCTGTATGGTATCCCACAAAGTCTGGAAGAAAGAGAAGCCCTCTTGTCCCTAAACTCTGCCCTCCCCACCACTGCCCCCCAAATCTACAGGAGTTTCTGAAGTCATAGGTAGCAACCTGTAAAGAACAGCAAATTTTCCAAGGCATTGGCTTTCGAGAGTGAAGCTCCCTTTGTCAGGTAGGTTGCAACTCTTTTATTATGTTGTCATGTGTTAACAAAGGATCACTTGCCCCCTAACCCTGATAACCAGTCAGGGACAACTGTGGTAGCACAGGAGACCTCCCTATGCTTACTTGGGGGAAAATGTGGGTTGGGATAACTATCCCCCACCCCTGCATGGCATGCTTCCTTCGTGCCTCCAAGGAATATATCCCTTGGGGCAGTGGGCCATGCACAGGTGCTTGCCTGAGTCTGCAGAGCAGTTGTGTTGGCAGCTTTCCCATGACCAATGCCAGCAGCTGCCAGGCAGTGCAACTTTGGGAATACTGTATTCAGAGAGCTCCTAAGCTGCACCGTTACCTTCTGTAGGTACCTCCCACGTGTTGCTTCCAGTGGAGCTGTCAGGCGCGGCAACTATAGGGTGTATACTGTCCCCAGAGACATGCACAGGCCCTAAATTAAAACACAGCGCACATAGATTTGCTGAAAAATAAAATTTTGCTTGGCATCTCCAGAGAAGGATAAAATCTGAAGGTTGGGATTTTGTGTTTGTTAGTCCACAAGGAGCCACTGGCTGGGCTGTCTGATGTCACCGGAGCCAGGAGGTAAGGACAGAGGGTTCAGGGCATGGGACAGTGACAGACATTCTGACCGCTCAGGGGTACACTGTTGACGCAGAAGCTCAAGGGGAGAGAAGGGCTGCCTGTCATTGGTGGCAAAGGCTGCAGAGGGGCAAGGAGCGTTTGGGTTTCATTGTGTTTTCTGCTTCCTCATGGCCATTTGCCTCAGCTGGTGGCTGGACTCGGTGGACGAAAAGTTTTGGAATGTGTTGCAATATGAGTGAACGCATGTGATTTTAGCAGGGTGGAATGGCTACGCCTGAACGTGGAATGCAATCTGTGAATGTCAAAAGCTTGTTGATACTGACCAAGTATCCTGTTCTAAATCAACAATAACTATTATCTTTATAGTAGCATGGCTTTCTACAATATGGGTGACTTTAATAAGTCTTAAAACAAACTCCTGAACATGGGCATTCTCTTCCTTGAACAAATGTTATCTATCATATAGGCAAAGGGATATATGGAATCAAGATGGCTCAGCATCTGGTGAGGTGACTGAGCTTTGACATTAGTGTAGTCGCACAGTTGTACAAGGGGAAATATTTCAGCATGTGCAAAAGTGAAAGAACACTTTGGCCAGGTCCCAGTTCATGGATATTCTGAATAGTTTAAGGAAGTGGCAAAAGTCTTTCATGCCAGTGTTGTATGTTAACCGCAGAGGGGTTTAAACCTACCCTGGTCCAGCAAGGAAGGCCTCGTTTTCAAAAGCCAGCTTCTCTCCTCTCTTTATCAAAGTGAATGTGCATCACCATTAAGATTGCCCCTTCTGGGTTCATTGAACTAGCTGGATTTTCATCATCTCCATTGTCATCAAAAGACATATCCCACTCTGTGATCTCTAGTTGTTAGTGTGTGGTGAGAATTGGATCTGGGACTATTAGGGTTCTTTTGCCTAATCGTAGTTTAGGAAAATGTTGATGTCTTTGGTTAAAGGATGCATATGTCAGTTTATAGGTTATTGTTGAAAAGGGTTATGGAATGCTAGTTTGAGGAGACTATGGTGAAATGACCCCCCTATAAGACTCATAGTTTATCAGATGTAATCTGTAAGACATTTTCTTACTGGCTATGTGCCTTAGTGGTCTGCTCCATGCCTTTTCCAGCATGGCTCCCTTTCCAAGGTCCAGTTTGCCAGAACCAATTGGAAGTCACTTTATCAGCTTTTTAAAGGGTCTTTTTGTAAACCAGGCAGTCAATTTAGACTTTGAACATGATTTTTTTTAAACTTGTTTTGATTGTGGTTTTAATTATTGTTTGGATGTTCTTATTGCTTCTTTGAGCTTCTAGAATAAGCAGCCTAGATGTCTTTTAAATAAGCATTGAGGGGAAATTTCTACGCTAAGGAAGCTAACCAACTTAGAAGAGCTGTTGGATCAAAAAAATTAGTTGGGAAGGGAAGTTGGTAAAATCTATACTATTAAAATGAGTTAGAAATATGGTGGCTTTCTGAATAGAAAAATTAGCAGGAGGGCTTGGGGGAATGCATTGAATCCTTGATTATGGAATTATGTATGTGTATTGTAATATGAACCCCCCCCATCTGAATTTGAAATGTGAAGAAAATTAAGGTGGCACTGATATGTAACACCTAGAAGATTAAACAGAATTGATAGATCATCAGCTTTAGTTTTAAACTTTTATGGAATCTTAAAGCAGGTAAAAAATGTTCTGCTTTGAGTTTATTTGAATTATTTATTTATTTATTTATGTATTTATAATTCAGTTTATATCCTGCCCTCCCCAACGGGCTCAAGGCGGCTAACACTTTAGGCACCAGGACATGATTAAAACAACTAACAATTAGGGTGCAAGCCATGATTAAAACACAAGTTGAAACAATCCAATTCAACATTAAAGTGTCGGTGCTCTAGTTGCTGCTACTGTTCTCACTTCCAAGATGGGTTCTGGAAAAAATTTAACCCAGAACAACAGCATAGTTCCATGGCAGTACTGCCATCCAGTCTTTGTCCCAGGGCCGCCTTGCACCCCGATGGTTCCCACCCAAGTCATGGTGGCGGTGCGTTGATGGTACAATGGCGGCGGCTCCTACTCAAAAGCCTGATGGAAGAGCTCCATCTTGCAGGCCCCGCGGAACTCCACAAGGTCCCACAGGGCCCGGATCTCCTTCGGGAGCTCATTCCACCAGGTAGGAGCTGCCCCCCAAAAGGCCCTGGCTCTGGTCATAGCAAGTTTGGCAACCCTGGGGCCAGGGGTTACTAAAAGATGTTGAGCCCCTGACCGTAGTGCCCTTGGGGGAACATATGGGGAAAAGCGGTCCCTTAGGTATATGGAATATAGTGGGGTAATAACCATTTTGAATCAACCAAAGATCTGTATTCCTAGTGAAAGTGTTAACTGGCAATTTTTGCATCTTCTGCTGAGCCACACAGGAAAAAGTGGCTGGTAACTATGAGAGATGACAAATACATAGAGAAAGAGAAGACTTTTGAATTTCAGTGAAGATGGTCAACATGTTGACATGTTGGAATATAGCTGTGGCAAGCTGTGACATATTGTTCTCAATCTTCTAAGTTGTGCATTGTGGAACATCGCATGTTGATGAATGGGGGTGGGGAATTGAATAGCACGTGGATGACACCAACTTCAGGAAAAGGTGGTGATTAAAATCTATTTTTAAAAAGCTAGTTTGTCTAATATCATAATTTGCATCCCTGCATTCTGTTTTGGTTTTTTCCCCCAGTACTGTTTGCCCCATTAACTTTATTCGTTAGAATTTCCTCCCTGGCTGATGAGGTGACCAGTGGAGTGATGTTAAACCAGCAAAGAAAAGGAGCTCCTTCCTTGGAGGTCATCTTTGTTGTTTGTGAGAGCAGAAGAGCTGGGGTTTGGATTCCTAGAGAGAACTCTGTGGGAGAGCTGATGCCTGCAAGACAGAAGGCCCTGGGTGTGCCTGTTCTACATACTGGGGTTAGAGGCTGTGGAGCAAGACTGCGAGGGATGTGCCCGGATCTTAACTCTGCACCTCAGCGACCTGGTGAAACTTCTCAGGCAAAGGTTATTTTTGACTATGACCTGAGGCTAAGCTGGAGCCTTCAGGCAAACCGAAGCATGTAAGCTTAGAGACTGCGGTCAGTACCTGTAGCTGGTGAGTTTGGCATTTGGATACGCTTCTGCAAAGGGAAAGATACATTGACGCCTGTTAAAAGTACTGTGTTGCTAAAAGTGACGGGTGCGGATTAAGTTGAAATTTGAATTAAAGCTGCTGACTGCGTTAGAGCAGTAATTAGCTCATGGCTAGTGCTGTGTTTTGCCTCTACCTGTGGCTACTGCTAGATTCAGAAGCAATACATGGCATGACTCAGGGCAAAGGCTATAGAACCCACAGTGATGTTTCCACTCACTCTTGCGGCCAGTACTGATTTACTGGTTGGCTGCCCGTGGATTTGGATAAGGGTACAGTTTGAAAGACGCTGCTGTGAAAGTGTTACATGCCATGCCAGTTTTTGAAACATCCATTTTGAACCTTCTGCTTTTCCTAGGTGTGATTCATGAGCTGTGTGATAGCCCTGATTGACTGTTGCCTTTAGCTTCTAAAACATCTTTTAACAAGTGTTGGCTGGAAGTGCTGACTGTGTTCAAGGTGTAGATATCTGTGGATTTTTGATAGGGGGACCATTAAGACATTTCTTCCCCTTCCCCATTCGTTCGGGTTCCAGCTTTGTGTTTTTCTTGGGGTTCGTAATGAAGCAAGTAAAGCATTTTATGAGTCAAAGCCAACAGCGGTCTGAATTTGGGGAGGGAATGCAGGGTGGGCAGCAGTGCTTTGGAGCCGACTTAGTTAACTTAATTTATACCCCACCTTTCTCCCCAAAGCAGTTTATATCATTCTCCTCTCCTCTGTTTTGTCCATACAACAACCCTGTGAGGAAGGGACGTGACTGACCCAAGGCCACCACCAACCAAACTTCCATGGCAGAGTGGGGATTTGAACCTGGGTCTCCCAGATCCTAGTTCAACACTCTGTCCACTTGCACCACACTGGCTGTCTTGGTAAAAGAGGGGGAAGTAGTGCTATGAAAACTCATCTGGATCAGGAAGGGGCAGAGCAGGTTGGGCTCCCTGCCCCCTGGCACTGATGAGTCTACACATTTTGACACCTGTCTTTGCAAGGTACAAATGCTGCAGCTAAACCATGTGTGAATGTGTAACATTCTGGGAAATATTAGCTTTTGACTTTGGAGAAGAACCACGGAGTAGTTTTGGAAGCTGGCTTACTTGATCAGGCTTGCAGTGCTTCTTGGCTCTCATTCTAAAACCTCTTCTGTTCAGAAGAGCCCACCTTTTGCAAGAAATTTCTGTTCCTGGGAATGGCCTGGAAATGCAGGATAGTGTTCTGCATAAACGATGAAACAATATTATTATATATTTTTAAAATTTCCACCATTTAGTTATTTAGCCTGTGCCTTTTCTGGAGTGTGGGGCAGGTTACAATTCAAGAGTGCACTTAAATTTTTCCAAATTTTAAAGAAAATCAGTCTAAAAGTTGACTGAAGCTTTACCCTGTCCATCTGGAGATTGGATGCTAAAGGGTTTTTTTTTTTTAAAAAAAAATACTTGGCCAATTATTTTCTTGTGTTAAAAACTGGGAAAGGTTCTTGGGATCTCATCCTCCTCCCAAGCATTTCTAGGTCATGTGCACAGGTAACTGTCTGGAATACCTGAGCCATAATCATGATTAAGCATTTGGGAGTGAACCATGAAATTGCTTTGTGCTCTCTCTGAGAATTCTAGGGCACAATGACATAAACTGTGGTTAAGGCTGGTTGGGATTTTCAGTTTCATCGGGATCTGAAACCAGTTCTAGGTTACATGCTGCAGTCAGCCCCCATTGCCTGGTCACCTGGGTACCAAGAAACAGTAACACGTGAAGTATTCAGTTATGTTTGTGGGGCTGACCATTTAAAATGTGATGTTGGCTCTGAGCCATTTGAATTTCACCCCAACTTCTGGCTGCCCGGGAGCCTTGAGTTACTCCACTGGAGATATTCAATTACTCCCCCCCCCGCCGGTTATCTGGTGATCACCAATTGGAGTGCTTTGCAATTAATAGATACTTACCAGAAGTGGTTTTGAAAGTCATCACAAAAATTTGGGTTAGGAGAAGAGGCCTTTGGAACCACTTAGGGACCTGTGGGAGCCAGGCTACTAGACGCAGAACAAAAGTCAAGACATGTTTGTGCAAATGTATGAGGTAGAAGTAAAAAGTGCCATTCTGGAGAGGGTTGGGGGATAATATATGAGAGCAATATCTGGCAGTAGTTGTAAGAGAGCCCGTTGCCTCTGCAGATGGAACCTTGCCAGTCTGTTTGGTTCCCTTGTTGCCTATGCAGTCCCAGTGCTTTCCTCTCTCTCTCCTAGTGCTTTTAGCTCCTGCACGACCAATCGCACTGCTATATCAGCATCAGTGTTTCCTTTATAAGACCCCTTCCCCCCCTTTTAAAAGAAGTCCACCATTGAGCTTCAGAACCAATTTCAGCTCTTGCAGTAGAATGTTGCCTGGAGTGTACTTTTTGTGGTTTGGGTTACCTAAACGCTTCAACGTGCACATAGTTACTACTCACATCAAGGGGGCGGGTAATTAGTAATTGCTCCTGGCAAAGAGCAGCATCTGTTTCCTCTCTTTGTTTTGCCACAGTGAGCTTCCATAGGCCAGAAAGTGTGTAGTACTACTGTAGCTGCTACCGTAGAATGCTTTCTGCCCAGGACCTGGCACTTCTGGCTGTGCTCAAGTATGAAGAACAGGAAGCTCAGTTTTGGACACAGGGCTGTGACGGGACTTTAATGTGTTGGTGGGGACAACTGATATTGTACACTGCAGTCATGTTCTGCGTGGCATGACAAGAAGCAGGGGGCAGAGGGGAGTAGAAAAGGTGGACATGCGGATTTCTAAGAACTATTTGCAGGGCTTGCCTTAGGTTTTCATTGGTATGTCTTTGTTTTAGTACCCCACTTTTCATTCAAGAATTGGCTGCCAAATTGTGTAAACCCTTTAAAATCGAAGTGGCCATAAAAACAATTCTGCTTGAGGAGGGGGGTTCTAGGCAGAGTCTGGGACCAGGCATGATAAACATGTCCATGGCTATTATTCCTCACTCTTATAGCCTCACTGACGGTAGTAGTTGGCTGCAACACAGAGAGGGTTTCTCAGCCGGAATCGGATCCAGTTTTGATGAATAGTTTCCTGGCAGTTGCTTTCACTTTTTTGATGGCTATTTATTTAGCTTATTTATAGCCTGCATTTCTCACCAAGATTCAAGGCGGATTACAGAGAACAGAGAATCATACAGGGTAATAAATCCAGTGGACTAAGACTACACGACGGAACGATAGCGTGAACAGCAAACTGCCCAGGTGGATACATTGATAGTATATATAAATATTTGTGTACATCAAGTGGGTTATGACGATCCAGTTTTTAGATGTGAATATGAAGGAATATAAAACCACCATCCACAAGCAGAAGTTGGTGGGGATGGATCTGTTTAAGTTATGGAGTTTCCTACAAGTGTGATGTGATGGAGCTGCTTAATATAATATGGGAAATTTAAGTAATGAGCCTTGATCTGGCAGCTCTTATGCAGGCAAGGGAGGAGGCTGCAGCTTATAGAAACATTTGTGTGCAGAGCTGCTGTTTATACAGAGATGGCTAGAACCGCCTGCTGAAGGGTTTTTTTGTAAATGGCAAGTCCTGGGTGGGGTGTGTTTGTTACTTCCCTTTTGAAGGATTATCATCTCACTGTTGTGCACTTGATCTCTTTCATTGTTCCTTTAAGAATGAAGAAACAAATGATCCTGGGAGAAATATTTAAATTGCAGAAAGTGTAAGTTGTAAAATTTACAGGGTGAAAAATAACTTAATGGTCAGTGGATCGTTCAGGGTACAGGCAGCAGTAGACATTTTAAATGAAAGCAGACATATTAAAAGAAAAAGAAAGCAGACATGCCAAATGCATACTGGTCACTTGCTTCTGGCACCAAATGTTTATAATTTGTGTGTTATGTGTTACTTAATAAAGCTCTTACTATATATGCCACTGATGGCTGGAATTGGCGGCTGGCCTCCAAGGGTCTGTGCGAACATGGGGATTTTGACACCTTTCTTTGAAAAGCAGATCCCTGTCACTTTCAGAAATGGCTTGCCACTCAAAGTGGGTATGAGTGTTTTGTAAACGCATGTCCAAAAGTGCTGTGGCTTAGTGGCACAGAATGTAGTTGGCATCTAGAAAGAGCCTGGTTGAGCCCCCAGTATCTCCAGTTAAAAGAGTAATGTAGAAGGTTATGGTGAAAGACCGCCGCCTCCGACCCTGGTGATCTGCTGTCAGTCTGAGTAGACAGTTACTGACCTAGGTCTGATGCATTGTAAGGCAGCTTCCTGTGTTCAAAAGCCTGGCCCTTTGAACTACTTGTATAGTTCTTTGGATCTTTGCCAGTATATTAATTTCACTGCTGTTGGATTCATTCGTGCATGCTTATTGGATGTCTGATAATGCCTAATATTACATTAGACATTTATAACCACATTAAGTTTAACTATTTATGGTAGTCCAGAGGAGGGGAAAATAAAATCACTCATCCCCCCCCCGCTTTATGCACTGGAAAGGTATGCTGCTGTCACAAACAAGTTACACAATGTTTTCTTCCCTGGGAACAGCCTACCTTCCTCCTTCCTTCATCACACAACAGCCATTTTGCTTCAGAGATTCACTCCCATCTTCATGGTGCGTCAGCATCTGGAAGCAGAGTGGTTGCCATTTATAACGGCTTTTCAGTTCAGAAATCAAGCCGAGCTGCAATTAAACTCCTGTAACTTAAGAACGTGGAAGTAGTGACAGACTTCACGTTCCTAGGATCCCAGATCACTGCAGATGGTGACTGCAGCCATGAAATTAAAAGACGCCTGCTCCTTGGGAGGAAAGCGATGGCAAACCTAAACAGCATGATAAAAAGCAGAGACATCACCTTGCCAACAAAAGTCCGCATGGTCAAAGCAATGGTATTCCCCGTAGTAATGTATGGCTGCGAGAGTTGGACTATAAGGAAGGCCGAGCGCCGAAGAATAGATTCTTTTGAACTATGGTGCTGGAGAAGACTCTTGAGAGTCCCTTGGACTGCAAGGAGATCAAATCAGTCAATCCTAAAAGAAGTCAACCCTGACTGTTCCCTGGAAGGCCAGATCCTGAAGCTGAAGCTGAAGCTCAAATACTTTGGCCACCGAATGAGAAGGAGCCCTCATTGGAGAAGACCCTGATGCTGGGAAAGATTGAAGGTCAAAGAAGAAGGGGACAGCAAAGGATGAGATAGTTAGACAGTGTCATCGATGCAACGAACATGAAATTGAGCAAACTTCAGCGGACAGCAGAAGACAGGAGGGCCTGGCGTAAACTGGTCCATGGGGTCGCGAAGAGTCGGACTCGACTGTGTGACTGAAGAACAACAAACTTAAGAACATAAGAGAAGCCGTGTTGGATCAGTCCAGCACTCTGTGTCACACAGTGGCCAAAACCCATGTGCCATCAGGAGGTCCACCAACAGGGCCTGAACTCCAGAAGCCCTCTCACTGTTGAACCATGGTTTGGCAAGGTGTCTGAATTGAGCCTGTGTGTGTTTGTGCATGGTGAATTAAGGAAGCAGGATCACACTCTTCCTTTTATTCCTCTCCCTCCCTCCCCCTTCCCTCTCTCTCTCTCTTTCTCTGCTGAAATGGAAATTTAAAAACCAACCTACATTTCAGGGTGGCTGTCAGTTCTTGGTATTTTAATGAGTTTTTCCTTTTACTTTAGCAGCTTTTTGCTGACTCACCTAGGGTTCTGAATGGCAGTGTTGGCTCAAAGGTATTGGCCAGAGGTCTATTAAACGTGTTGGGTAGCTAGAGCAGTAATTGGCTGTCCAGGTGCCAATGGCTTTTGAGTCCTTGTAGGCTGGCTATTGCAGGCTTTAAAAGCATATATTTTGGGGACCACCAATCAATGAGGACAGTGTATGGTCAGCATTCATGAAAATCCTATAACTTACGGAGGGTGGGGAGGCCCCAGGTCCGTCTTTCTGGCTTCCAGAGTTATGCAGGTTTCTGTGTTCTGTTTGATGTCAGCCACAAGGTCAGGTGGCCAGATAAAGCAAGCATCCCTAGTCTTTTGGTATGGTGACCTACAAGTCCAAATTTAGTTGTTATGTGGACTTAAAGAAAACAGCAACCAGAGCATTCACAAATTGTTAAAACTGCCGCTTCCACAGGCTTCGTGGCCCAGTTTTGGGTCAGGCCTCACAGGCTGGGAAACATCGAAGTAAAGGATTTCTGTGGGGCATGAAAGTTAAATAGAAACCCAAGCTGCGGCAATGACCAGCTGTATTTCCTGATCAGCCACAGTTCCCTTGGCTAGAAGTTGTTTTCAGCCCACTAGAGTGGTTTGGAAAGTAAAGTCACAACAGATGCTTTAAAGCAGAGGTGTCAAACTCATTCGTAATGAGGGCCAGATCCGACATAAATTTCGTTTCTTCTACCATGAAAGTAACCTCTACTGTGAAAGTAAACTGTTGCCTTAAGAAGCTTCAAGCCAGAGAATAATCTAGACCATGTTTGGTTTTCTTTGAAGGCACATATTACTTCAAAGATGCCAGGAACAGAAGCTGCCATTAACAGATTTGGGTGCCAGATTCTGTGTTTCCGAATCGTTTTGCGCACACCATATAGAAAAGAATAAAGGACGTCATAATGGGCAGAGCCTGGTAGCAACGTATCGGCAACTCTAGGACTAGAGTATGCTAACTAGCATTGAATGAGCTGCTTCCAAATCACCAGATTCTCATCCCACCCCCACCCCTTTCTTGGTAATTCACTTAGAGCAGGATAGCAGGATCCCCATTACTGCTGTTGGCAGGAGCAGAAAATGCATTCGTTTTTCTTCTTCAGCACGACTGCCATTCTTAGTCAACATACGTTCTTCAAGTTCTGCAGAAAGCAGCTCAGCTTATTTCGAGGTGAGCAGGAAGGCAGCATCGGTCCTGGAGCTGGGCGCACTTCTTTATCCTTATTATTCTTGTTGATTGGCACAGTTGAACAAAGAGATCCCCCCCTGTGGACTGCTGTCCCCACAGGACTGCCCTGTAAACCTGACAATTAAACAGAGGTCTTTGAAACCTCTCAGTTGGCTCTTATCATCCGAGAAACCTGGCTTTATCTTTGCACTGTGCGAATTCACCTGAGGGTCAGGAATTTTAATCTCAATGTTCCCCTGGGCATTGGAAAGAAATAAAAAATTTGGCAACATGTTGTACAGGGGCTTGCAATTCATATATCCTGGTAGCATACTATTAACTGAACGCAAATGGTTATTGCAAATCAATGAGTGGTGCAGGCTCAAACCTTTGAACAGGATGTGGTGTCTGAGAGCATCCTGAGTGCATTAGAAAGCAATTCCATAAAGGTCACGGCTGTCCATTGGTTGACGGCTGTTAATGTCATTAAGCGTACTTGCTTCAGTGGAGTGCAGAGTGGCACATTAAACCTGTGGAGTCAGTTGTTGTGGGAGGGTGACCAAAGGTACCTCCTGTGCTGAGGGAGGGTTTGAGCCAGGGTTTCCCACCTCCAGTGTTTTCCCATGGTAGCCACTATACTACAGTGCTTGCTTGGTAAGAGAGACAACCACACAGACAGCAGGTGCTGGCCTTTCACTGTAAGAATTTAATCCAGAGGGCTTTGAAAGACATTTTCCGGGCTATGGCTCAGCAGGAGTTGGGATATCTGAATAAGGGGTTGCTGAAAGAAAGGAACTTCTTTGTTTCTGGGAGGACAGTTTTAGAAGTCTGAATGTGGTGCTTTTGAATTCCTTCTCAAGTTTGTGGGTCTACTTTAGAGGGCTGCTTAGGGATGCAGTTGTATCTGATGGAACTACTAGCCGTGAAGTACCTATGCCGGTCTTTGAATTTCCTTTCTGGTGGCCAGGCTTCCAGAACATCGAAACCTGAGGTGGAAATCTTCACAGTTCTAAAATGGAAGCTGGTGGAAATTAATCAGATACCATTCTTCTCCCAGCATTCCCCAGGAGATATTATGTGTTGACTTTGCTAGTGTCCTCGTCTTTGGACGTCCATGGCTTTGGTTTCCAAGTACATTAGTCACAGAAAGATATATTTCCTTTAAAACCTAGCTGGAACAGTGAGCCAGTCTGACTCGTAGATCTGGCCCAGAATAAGCTTGGCAGTTTAGTGTAGATTCACTGTTTGTAATTGCCCTTTCAGGTGTCAAGTTAATCAACAATTTGGAATGTTTCAATCAGGACTGGGCAGGCAGAAAGAAAGAAAGAAAGAAAGAAAGAGGAGGAAAACTTTCCCTTTCACAAATGGAAGGGCATTTCCATTCACAGGAGGGGGAATGATTTCTGTCCCTTCCTGTTTCCACTGCGTTTCCCCCAGTGCATGCCATATGCGCCATAAGTGTCCCCTGACCCTTACAAGCAGTCTTTTGGCAGTGGAGGAGAGGGAGGTGCAGAGGGAAGGGTGAGGTAAGAAAGATTTTAGTAGAACTCCACTTTGATTCTACAATACTACAAGGGAGGTATTCCTGTCCATGGGAAATGCTGACCAAAATTCTGGATTTAAAATCAGTGTTCCCTCTAAGCTGAGTTTGTGTGAGCTAGCTCACAGTTTTTTAGCCTCCAGCTCACACATTTTCGTCTTAGCTCAGGAAGGATGGCTCCAGAGCAAACTAAGTTATGCAATAGCGAAATCGCTTGCTCACAACTTTAATGCCAGTAGCGCACAAAGTGGAATTTTTGCTCATAGGACTCCACAGCTTAGAGAGAGCATAGGATACAGGCAATACCTTTTAAAGCTTTGCTTCACAAGCATGAGACCGTGAAACCAGTAGCCTATTTTTTAAAAAAGGAAAAGCTGATGATCTTAGGGTTCAAAGTTCTAAGCCAAAAAATAACTTCTGTGCTTATGCGATTTACAGGAGGAACGCATATGTTTGTTACCACACACGACTGCCCTAGGTCATTGAGCCATCTAACCTAATACCTGCTCTGCTGTAACTAGCAGTGACTGTCCAAGGTCTCAAACAAAAGGCTTTTTCAGTCCTATTGTACTTATTGCACTTTAGTTTATTTTCACGGCATGAAAGTTAGAACCTTCCATTGTAGATAACAACCTAAGCTGTTCAAGATGGGCCATTGGCCTGATCCAACTGCATTTCCCCCAGTGCATGCCATATGCTCCACAAGTGTCCCCTGACCCTTACAAGCAGTCTTTTGGCAGTGGCAACTGGATGGGCCATTGGCCTGATCCAACATTGGCTTATGTTCTTAAGTCTCTGAAATGAAGAATCACATCTGATTTATGATATACCGGGCCCCTCTTTGTTCAAGTCTTCCCTCTTTCCCCCTCCCCTTCTGAAAATATGAGGAGAATGATTTTCTTTCCATTGCATCTGAAGAAGTGAGGTCTGACTCAGGAAAGCTTGTGCTGGAATAAAGTCCCTCTGGGACTATTATCCGAGAGATTAACTGGTGACTGAACCTGGGGCTGTCTGTGTACAAATATGTGACTTACTAATGAGTTGTGGCCCTTCTCTTTGTTGTACGTGTGTATTCACAAAATTGTAGCAAAGATCAGAAATGGGGCTTTACTTTTTTGGGGGGGGAATACCAGGTGTGTAAAGTGACCCCAGACCACAACACACCTATGGATTATTTTGAAAGGCTTTCATTGTTGTGACTGTGCTTTGAATTTCTAAAACTGTCTTTTGAGTCTAGGTCCAGAATCCCTCCTCTTCCCCCAGGAACCCCCCCTTCCCCAGTGATCAACAGAATCACAAGTAGTAAATTATCCCAGTTGATAATCTAGTCTCTGTGTTTGTGTCCCAGTTTCTGTTTCACTCTTTCTGGCTGAGTGCTTTAAGATCACCCAGAAATTAGCTGCCTGGCAACTTAAAAGCGCAGATATTAAAATGAATTACATGCCTCCCAACTATTTCCATTACCTTGCTAAATATAGACTGGGTAGAACTTTGGAACTGAGATCTCCTGGGGATTTTAGCAAGACAGATAATATCCAGTTTTCCCAAGCTCTGGAGGAGAGAGCCAGCCTCAGACAAGCTTCTGCATCTGTCACCCAGATTACTTTGCTAAACTTGAGGCCAGAAGCCACAAAAAGCACATGCCTGTGCCATTCACAAAGCTGACAATGCAAACTTCATAATAGCTTTATTTTTGGCTGTGACTATCTCGTCCTTAAATAATGGCTGTCTCATTCAGTAGGTTCTCGGTCTCAAAACTCCATTGTTCCAGAGGTTTATTCATTTTAAATTTATTTTGTTTGCCAGCTCCGACATGCCATGGTGGGTAGAATCTTGTTTTAAAAAATCAAAAAATCAGAGGTTTATTTGTTTATATCAGATTATTTTTATAAAATGCTTTTTATGGTAAAACCTACCTAAAGATAGTTCTTAATTAAGATGCGCTATAGCTCAGGGATATAGCTCAAAGAATGCAACCTTCTAGGTCATAATAGCAGATCTCTGATTCATCAAATACAATATCCTGGGCTGTTTGGGTGGGTGGGTGGCGTGGGCCCATGATACAAGTTTATGAAACTGTGCATGGTAGACAATAGATAGCAGTACTTCTCCTTCTTCTAACATGCTAGAACTCGTGGGCACCCAATTAAATGGATGAGCAACAGGTAACAGGACCAACCTCTCAATCAAGAGTGGATTTCTTCATGCATTGCATAACTAATGTCTGCTTTGGGATGTGGTGATGACCACTAGTTTAGATGTTTTTTTAAAGAGAATTAGGTAAATCCATGGCAGGTAGGTGAGTCAGTGGCTACCAGCCATGCTGGTTCAGTGGAGCCTATCTTTGGAGGCAGCATACCTCTAAAGGCCAATTGCTGGGACCAGTTGCTGGACCTCTGTGTTGTGGGCCTCCCAGGTGGGCAACATGATGTTGGGCCATAGGTAGATTATTAGGCAGAGGTTGTACTATTATTAGGCAGAGGATGTAGATTATTAGGCAGAGGTTATACAATAATTGTTGTATGTTGATTTGCTTTTCAACCTGTGCATTATATGTATGGTCTGGTAAATTCCATTTCACTGTATGTGAGGAAGTGTGAACGCACACGAAAGCTCATACCTTGAATAAAACTTTGTTGGTCTTAAAGGTGCCACTGGACTCAAACTTGGTTCTACTGCGGGACTACTGCTTGATTTTGTGGCACATGTTCTTCTCTGGTCCCACAGATTTCCATTGTGTACTCCTTGCTATTTGACATTCATGTGAAACAGCTGGGAGAGGTCAGCCAGGAGTTTGGAGGTGTTGTTTGCTTAACTGATAACACTCCAAAGGGATCTGTCGAGGATGGGCGAGTGGGCATCTCTGTGGCAAATGGGGTTCAGTGTGGCCAAATGCAAAGTGATGTACATTAGGGGCCAAAAATCCTAACTATAAATACATGTTGATGGGGCCCAAACTGGCCAAGACTGACAGAGAGAGAGATCTTGGAGTCATAGTAGATAACTCACTGAAAATGTCGAGACAGTGTGCAACTGCAATAAAAAAGGCCAACGCTATGCTGGGGATTATTAGGAAGGGAACTGAAAAGAAAGCAGCCAGTATCATAATGTCTTTGTATAAATGGATGGTGTGACCACATTTGGAATACGGTGTACAATTCTGGTCACCACACCTCAGAAAGGATATTACAGCATTGGAAAAAGTGCAGAAAAGGGCAACTAGAATGATGAAAGGGTTGGAACACTTTCCCTATGAAGAAAGGTTAAAGTGCATGGAGAAACGACTGAGGGGTGACATGATTGAGGTTATGCATGGGACAGAGCAGGTAGAGAAAGAGGTGCTTTTCTTCCTTTATCACAAGACAAGAACTCTTGGGCACTCATTGAAATTGCTCAGCAGTTGGATAAAAGGAAGTACTTCTTCACCCAAAGAGTGATTAACACATGGAATTCACTGCCACAGGACGTGGTGATGGCTACATACATGGACAGCTTCAAGAGGAAATTGGATGAACATATGGAGCGGAGGTCCATCAGTGGCTATTAGCTACAAAATATAGATAGGAACTCTCGGTCTGGGGCAAGTGATGCTCTGTATTCTTGGTGCTTGGGGAGGGCAACAGTGGGAGCAGGGCCGGCGCAAGCGCATTTTGCACCCTAGGGAAGGATCCCTTCTGGCGCCCCCCCCCCCCGTGCGCCCACCAATTAAAAAAAATTTGCCGCCCCCCCGTGTGAGAGGCAAGCAGGCACGTGCGTGTCCCGCAGCCCAGATGGCTCGCTAGGGAGACAGACGCTGTGCCTGCCTGCCTGCCTGTCCCCTGTCCGGCTGTCCTCGGCCGCGGGGCTCCCTTACTTTCCAAGGCACCAACACTCAGCCCCCTCCGAGGGGGTGTGTATGTCTCTGAACAGGGAAGCCCCCTCTCTGAATATTCTCCAGGCCCCCAGTGGGGGTCGGTCACTATGACTTCCAGGTGCGCATGCGCACACACACACATGAAAAATACCAAAAGAGAGAGAGAAACTGCACAGGGGTGGTCGAAAGAAGGCTGGCCCTAGAGCTCCGTCTGTCCGAGCTCCGTCAAAAGGAGACGGGTTGCCTTCTGTTCAGCCCCTTCCCCAAGAGGCCTCCTGCATGGGGTTTTTTTTTTGCCCTTTTCACTGCCGTGATGGCCACCCCACCCCCACCCCCCAGGAGCGGGTTTATTCGCAAACCAGCTGGGCTCCTCACGAGCCCTTCTGTCCCTGCCGGTCCTGTTTCTTGATGGCCACTGGAACAGGGCGGGCAACTGGTGAGTGGGGTGTTGGGTGTTGGGGTGGGCAGGCGGCTGCCTGACGAAAGTCCCACCTTCCCCCTGGAGCACCATCCTTGCTGGCGGCAATGGAGGACCTCCAGACGAGGGCCGGGAGGCCGGCGCTGAGTCCCCCCAAGCCTGGCCGCGGGGGGGTGCCCGTGTTCCCTGCTGTGGGGCACTCAGCCAGCATCAGGGGGAGCAGAGAGGGCGCCGTCTCCAAAGGCCGCGCAACGTGGCTGGGGGGTGCCAGAGCGAGGGGAGTGTGTGTGTCCCCCTCCCCCTCGGCTGGCTGCTCCCTTTGCAACGGCCCAGAAAGGAACACCCCCCTGCCCACCTGCCTAGGTGGCGCCCAGCCAGGCCGGCGCTCCCCCCCGTGCTCGGGCTCTCGGCGACACCCTCCTGCCCCAGCCAGGTGCTCAGCGGGAGGGGGTGGCCCTGGCCACGTGCTGGATTCTCCTGCCCTGCCACTCGGGCTGCCTGTCTCTGGCTAGGTCAGGGAGATGCAGGGCTTTTGGCGGGGGTGTGAGGCCTTTTGGTGGGGGGGGCAGGGGGCAGTTTGGCACCATAAGGGCTTCTAGTATCCTGGCCCCACTGGTGGATCTCCTGATGGCACCTGGTATTTTTTAGCCACTGTGTGACTATGTTGGACTGGATGGGCCATTGGCCTGATCCAACATTGGCTTCTCTTATGTTCTTACGTTCTTAGCTCTGATTTCTCTACTTAAGCTGTTAAGTGGGGAGAGTGGACTTTCTAAATAGGTGTCTGGGTACAGTAATAGGCTAGATGAGACCCAATAAACTCAACCCTGACAAGTACTGTTGTTTGGTAATAGTGCTAACCGGGGACACTTCTGATGAAGTGTGCATGCACACAAAAGCGTATAATTAAACTTCGTTGGTCTTAAAGGTTTGTTCAGGAGCTAATGAGTTGGTCTGTTTTGGATGTGGCTGCATTCCTTTTGAAAGATAAATTTTGCATCTTGGAAGTACTTTTAGAAATATCCCTGCAGACAGACATTTGGTCTCAAGTGGAGCTTTCTTTAATCAGCTGGCCGCTTTGCCAGCTGCATCACTTCCAGGAAAGGTGAGATGTGGCCAATTATCCATGTTCAAATCTAGACTTCACTGCAGTGTTCGCTGTGTGGGGCTGACTTAGAAGACTGTTTGGAAACTTCAGCTTCTTGTCAAATGTGGCAGCAAGGCTGTTGATGGGGACATATATTGCCAGGCATGATACCAAAGAACACGCACTAGTGGTTGCTGGTTGTTTTTCAAGAAGCGTTCAGACCGCTGTGGAGTCCGTAAGCGTGCATGTGATGAATTTGATTTGGGTTGCTAGCAATGTTCCCTCCAAGCTCCACAGTGCTGTGAGCAGAAATTCTACCTTGCGAGCGAAAAAAGCTAGTAGTATTAAAGTTGTGAGCAAGTCTGCATTTGACTGCTGAGTAAATTATTTTTTTAGAAGGTTATTTCCATAACCTTGTAAAAAAATTCTCAGAATGAATTCTTTTAAACTAAATTATATTTTAAGAATAATTTAAACATTATAAGAGAAAACAGAAGCAAGTCAGATTTCGTTACACGAAATGTTGTCCTCTACAGGGGTAGACCAGGCCTCAGGAGAACAGGTCTATGCTCCCCAGTCCACTTTATTGGTAGGCATGGCCTTGGACTGTTGCCCTGTGCTGACCCTTAGAAAACATAGCAGGACTGGGGTGGGGGGGACTCTGGCAGTCCACTTTGTGTTTTTTTTAGTGAAACATAACAACCAGCATTATCGGTCATGTATGACAGAGGTGGAACAATCAGAACCCTGCCAGTTTAGTGTAGTGGTTAGGAGAGCGGACTCTAATCTGGGAAAACTGGATTTGATTCCCCATTCCTCCACATGCAGCTGCTGATGTGACCTTGGATCCGTTACAGGTTCTTTCAGAGCTGTTCCCTCAAGGGCAGTCCTTGAAAGAGATCTCTCAGCCCCACCTACCTCACAGCGTGTCTGTTGTGGGGAGGGGAAAGGAAAGGGTTTGTAAGCTGCTCTGAGACTTCTTTGGGTAGTGAAGGACAGGGTATAAATCCAATCTCCTCCTCCTCCTCCTCCTTCCCTAATGAACAGGAAGTTGCTTGTTATCAACCTGCCCAAACTACTTATTTATTCAGATATTTATATCCCACTTTTTCCTGTGACTCAAGGCAGCTTACAAATCATACTGAAAAGCAAAATAGGGGTGTGCAAAATTCCCTCCCTCCTTGGATCAGTTATAGCTTATGGGGACCATTATAGTCAGTGGACTCCATTGGCTATAATGGATAAATCGATCCAGGAGTCTCTGGGGGCCCCAGTTTTTTGAAGTAGAGGCACCAAATTGTTTCCTATGGAAGCTTAGTTGTGAGCTGAAGCAGAAATCCTCTGAGCTGGCCTCTGAAATGTTGCGTGCCAGCACCCCCTGGTGCAGCTTAGAGGGAACTGTAGTTGCTAGTGGTATGTGAACACAGACTTTCCAGATTATTTTTTAGTAATTCTCTTGAGGGAGTTCATTTGAAAGCAAGATCTGGTTTTGTTCTTGGTATCTATATTGCCCATTTCTCTCAGTTAAGGCTGTATTTGGTTATGTTGAACCAAATGCTTCATTCACATAGCAGATGCGAGAGAGAGCCAGCCAGTGTGTGGGACAGTGGTTAGATCTGGATCGAGGAGACCATGATTCAAATCCCGTCTCCATCTCACTCCTCTGGGTGGTTGCGGAAATAAAGTTTGTTGCCCTCCCTTGACAATATAGGGATATGAGGAGTCAAATGATGATTCTCATTTAAGAATTTGACTGAATGTGTGCTTGGAAAACATTAGTGCTGCAATATCTATTAGACTGTTCAGCCTGAGAATTCGAAGGTTTCTACTGCGCTTCATAGTTCCCTGCATCAAATATTGTAGGCATCATCTTGCTCTTACTGCATTGTCTTCCACCTTTGTAGATAGATCCAGACAGGTAGCCATACCTGGAGAAGTGATCAGTGACTCATGAAAACTCCTGCCCTGCCACGAATTTTGTTAGTGTTTAAGCCTCTGGACTCTTGCTCTGTTCTACTTCCATCTTTGTAGTCTACTTTCTGCACCGTTTAGGCTGTGTCTTGCCTTAGACAGTTGGTTGTTCATGTTTTTTCTTATTCGGTAAGCCCAGCCTTGTTGCCTTGTTCTTTGGATGTCTCATGCTGTCTGATGGCAATGCTGTTTTAATAGTCCATTATCCACGGATATCTTAGTGAGTCTTAGTGAGAAAGGCAAACTATAAATGAGGTAAATAAGATAAACTGCTGCAGCTCAGTCAGAGGATAATGTGGTGGTGGAAAGTGCTGCCAAGTTGCAGCCAACTTATGGTGACCCTGTAGGGTTTTGAAGGCAAGAGTTGTTGAGAGGTGGTTTGCCATTGCCTGCCTCTGTGCAGCAACCCTGGGTTTCCTTGGTAGTCTCCCATCTAAATATTAACCAGGGCCAACCCTGCTTAGCTTCCAAGATCTGACGCCATCAAGCTAGCCTGGGACATCTAGGTCACGGTCAGAGAATGACAAAACACATATAAATGTAGTCCCATCAAGAAATCTCTGGGTCCAGACTTTCGGTTTCGGCGGAGCGAATGGCGGCCACCTTTCGGGACGCTCCCGAAGGAGGCTAGCCCGCGCGCGGTTGGGGGGGTCCTTGCTTATGCGATGGACCCTAGTGAGCCTTAGCTAAAGGCTCCGAACCGGGGCGCTTTGGGGAGTAGCCTCTTTGCCGGCAGATAGCCGGGAAGTTGAGGCTCTCCCCTGCCCCAATCGGCCCCGCTGCGTAGTGTGTCCCGCATGGGATTTAGCAACGCCACCGATTTCCAGGAGTGAGGTAAAGCGTTATGGAATAACATAAAAAGAAGAACTGACATCAAACCGTGAGTTGGAGGTCTGAATTAAAGCGCAAAATCGATTCCCCCGATAAGCGAACAAGCAGAGGGAGGAGGGGTGACTCCCCCCCCCATCGACAAGCGAGATTTATAAAGGGAAAGTAGAGGGGCGAAGAGAAGAAAAAAGGCTAGTGACTGTACCGTTGGGGTTTTATTGAAACTGAAAATCAGCGGGTCTCCGGAGGGTCGCGAAGTGAACTGGAGAAAAGTAAACAAACGGGAAACATGTCAGCCATGAAAAAGGTCCCACTTAAACCGGAAAAGAAGGGAGGAGGGACTTCCGGTCCGGGCAATCCTCCCTCAGAGCCTGCTGTCAATCAACAGAAAGGCGAGTTACTGCACCCCCTGCTGGATCAAATGCAAAAAATCAACGAAACTTTAATAAGCATGCAAGGTGTTCTCAACAGCCAACAGAAACAGTTAACAGAAACCTCTAAGAAGATGGAGGAGATCGCACAAAAATGTCTGGTCTCGACGGAAGATACTAGAAAAATAAAGAAAAGGGTCAACAAACTAGAAAAATATCAGGATGAACAAGAAAAAAGAATCTTAAGGTTGCAGATGGAAAAATCGAATCTGACCCTCCGCTTCCAGGGCATTAAAGAAGAAGAGAAAGAAGATCTCAGATCGACACTAGCGAATGCCTTGGCACACGTAACTGGCAGAGAAGAGCGAGATTTAAAAGAAGAGATGGATTTGGCCTACAGGGCCTATTCCACCTTTACAAAGAAAAATAATCTGCCAGCAGAAGTTGTTGTCAAGTTCACTAAGCAGCGTACGAGAGATCAGATTTTGCATGCAGTTTCAGCGGTGCCCTTGAAGATTGGAGAGCAGACTGTAAGAACACTCAAAGATGTGCCTTATGAAATTCGTATGAAAAGGAAAGAATATAAAGGACTGACCACTTTTCTGCAAAGAAATCAGGTGGTTTATAAATGGAGATTTCCTGAAGGACTGGAATTTAAGTATAAGGATAAAAGAGAGAAGATTGACTCCATCTTCAAAGCACAAGAATTTCTGAAGAGACACGCCAGCACGGAGGAAGAGGCAGCACTTGCAACTTGGACAGAATCAAGCAGCGAAGACGACAGCGGTCCGGAGGATGGAGGTGCCGGAGCGGGAGCCGCGAAAGCTAAAGTGGGCCCATCATATAACTTAAGGGACACTAAGCAAAGACTGCCTAAGAAGTAATTGTTCACAGAACGCCAGAATGAGACTGAATAATCATTAACCCCAATGGACATTACTAACCATATTAACAGAGACTTTTCTTTTTGAAGTTTGTTAAAATGAAAAAAAAAGACTCTTCAACCGCGGTGAATGTCAAAAACGCATTTATATTAACTAAAACTAACCCTCTTTAACAGAATACTCACTCACATCTTTTTCTTAATCCATCTATATACCCTCCCTCTTTCTTTATATGAAAAGAATAAATTCCTCTCCTTTTTAGGAGAGTTTTATATACAAAAAAAGAGAAATCTCTGGGTCCAAATGGCTTGGAGGTCTGGATGCTATTGGTGGAAGTATAAGAGAGGCTACCATCAGTCCAAGTATCTTTTCTGGTCTTCAGTAGGATGAGATATGTGCAGGGAATTGAAGGACATTAATGAAGGAAAGTGAGGAGGTGTTAGCAATTTTGTTTTTCATTTTCCTGCTTGAAGCTTTGTCTGTTATCTGCTCCTAGGTAGATTGAAAACTTTGGAGAAATCTTTGCTCCATTTCAGGTTCCTTCCTCTCAATCAAAGCCGTGCGGGGTCAGGAGGAGAAATGGCACTTAAGCAAAGCTTGCTGGACGCTGGGTTCTGCACTTTTTGTGATAGGGAAGTTGCTTTGTACTTACCTGTGTGAGAATCCTCCAGTCCACTTTGGAAACATGAATTTGTCCATCTTTTTCACTTCCTGAATTCATTCACTAAATGATCATGTAAGCATGTTACAGAGGAGTATGTTGTGGGGTACAGTTGGATTGGCAGGGAAAACTAGACCTGATGAAATTCCTGCTGCCGAAGAATGGAGGCATTGCCAAGGGCCTCGAGCTAACAGAGTTCTTAAATAGATTCAGGTGGATAGCTGTGTTGGTCTGAAGCAGCTGAACAAAGTTTGAGTCCAGTGGCACCTCATCCATTACATATAGACAGAGAGACGGGTGGGTGGGTGGGGGGTTTAGTTGCCAGGAAAGGCCAATTAGAGATACTGTCCTGGTCCAGGTTGGATTTGTTTAGTCTATATGAAGTTGTTTTAGATTAGCAAAATTTAGTGGACTAATCTTGAAATTCATAAGAGTTCTTAAATGTGTGATGTCATCGAGACTGGGGAGTGCTGAGTGTAGAACAGATAAAGGCTATGGCAGAAATCGTACAGTATTAATATTTTTCTGTGAATTCTGGAACTTGACACATTATTTACAGTAGTAAGAACAGTAAAATAGTAATTCTCCTGTCTTGCTGTGGGTGGGCAAAATGTCAGACTGTCCTCACCATTTCATTAGCAGGTGGAATTAAATTGCTTTCTTTCCCATAATTTGTTCACTGAAATCCAATTTGCTTGGATTTCGTCTTGCCCTAAAGAAGAGCTATATGTAATTCTGTCACTTTTGCCCATTGAACACTGCCCTGGTCCAAGCTGGATTTCTTAGGTCTACATTGATTAACATACTTCAAGGATATTCTCCGGGTTCCTGGTATTCATAGCAGAATGGGCTGAGAAATGAGGTTGCTTTAGCTTAGCAAAAATTGGTGGACTAGTTTGAAATTCGTAAGAGGCTGCTGGGAAAGAATTATTTCCTTTGCTGGTGAGAGAAGGAAAGAGGGCTGTTGGTTCAATATGGATGCAAAGGAAGTGACCTAGGTATAAGACATATTGAGAGAAATGTTTCTCTGGGAAACCATGGAAACACTTCCACAGCAAGCTTTAGGGATGAGACTGTTTTGGTGTGGGACCATGGCTCAATAGTAGTGCATCTCCTTTGCAAGCTCTGCTGGTGGACCTCTTGATGGCACCTGGATTTTGGCCACTGTGTGACACAGAGTGTTAGATTGGATGGGCCATTGGCTTGATCCAACATGGTTTCTCTTATGTTGTTGTTTTTTTTTGAAAATTTTTTATTGGTTTTTATACGCTATATCCTATAGGGAAGGGAAGGGGAAACACTAAACTAACAGAAGCTAAATAAGACAAGGATCATGTTACAATTGGCAAAAGACATTCTGTTATAACACTCCTACAATATCAATCTAATACAATATGTTAATTCATTAGATCCTAAGTAGACTAGTTTAAGGCATTAATAAGAAACTTTAGTGGAGTACACTTTGTTCTATTCCAGTTCATTTATCAGGTTTCTTCTTGTTGTAATTGCATTTAGCTTTAACTTGTTTCAGGGCTGCTGTACCTTTTTCTGATTCTGAAGACTTAGAAGTTGAAGTAGAACTGCTTGAAGTGTCCTGTGATTCATAATTGCTTTTATCTTCTTGACTATGATCCTGGTCCTTCCTTTCCTTTCCCCCCAGATTTCATTGTTGGTCCAAAAATTTTTTTCGCTTCCCGGGCAGAGTCAATTTTAATTTTCTTATCCTTATAGTTGAACATGAGTCCTTCTGGAAAAATCCATCTATAGGCAATTGAGTTGATGTGTAGAAACGATGTTAGGTCTTTGTATTGTCTTCTTCGTTTTCTCACTTCAAATGGAATATCTTTCAGAATTTTAACTTCTTGATCTTTTATTTTCAAAGTTTTCCCAGATGTCGCTTTTAAGACAGCATCTCTAGTCAATCTCTTAGAAAATTTAACAAATATTTTGCCTGGTAACTTGCTTTTCTTAATAAAGTCACAATAAGTCTGATATATCAAGTCTGTATCGTTCTGTAATGCTTCTTGCTTGAAATTTGTCAGTGGTGCCAATGCTTCGCTTAAAAGTTCTTTTAAATTTTCACCTTTCTGCTCTGGAATACCTTGAAAATGCATTATATACATTGATCTTTCCATTTGGAGTTGAAGCAGTTGGGTTTTATCTGTAGTTCTCTATTTTTCTACTTCTTCCAATTTCTGTGTGATATCTTTCATTTTTAACGATTTTCTTAATAGCTTTTTCAGAACTGTCTGCTCTGTTGCCCATATGAGTAAGTTGTTTTTGAACTCCATCCAACTTAGTATTGGTATTTGACATCTGATGCAGCAGGAGGCGTAATGCCATTGCCAGCATGTTAGGGATGTCTGCAGCTGCTTCCGGTGACTTACTGGGAGTGGGAGTCATTGGTTGTGCATTTCCTGTGAGAGGTTTCTTATCTGTTGCCATTTTTCTCCCTCTCCCAGCCATTGTTTATACAAGAACGTTTTTAGAGCTAAAATGGAACTCCACCGATTGGTGGTTGCTTTGAATTGTTTTCTACCTTTCAATCTGCTGCGGAGGTTCTCATGGGCAACTGAACTTTTAAGCTTTTCAATTCGCGTCAAGGTACCGATCATTTTCCTAGGGGAGGAATTCCCCAATCCTCCCCACCCACCACTTATGAGTTGGTACAGTTCACCTTAACGCACGCTGCTTAGGTAGGGGAATCGATTAGCTCACAGTTTATCACCTTAAATCTGTGTAAGGGGGTTTACACGCCTGATCACTTGTCCGATTCCTCTGGCAGCTTACTCTGATCGCCATAATGGTCTCTCAGTGGCAGGACCTCTCGGAGTAG
Source organism: Gekko gecko (assembly GCA_029375565.1). NCBI lineage: Eukaryota > Metazoa > Chordata > Lepidosauria > Squamata > Gekkonidae > Gekko > Gekko gecko. The sequence continues at coordinate 282,039,785 of JAPDNY010000002.1, forward strand.
GAAAGGTGCCTTGATTCTTGGTTGTCGCCTCGGCGGAGGCTCCCTTCAGCATCCCAGGCTGCCAGTCCCCTACAAGGACTCCAGGGGGCTCCGGACCCATCCGGGATCCCTCCTGTCCACCGAAACTCGGCGCGTCTCCATCAAGCTTGATGGGACGTGTCTGAGCTGGGCGTCGCCAAAACCGGAAGTCCCCTCTTATGTTGTTATATTTAGAAGTTAATAGGTTCAGGCCATGGCATATCTAGTTAAAAGGATTAGGTGATGTGAAACACTTCTTCCTGAGATCCAAGAGAGCCTTTGCCAGTAAGAAGAGGCAACACTGACCTCAATCGACCGGTATAAGGAAGCTCCATATATTCCATAGGATCTGGACTCATTAATGACAGTGTGGATTTTGCATACATGTGGTCCTGTGTTCAGTCTCTGGCATCTCTAATGAAGGTATCTGAGATAGTAATTTTTTAATTGGTGTTGGGAAGGGCCTTCATCTGCTTGAGACCTTGTAGACCTGTTGCCATTCAGATGGTACTGAGCTTGATGAATCCATCATCTGACTTTGAATAAGGCAGCTTAAGTTTATAATTATGTGATTGTTAAAAATCATCTCCTATAGAAGTAATGATCTTGATTCAGCATTAAAAAGATTGAGCCTATGTTTTCAGGGCATGACATGGGTGTGGGGAAGTTCTTCAAGCATTTACTAAAACTGGCGTTTTACTATGGAAGTCCATAACTTAATGATATTTATTATTTACATATAAACAAACAAAATATGACATATCTGATTCTACATGGGACCAGAGAGTGTGGATTAAAAAGCCCACATAATGGAGATAAGGACAGACAGGGAAGATTTTTCCACAAATGTGACAGAAGCTCCAGGTGGGAGGCAGAAAAGGAAGCAGGGAAAGGAGAGAAGCTGTGGGGGCTGCCAGGAGGAGAAAAAGAAGGGAGGGGGAATACAAGAGAAAATGAGTTGCTCCTTGCAAGAACTTGATTCATTCATTCATTCATTCATTCATAGCCCTCCCTACCCCACACAGCAGGCTCAGGGCGGGTTACTACATGGTTAAAACATACAACATAACTGAAATATGATACAGCCTTAAATCTATAAAATTAGTAATTAATCAATTCACAAAACATTACTAAAATATTGCTAAAGCATTTGATGACATCTGCCACACGATTAAAAAGTCTCAAGGGATTCTGGTTGTGGGTAGCCAGAGATGAAACGATGCAGAGCAAATGGGTGGGTGAGAAAGTCAGCCATGATGGAACAGAACAAGGGTAGGCCAATATAGATGATGCCCTCCCCGCTTTTATTTAATTTTATTTTTATAGTGTGAGAGAGAGATCTGTATCTATTACCTTTCCCTAAGCACTCCAGGCCTTTATTATATGGCATGTTCATGCTACTTACAACCAGTGTTCCCTCTAAGCTGAGTTAGTGTGAGCTAGCTCACATTTTTTTAACCTCCAGCTCACAGATTTTTGGCTTAGCTCAGAAGGAGGGCTCCAGAGTAAACTAATTTATGCAGAAGCCAAATCGCTCGCTCACAACTTTAATGCCAGGAGCTCACAAAGTAGAATTTCTGCTCACAAGACTCTACAGCTTAGAGGGAACATTGCTTACAACAGCTGCGTAAGGTAGGTATTACTAATGATATTATGGAGTGGGTACAGGCGACTGAGTCCAAGAGAGAGTAGCTTGCCTCATGAGGCCCTTTGAGTTTAAGTCAGAGGTCCTGTTTGAAGCACAGATTTCCTAGATCTTGACCACTACATTGCACTAGATTTCACTTAGTAAGATGCAAAGGATTCTTTTTCCCCCTGCAGCAGATTAAGGTGGCCACTGTTGTTACTCTTGCTTTAAACTGGCCTCTCTTTGTAACAAATATCCCCCCCTATCTTTCCATTGTGAATATAAATGCACTGAACCAATGGATGACCTTTTTCTATTTTGACTGCATCACATGATACTTTATGCAAAATTAACAATTAAGACAGTCACTGTGGTAGGTTTGAATCCCTACACTGCCATGGAAACTCATGGGGTGATCTTGGGCCAGTCTAACCTGCCTCACAGGATAAAATGGAGAAGGGGAAGAAAAGCGGAGGATAAATGTGTAAATACATAGACATGCACTCCAGTGTATCTGTGGGAGCAAGCTCTTGACTCAGCGAAAGTTTATCCAGGAATAAACTTTGTTAATTTGACCCGAGGCCAGGTAAATTGCCGTGAACTGTTACAGCCCATCCAGCTGTACTGAAAAGACAGGAGGGCAATCCACAAAGGGGTTTTTGTTCAATGTACATGATATTTGCATACTGTATAGTGTCCTGCACCAGTTGGAGGCACTGCTTTTTACAAATCATCACTTAATATGCGCATTTATGTAATAAGAATTCCCCCCCACCCCCCGCTGCCCTTGCTAAAAACAGAACTGGAAATCCAGATGAAATCTTGGTAGTATGATGTGGCCTGGGTTCTGTGGGCAAGAGTGTGTAGCTGTGGGAGTGTCCCCTCCCTCCCGATTTCTTCATCAAAGGCTTTAAGAGCAGTGCTTGGGGAGGAGTTCGGCATTTGCAGTTCATCCTCCTCCATCAACAGTGAAGGAGTTGCTCTAAGAGCTTTGAGAAAGTCTGAGGAAGGAAAGCTCTTCCCACTTATAAGCTCACCTGGGCTTAGAAAGTCCAGTCTCTTTGAAATCAATCCATATGTCCTCTCCCTCTCAACCAGCTCTGCGCTCCTTTCTAAGCCCCAGTAAACCTGATAGGGGTGTGTGGACAAAACCTGACCTCCTCCTCTGACTTAAAGAAAGTTGGTAAGCCAAGGTAGAGAAGGACGCTGACAAGTGTTGTCTTGTATATCTTCTCTGGGCGTGTGGGTAGTGACCGCTGAAAAGGTTTGCTGCTTCCAGGGCTGTTGCTGTGTCAAGAGTACTGGGATTCCCTTGTGTGCATCTTTGTCAATAGGCCATGTACTGATTTTATTATTCCGTATAAAGCCCCATTTTCATTAAGCATTGTGAACGCATACTGCGCGGGCACGGCACAGGCTGTGAGTCACTCCCATTGAATTCCTTTCCAATGATTAAATATGGGCATAGGCAGAGCCCGCTTGTTCTGCCAGTCCTCTTTGGTTTGTTCTCTTTTTTAAATGATTTTTTAAAAAAATGTATTGCTTTTAGCATCCTTTTTTTTTTTTGGAAAGTCCCTTGTCTCCTGATGTTTCTCTAAGCATCCATTTAATAAAGGCATCTCTTTCTCTTCACTGTCCTCCCACTATTTCATAACAGGTTGAACATTAGGAATGTTTCAGTATTAGAGCTGGGGAAAAACCATAGCTTGCCCTGTAGCAGGACATTACATGTACTCTTGACGTAACTTCCCCATCATCCGTACCTTCCTGTAAAGTTGGCTTTGTGCTGTGTCCTACCACTTGCCTTCCCATGTGTTGTTCAATATGTATGATCAGAAGGGAACGGTTCTTCTAGCCATCTCCATCTCCTATATAGCAAAAAAAACCATGTTTCACCCAGCAATTCCTACGTCGGTCCTCAAATTAATCTCCTGTTGTCATAGGAACAGTGTGCGCCACTATTTTTAATGCATTTATCCTTGTAGCACCACTGTAAGGTGGGACGTTCAGCTCTCCTGCCTCCATTTTACAGATGAGCATGAAGGCACAGAAAGATGTCGCAGTGACTGCTTGCCCAATATCATTCAGTGCAAGTTTGTGCCAGGAGCAAAACCCAGTTCCAGTCCCTGGCCCATTGTCTTTTCCCCACATGTTACGGGGAGTGAAAAGGGTCGTGCAGCTCAGGGTGTTGGGTGGCAAAGGTTTGCAACTGCAAAAGGAGGAAGGACAGTCTGGTGATTAGGGTACTGGTATGAGAGGCGGGATGCTCAGATGTTGTCCCTTCTTTGTTGGAGACCTACCCAGAGTGACTTGATCTCAGTTGTAACTGAATAACCTGGAAGTGAATTATACAATTTCACCAAGATAGTTCCAGGATTGGGATATCTGCCTTCCTGTATCTGTTTCTCTTCTAAAAATGTCATTAGGAGGACAAATGTAGCAATGGTTTTTTAAGGGGTGCTTTGAACGGTGTAAGAGTGGGATGTGGTGTCCCCCCCCCACGCTCCCAAATGAGAGGTTGCATTTCCATATCAAAGAGTATTTGGCAATCAAAAATGAACCAAAGAGGATTCCTCTTGGGCTCTTTTGAAGCACTTCCTACTCCAGTGAAGCGTAAGAAAGCCAGGATTGGTTCTTTGCTTTGGGGAGGACGCCAGGAAGCACATTGGTGGAATCTGTGAGCTGGAATATTCATTTCCCCAGGGCCAGAGTCTCAGCACTTTCTAGACATGCTATAAGATCTTTGGTTTTTGGCTGGTGATGAATGGTTGCAGAGCCTCCTCTAAAGAGACATCTCTGTGGCAAAAATAGTGACACTCTAGTAACACTGCATGTCCTTCAACTATCTGAGCCTCTTGCCCCCCTAGTAGCGTATTGCTGAGATGTCTTTTCTGCCTGCTCTACACTGTTGTACATTACTCTTTGATGGCCTCCCTGCATTAATTTAATAATCAAGATAGTGTTTGTTGTTCCTCTTAAAAATAACGCTACAAAACACAACTATTCTGGGGTATGTATCAACAAATACCTCAGCAGTTACAGTGTGTGAAATGGTAGGCTGTACACTGAATCGTACCTCAGTATTCATGAATATGCGTTAACATGCATGTGTTCTAGAGATGGATGAAACCACCTGGCTGCTCAGATGTTTTAGCTGTTTGGGATCCTGGGGTGAGAGCTTAACTCTGAAGCCACTGACTTCTCTGCCCATCTTAGCTGATGTTGACTTTTTTGTGCAGATTCTTAACAGAAGTTGAGAATCTTGAGTCCTTTGCATACTTTGTAGTTAAATGGTACCTTGCTACGTACATCGCTTAGCAGAGCCAGATATTCTCAGACTCGCCTGTACTGCCTTGCACTGGTGGAATGCCAGCTACCATGTGAAATCTAGAGGGGGAAATGTTTATCTCTAAACTGCTTCTTGGTTTTATAATATAATTTGGTGTTTTTCTTCCCTGTAAGATTGTTGACGTGGCACCTTGATTTCCCATAAATAGGCTTAAAGTGTATTTTTGTCACTCTGCATTGGCACCTGCCGCTGAACAAAGACTTCTTCCAAAATACCACCCGTTCTCCTCTCCTGCTTGCAGTTCATATTAATATCAAGCTGCCGCAGGAAATGGTTCATGTTTCTCATGTGACTGCTGCCATTTCCTGTTGCCAGGGGTAGGCCTCTTGCCTTTGCCATCTGTAGGCAAAGATGGTTTTGCATTCCACAGAAACTTTTATTGCAGCATGTAAATACAGACATTTACAGGGTGTGTGTTTTTTTTTGCATATGTTGTATTTCTTGTCTTGTGTCATTTATCCTGAAGGCCAGAGCCCGCTTCAGAATTTTCATCTGTTTCATTGCAAAATACATTTTCTAAGAAGTGAGGCCATGTCCTTGAGCCCTTTTGTAAGCAGTCTGTAAATATCACTTTAATGGCATTCAAATGCAAGATACTCAGCCGGCTAACTCTTGCAACTCCTCCTTTAACTTGCACTGCTTTAAATGAACCAATTAAACAGTGTTTAGAATGTGCACTGCTGGAGAAAATGCTCAATTAATTCCTAAAATGTCATTATTAGTATAATTTTTCTTGGCTTAGGATGTTTGCTTTTTTTTTTTTTTTTTGGTGCAAATTGCTGCCAGCTTTTTACTCATAAGAGATGGAGGTGGTGGGCTGGAAGACGGGAAGAGGCTGGCTGTCCTATTAACGCAAGCTGTATGATTGTTAGTGCCCTCTGCCATTTGGTTCTTAAAGTAGTTACAGTCAGTGCTCCCTCTAAGCTGTGGAGTCTTGTGACAAAAAAATTCTACTTTGTGAGCTACTGGCATTAAAGTTGTGAGTGAGTGATTTGGCTACTGCATAAATCAGTTTGCTCTGGAGCCATCTTTTCTGAGCTAAGAAGACAAAAATGTGTGAGCTGGAGGCTAAAAAACCGTGAGTTAGCTCACACTAATTCAGCTTAGAAGGAACACTAGTTACAGTGTTGTTACAGTGTTGTTATGCGTATGTGTCACACAGGGTCATGGGCAGTGTTCCCTCTAAGCTGAGTTAGTGTGAGCTGGCTCACAGTTTTTAGCCTCCAGCTACACATTTTTGCCTTGGTTCAGGAAGGATGGCTCCAGAGCAAACTAATTTATGCAGGAGCCAAATCGCTCACTCACCATTTTAATGCCAGTAGCTCATGAAGTAGAATTTTTGCTCTCAAGACTCCACAGCTTAGAGGGAGGGAGCATTGGTCAGGGGTATGTATTCATCAAAGGCATGGTGGAATGTGGGCTATCTTTCCATCCTTCATAAACAGTAATTTGTATGAATCCTACAGCAAAAAGGAATACTATTCATTTTCTTCCTCCCAGTCAATATAAAAAGCAGACCTGGTTCTGGTGTCTTGTGCACAAAAAATGCTGCTGTTTTTCATAATCAGGTTGTCTTCCAGCTTTGTGGAATTTCTGTGAATCGGAGATGATAACAGGAATCAGTCTCAGTTTATGTATAGGGATAAAATACGTGGATGAACTTGTAACTCTTTCGATGGATAGAAATCCCAACTCCTTCGAAAATTACCCAAGCAAGATAGTTTGACTTTTAAAAAATGGATTGCCTTGTTGTACATCAACATGATGTTTATTTTTCAGAAATACTTCTGCAGAGGTCCCCTGCTCCATCTCTCTGTGTGTGACCCTTTTACTCTCCCCCCTCAACGAAATGAAGCTTTTTCTCTAGAGCATATTGGTAAAAGAGGTCAGTTTAAAAGCATCATGACATTATTGTGCATGGAGGGCGCATGTCGCTTGAAGTATGAGGGTCAGATATTCTCACAATTGCTCAGTCTCCTGTGTGATGGCTGGCTCAGCCAGACAGTCTGGACGTTGAATTGGTGAAGGCTTTTTTTGGTTGCCCAGGATGTGTCAGCTTTCTTTTTGCCTTGCCTTGGTGCCTTTAAAGACCTAGTCGATGCATATTTCTGATCTGAAGAAAGTACAATGGCACATGGTTCTGTTGGAGGAAGTGGGATGCTGGAATTGATCCATAACAGTGAAAAATGGTGGTATGAATGCTATTGGTGTGCAGATAGTAGTCTGTTGGGGACTGAGAGACTTGGGGTGTCTTTACAGAATTCTTCTGCTGTTGACTGTTCAAAGGGAGAGGGGTGGACCAAAACCTTGATATAAATGCTTTTTGGAGTGGGGTGGGAGAAGACATTCCCAGGCGGGAGAAAAGACTCTTTCCACCTGACAGAGTCCTGTGGTACCTTAAGACAAATGGCTTTATTGTGACACCAGCATTTTTGTGTTAAAATCATTTTTAAAAAACCATAAACATATATGCAACTGCACTACATTTCTGTTGTGTCCTTTATTACCAGCCCCACTAATTGAGGGTGCAAAATGAAACCTGTAGCTTGATCAGCTTTAATCAAAATCGTTTTAAGTTTGCAGCTCTGCTTTCCTTAAATCTGAACACAACACAGCCTGCAAACACTAACTTCTGAGGCCGCTACTTCAGAAAGCCTTACTGTGTCAGGCATTGTTCCCTCTAAGCTGAGTTCGTGTGAGCTAGCTCACAGTTTTCTAGCCTCTGGCTCACACATTTTTGTCTTCGCTCAGGAGGGATGACTCCAGAGCAAACTAATTTCTGCGGTGGCCAAACTGCTCGCTCACAACTTTAATGCCCGTAGCTCACAAAGTAGAATTTTTGCTCACAAGACTCCACAGCTTAGAGGGAACATTGGTGTCAGGTGCAGTTGGTTTGACTGCATCCACCGGCACCTTGGCTGCTTCTAGCTATAGGTTACAGGACCTACCATTTGAAGTGGCTCCCGCGATCTATTTATTTCTTCTATAAAACATTGCCGTCTTTCTTGTCATTCTGATGATTCCCCAAAGCAGCGTATAATCAGTGCTCCCTCTAAGCTGTGGAGTTTCGTGAGCAAAAATTCCACTTTGTGAGCTACTGCCATTAAAGTTGTGAGCAAGCGATTTGGCTCCTGCATAAATTAGTTTGCTCTGGAGCCATCCTTCCTGAGCTAAGGCAAAAATATGTGAGCCGGAGGCTAAAAAACTGTGAGCTAGCTCACACTAACTCAGCTTAGAGTGAACACTGCTTATAATATATTTGTTAAATAAGCCACAAAATCACAAATTGTAACCTACAAACATATCACTCCCCTAAAAGTGTGAAACACAAAACCAGAATGTACAGTTCTCACACTGAGGGCTACTATATCTGAACTCCCATCCTTCCGTCAGTGGAGATACGCACAGCTGGGTTGCAAGTCTGGATACCAAACTGGTCATCTTGGGTCTAGGATTGCACAGAGGGGTATCTCATGTAATAAGTGGAGGAGTACACTTAAGGGAGACGTACTACCAGATTCAAGTCCAGTAGCACCTCAGAGAGTTCCAGGATATACGCTTTTGAGACCTGAAGCTCTCTTTGTCAGAGATCCATTTCCACTCATGCCTGATGAAGGGAGCCTTGACTCTCGAAAGCCGATCCCCTGAAACTCTTGTTGGTTTCCGAGGTGCGACTGGACTTGAATCTGACTGTTCTATTGCAGACCAAAACAGCTACCCTCTGCTGGTGGAGGAAAAAATATTTGTTTTTCAGTTTCAGAAACAACCCAGAGTGATCTACCTAGCATTGGAAATGGCATTCTGTGAAGCAAAAAGAGGTGCACAAACTCTCTGCATCAAGAGGAATGTGATCCAGAATAATTCCTTCGGGGAAAGGGATGACGAGGGGGTGGGTTATAGTCCCCCCCCATACTTTTCTGTGCGCCACAGATATTCATTCACGAGCCACTTTAAAATTCAATCTCTACTTGAACTGACTTGCATGCCACTTTTTTAGAGTACATTTCTGTCGTTATTAAAAAATAAAGCCTGGATTTAATTCCAGGGCACTTCTTGAGGTTATTTCTCTCATACATTTTAATACAATAACAAATGCTCTTCTTAGTCCTGGGCTAGTAGCAGGTGATACCATCACCGTATAATTCACGTATTCTCCTGATTTTGTAAACTGTATCATGAAAACGTCCAGTTCAAAACTGAGCATTCGCATCTTAAAAATGATTTATGTAGGAAGCCATGTTTTGATTTGCAGATGTGTTGTCCTGCTTCATTTTGCTGCCCAAGCGATTCAAATATTTAAAATGTTTCATTCTGTGGATTGTTGGAAGAATGAAAATCTTATCTTATTTTGCAAGTACTGAAGAAGGCAGTTTGGTGCACCAGAATGTCTAATCCAGTAACAGCTCTGTGGTTCAGCAACCACATGTGGCTGTTTGACACCTGTGGCTCTTCTGAGCACTGTTCCCCACTATGGCGTCTTCCTCATATTTCAGGAAAGTGGAGAAGGCCCTTGCCCAGCGGGGTTTGTGTTGTTAGCTGGTTCCCGCCTCAAAACAGCTGCATCTGGAGGAATGAGTAAACTTTGAGCTTCCCTGAGGTGCAGACCTTGTGCCACGGAAGGACTTAAATCTGGCTGTTTTGCTAGAGGGTAATTGCAAATGTGTGGGCCATGGTGGCTCAGAGGTTAAGATGCTGAACTACAGACAGGAAGGCTGGTAGGTCGGCAGTTCGAGACCCGAGTGCCACATGACGGAGCGAGCTCCCATCTCTGGCCCCAGCTCCTGCCAACCTAGCAGTTCAAAAGCATGAAATTGCAAGTAGATAAATAGGTACCGCTTTGGTGGGAAGGTAACAGCGTTCTGTGCACCTCGACATCTAGTCATGCTGGCCACATGATCACAGAGAAGTCTTTGGACAGCGCTGGCTCCTTGGCTTGGAAACAGAGATGAGCACCACCCACTAGAGTTGGATTCAACTGGCTTTTGAGCAAGGGAAACCTTTACCTTTACCTTTTACCTAATTGCAAATGTGGCATGAGTGCCAATGCTTTATTCAGTGAGAACTTCTGGCAAGAACTTCCATCAACATAAGCATTGGTAGCAGAAAGAGACATCAACCCACAGTTGATTTATGGTGACTCACAGCTGACTTATGGAGGCCCCATAGGTTTTCAGTGCACAGACAGAGGTGATTTGCCATTGCCTGCCTCTGCATAGCAGCCCTGGACTTCCTTAGTGTCCCATTCAAGTACTAAACAGGGCCAGCCCTGCTTAGCTTCCGAGATCTGATAAGATCAGGCTCGCCTGGGCCATCCACTACTAACTTGTAAACATAAATGCATCTGTCAAGTATTCGGTGAAGGGGGAGAATAGAAACTAGCAAGGAGTAGCACAAAACGTTTCCTGCTGGTCGTCTGTTGTAACTGCAGCATTCTCGAAAACTCGAACAGCTATACAATTATAATACATTTTTCCTCACCCTTCCTCCAGGAAGCTCAGGGTGGCATAGATGTAAAAATTAGGTCCTTATGTTGCCCTAGTAAGCAAGTGCTGGATTAGTAAGGAAGATAGACTCTGTAGCTTAACCGAAACAAGTTCTAATGGTTTATTTGACACAGTAATAAAAGGAAAGGGTAAAAAACTAAAAGGAATGACAAAGAGGAATTGCAGACCTGCGGGAGAAATTATTTGGATGTGTTGCAAATAAAGTATCAGAAGCCCCATGTACCGCAGAGGAATTAAAAGTAAGTGGTTATATGGTAGCACAGTCAATTTGAATCTACTACATTCTAACATTTGTCTCCCGAGATACCCTCCTGCCCATTCTAATTCAAAACTAAATTACCAAAATTATTCTAAACTATAAAGCCATAATTACCTATCAGAGGCTCAGGATTCAGGATAACTCCATCCAGCTTCCCATTTGTTTCATGACCGAGGCAGGGAGGCACGCAGAGGTATGAACATAGCTGCAGATTACTTCGGCATGGTCTTTCTTCTAAGGGGGCAGTAATCTGTTTTCTCACAGCATCCCTCAGTGGTGCCCAAAACATTTCCGTGATATAACTTGGCTTGGCTCCTAAAATTGTTAATGCTGTATATGCTTATCAGAGTTACTCGTGTCAGCTTGGTAGTCAAGCGTTCTCATGTCCTCCTCGGTACTCAGCACCCCTTGTTGAAAGTGGGGACTTCTAGGTACTCTTAAATGTCTGGCTCACCTCTTTAGTTCCCAGTCAGTTAACAGCTTCTCAGAGGAATTTACGTATACTTCTTCTCACTGACAAATCTGTGAGTAGGCAAGATTCTTCAGGTTTATCAGGGCCACTTTAACGACAGGGTTCTCTCCCCATCCTCCTGTTTTGCCCTCACAGCAACAGGTTAGACCAAGAGATTGGCCCAAGATCATCCAGCAAGCTTCATGGCAGGAAGGGGGTTTAAGCCTGGGTCTCCCAGGTCATAATTCAGCATTCTCAACCACCGCATCACATTGGCTGGCTGAGTTCAGACAAACTAAAGGCTGAATCCCAGCTAGCCTTTCCGCTTATTGGGGGGGGGGGAGTTTCTACCAGTTTCCACCCCTTACACGATTTCTTGGGGCGGGGGTCCCCCTCCCCCAGGAGCATTATATTGAGGGGTATTTTGGACTGCAGCCGGAGGTGAGAAATTTGCATTCCAGTGAGGGAGGCCATCAGTTGTCACTTTCAGTGGAATCCAAGCCTGTTTCTTAATTATTTGTTCTTAATTCAGGGAGAGTGTTTTTGTCAGCACTTTGGCCTGCTTGTGAATCTGTTGTCTTAAAGCCTCAGAGTGACCAGTCCCTGGAGATCTCTTTGAGTACAGTAAACTACTGGAACTGAAGACTTTGAACTGTGCTTAAGCACCGAGCTTACATGAAACATTCAAATATGAAGAGTTCTTCACCTGTACAGTTTTATGGCATTCTGTACAGGAGTTTGGGCTTTTTTGTTATTTTTTTGCTGTCACGTCACAGCTGACTTATGGTGACCCTGTGGGGTTTTCAAGGCAAGAGCTGTTCAGAGGTGGTTTGCCATTGCCTGCCTCTGCGTCATGACCCTGGTATTCCTTCGAGGTTTCCCATCCAAATACTAGCCAGGGCCAACTTGCTTAGCTTCCAAGATCTGACAAGATAGAGGCTAGCCCGAGCTCTCCAGGTCAGGTAGGGGCAGACAGTACTGAAAAGCAAAATAGAATGCAAAGGTGCGAACTAGGGTATTAAACAATTTTAGCCACTACCTGTTTCTGAAACCAGTGTTATCCATGTGCTTCCAAGATCTGACGAGAACTTAGGTATACATTTTCTGTCTGCTCTTCCAGGCTGCTCTCTGCCCTCCGCCCCATCTCAGTAAATCAGGGATAGCAGCTTGGGGGGTTGGGGGGGGATATTTTGAATACTTAGTGACATTGGGAGAGGGCCTTTTGAACTCCAGCTGTGACACAGATTCCCCCCAAAGTTGGACCACTTTGGGTGTGGAGCACATTCTGATGGACTGAAGAAAAGTTTGCTGAATTTTTGTGCTTGGGGTCCCCCACTGTAAAAGAGAGGGTTACATTCACAGAGAAGGAGAGTGCAGTCAGGGCCCCTGCAGTTGTCCCCTACTGATAAATCAGTGCCTGGAAAAAATGATAAAGCTGCATCCTGACTGAGAGATGAATCGCCTTGTGCTTTGGCGGATCCAAGAGGGCAAGTTTGAATCATTGGGGCTGTGCCATTTACGTTTTGCAGCTCTTCCAACATATTTGTATAATAGGGAACAAAAGAAGGAAGTATTTAGAGGTGACCACCTAATGGCGATTAGCATTTGTTTGGAGAGAAACGCAGGCTTATAAATGAAGATGATGATTATAATAATTGTTGATTAAATGGTAGCTTCATCTCAGCGTGCTGTCTTTCGAGGTTTGGGCATTAGGCAGATTTGGTACTGGTACTCTGCAAATCTTTTGAAAATGGCAGATAATTGATTACAAATTTTTCTAATTAGACAGTAGTCCTATTTAAAAACATTAGGGCTTTTTAAAAAACTGCAATACTCAAGAAACAGTGGGAGAACATTTTCATCTTCCAGATTATTCCATGGCTGACCTAAGAGTGGCAGTCCTCAAACAAAGAAGCTTCAAAGGGGAATTAAAACTTGACCATTGCTGAACTTGAGTTAATTCACAAGTTCTGCACAATGACCCTCCCCCCCAGGGCTGAAGAGGGACACAGGATTCTTATCTCACTACAGAAGCGTTGCCGGGTCCCCCCCTGAGTTCCAGCAGGGGATGGAGGGGTAGGGTTGCCAGCTTCAGGTTGGGAAACTCCTGGAGACTTGATGATGGAGCCTGTGGAGGACCTCAGTGGGAGGGGACAATGCCATAGAGTCCAGCCTCCATTTTCTTTAGGGGAACTAATCTGGAGATGAGTTCTAATTCCAAGGGATCCCCAGGTCCCACCTGGAGGCTGGCATCTCTATATAATGCAGATTTTTTTTTTTTTGCCCTCAAGCATTTGCCCTCTGTTCTAATCAAGCTGATTACAATGTGCATTGTATCTGCATCCTATACAAGCGCTCTTTGTAACATCCCTCCTACCTGTAACATCAGATCTCCAGTCCTACCTGTGTCTGACAAAGGGAGCTTTGACTTTCAGAAACATATACCCTGAAAATCTTGTTGGATTTAAATCTAACTATTCTACTGCTTCTAGTGTCCTGGCCCTACTGGTGGACCTCCTGATGGCACCTGGTATTTTTGGCCACTGTGTGACAGAGTGTTGGACTGGATGGGTCATTGACCTGATCCAACATTGGCTTCTCTCATGTTCTTACTGCAGACCAGCACAGCGGTGATCCTCTGAATCTATTAGTTTCCTTTGCTTTTGTCCTTCCAGCCTTCCCGCCCTCCATGCCTGTGACAACTTCATCCTCGGCTTTTCTGCTTTCTCTCAGTTTGCTGTGGCTGGTAGCGATCTTTGCAAACCAAGAACACCGACAGAACTTCTACGCTTCTCACATGAAACATTGTTCCATTCACTCTTTTTATTTAAAACCTTTTTGCACTTTATTTCAGACATTAGAGCCTAATGGTTTTAGGGAGGGAGGCGATGGCTTTAATTAAATTGTGTTAATAGCTCAGCAGGATAACTGATGGCACTCCGCTGAAATTCAGAGCAGCAGATTCCTTGCTTACAGCTGAGCTTTCCATTAATGCTGAATTTCCAAGACATGGACCAGCACTGCCTTGTAGTGCTTTATGTGTTCTTCTGTGATCAAGACTGAGAAAATGCAGTTTTGTTCATTTTGCCTCAAAATCTAGGGCATGTCACGCTTTGCTTTTCTCCCTCCCCCAAGGATACTAACTCAGACTGTGGTAGTCATTCATTAATAACACTGTTTAACATTCTTAATTCTCAAGGGGGGGGCCTGCAAGGACTTGTGGGGCATCTCATTTCCCCCTCCCCCACTATTTCCTGTTTCCTTTCCCTAGAAGCACCTTTTTCCTGCTTCCTTCTCTCCTTTCCATCCACTGGCCAAACCACTTCCCCTCCCCCAACTTTTCCTTATTCCCATTCTGTGGGAAAACTCTGCCCACTTCTGGCCAGCAGGCTGGGCCCACTTACACAGTGGGGAGCTCACAAAGGCTTGGGCGAGCATCTCAACCCCCCCTTGCATCTCAGTCCCCACACTATTTTTCTTCTTCTTCCTGGCAGCCCCCATTCCCTCACGTTTCCTTTTTTCCCTTCTCTCCTTCCCATGCACCACCTAACCCTCCCCCCATCATCTCCAGCTTTCCTTCCTTTCCTTCCTCGAGCAGTCCCTCTCTAGGAACAGCCCAGCCAAACTGGGCAGTGCAAGGACTTCTGAAGGGCACCTCTCAGTCTCCTGTATCTCCCTCTCCCCACTATTTAGAATTCCCAACTCTGGCTTGGGAAATTTGTGGAGATTTGGAGGTGGAATCTAGGGAAGGCAGGGATTTGGGGAGGGGAGGGTCTTCAGCACTGTGTGATGCCACAGAGTCCACCAGCCATTGTAATTCCAGGAGTTGTCATTCCAGGAGATCTCCAGGCCCTTCATGGGGGTTGGCAACACTAATACTGCTTTACTTTCCCTCCTCCTGGAAACTCCCACATTCTCACTTTTGTTTGCTTCCTTCTCTCTTTCTCACCCACCATCTAACCTATGCTATCTGGCCCCATCTTCACCTTTATTAATTATTATTTACTGCATTTATACCATACCTTTCTCCACAGTAGGGAGGACCCAAAACAGCTTTCATTATTCTCTTCCATTTTATTGTCACAAAGAGCCTGTGAAGTAGGTTAGGCTGAGGGTGAATGGTGCAAGGTCACCTAGCAAGATTCCATGACGGAGTGAAGATTGGAACCTGGGTCCCCAGATCTTAGTCTGAAACTCTAACCTACTATACTACACTGCTTTTGTGTGCTGGGCTGCTGTTGAACAGTAGGAAGCAGCTGGCCCTGGGTAAGTCACACAAGTCAAGTAGTAACAAGTTGCTCAGGGGTTGCTGCCAGGCCTGGCCCTGCTGAGTCCTCCCTCAGAGGCTAAAACAGCTCTGGAAAAGGCCTCCCCCCGCCTTGTTCTGACAGAAGCCAAGTTTTGAAGGGTGACAATACTGTTGAGGTTGCCTAGCAATGGCTACTAAGAGTGTTTCTTAAAGCTTCAGGCACCTCTTCTGTTATCTGAGAAGGGGTAACCCACCAATGTATTATTTTTAGATTGCAGACTTTTCTGCAAACCTGGGGCTTTTTTTTCAGGTTTGTGGAAAGATCTGTCTTCTTTTTGTGGCTCCAGTACCTGGATTTAAGAATCCACAGATTTGGCCATGTTGAGAAATCAGATATATTGATATTTGCCAGTATCAAGCAGAACGGTGGCTTGCTTTCCTTGTGCATTCACTTTGCCCAGTGAAAGCAAATCCTCTGTCACGTTTACTTTAGCAGAGAAGCATCCTGCCAGTCTCCCTACTAATTACTCATA
Source organism: Gekko gecko (assembly GCA_029375565.1). NCBI lineage: Eukaryota > Metazoa > Chordata > Lepidosauria > Squamata > Gekkonidae > Gekko > Gekko gecko. The sequence goes on from JAPDNY010000002.1 coordinate 282,055,775, forward strand.
TATGAAGGAAGAAGTGACCTCCATTCTTCTTTTTGTGCATTTGTGGAGCCCAAGCACAGGCAAAATAAAGCTGCCTCATCAGTGGGGGGTAATTTTATCTGCCCAGTTGAGTTGGATTTGTATTTGTGTGCATTTGCCCTCTCTGATCTGTGTACATGCTCCACATCTCTCAATGCAGAGACATGCCTGCGGGGCATAATCAGAGGAGCAATATTGGCTTGGTATTTTCCTGTGTTCCTTCATTACCGCTTGCAACTTGGGGTCTGCGAGAACCAACAGAGCAGGTATGGCCCAGCCTGCTGAGTAACAAAAGGTAGCGTTCAGCAAAGCAGGAATGTGAGCCAAAAGTCCAAGGTTAGGATCATGCCCTCCGGGTTGTTCTCTGAGTCACCCAATTATCTTTTATTTAATTTAAGATTGGTAGCCTGCTCTATCTGAAGGACCATGGATTACTTAAAGCAAATTTTACTTAAAAATTACAAGTGGGTTCCTATCTAAGGGGCTCAGAATATTAAAACAGGTAAAAAGGCTCTAAGAATAAAGGGCTGGAACATCTGTGTTGGAATGGTTCTGGTGATGTGGTTCTCATATGCCTAAACATTTGATGCTGATGCCCACAGTTTTTATCCTGGCACATACCTTCACGGTGTTTTTTCCAGGCTTGGAATACATAGCACCCATAAATGGTTCGTTGAGGAGAGGTTCAGAAAAACTCGTTGCATGGGTATTCAAAGTACTGCAGACGTAAGGGAAATCCAGATGAGAGATTGGTCGCTACTTTCTTTGCATTCCTGTTTACTTTCCTCTTCATACCACATTATGCCAAAGGGGCAATAGATGCCCACATTTCTAAATATTTTTGTTAAAGTCACATGTGGAGAGGCAACAAAAATGGTTCTTTTGGAGCTTTTGAGGGAGGTAAGAATAGCGTTCCCTTAACCCCCTCCCCTGCAAAGCTGTCCCCTCAGCCAGTATTTTAATTTGGTCCTGAAATACATGAATTCATATTGCTGGCAAAGGATCACATGGCGTTGGTCTTTGCTTCTGCATTAGTAGCGAAATTCCAATTTCAAACAGAACAAAAACCCGGCATCTTAATCTCTCTCTCTCTTTTTTCCTTACATAAAAGGACTGTGCGTTGGGCGACAACAGGATGTCGTGATCACTGCAATCTGGCGGGAGCCAGTCATGATCACAGCATCTGGCAGTTTGTGATTTGTTGACATAGATCCCTATTCTTTTACAGCGCTTGCACTCTCCGTGTGTCTCCTGCTTTGACTTCATTGTGTGTTCTATTTTTAAACCCTGCTGTGTGTTCTGTATTGCGGCATTTCTCTTTCCTGAATTATTTATCATTGTTTGGAGCTGAATGAAGCGGTATGGTTCTCTCTCCTCCCCGCCTCCCCCCGCCCCAGTGGCTCATTAGAGCCCACGTGTCTGTCTTGAGCTCTTGACAGATTTGGTTCATGTCAAATTCTGCCAGCTCCAGTTCTGGAAAGGATAAGAAGGGGCTGGTCACAGCCTGTGATAATGCAAGATCATTAAAAAAGATGGAGGGAGGGTTTAAAAATCTTCTCGCTGCTTGAACAGAGAGGCCGGATTGCTGCCGCCACGTAGAGCTGAGGGCAGACCCAATTTAGAGCGGTCAGACTGGATCACTTTCTCTTAGCTTTGGGAGCAGCAGTAGGCGAGGAGAGGGAGGAAAAGGGGAAAGGACAGACTTTACTGGATTATGCATGGAGCTTCCCAGTAGTGTGTACAGATATGAGTGTGGCTTTTGATTCTCTAGAAGGGAAGAAAGCAAGAGTTTCTGAAGACATTGGGTACCTTAGTGCCAAGGTTCTCCAGCTTCCTAGTTGCAGTGCATGAGCTTGTTCATTGAAGAAGAAGAAAAAATAACCCTGGCCGCTTGCTGTGGAATCCCTGTGCATTGTAGGCAACTGTGACGCATCTCCCAGGGCTCATGCTTAGTACATGGGGAGCATTTTTGAGTCCTAGCAAGCCTCAGCATTGCACTGAGAAGATACCCTAAAATGCACTTGGAAGTCAGCTGCATCTGTTTTTTTTTTTGCAGGCCAAGTTTAGTAGCCTGGGACTAACCTTTACTATAAGGCAGAGGTGGCCAAATTTGCTTAACATGAGAGCCACATAGAATAAACATCAGATGTTTGAGAGCCACAAGACATGAACAAATATTACATGTTTTTACTGGGAAACATGCAAATTTGCTTTTTATTAACATTAAACAAGACTGCCAAAAATAATATCAAAAGCGGCAAAAGCAGATATTGATAATGATATTAATTTGTACAAGGTTATTTGTTTGCTAATGATATTTAGCTTCCCCGGCTGCCCTGCCGGGAGCCGCACAATATATGTGAAAGAGCCGCATGCGGCTCCCAAGCCGCAGTTTGGCCACCCATGCTTTAAGGGAACCTTCCCTTCCATTTCTGTCTCCGTCACGGCAGAACCACTGATAAGTTTATGGGAACCTCCAGGATTCCCGAGGATTCCCCAAAACACAGCTTTTTCAGACAGCAGTCCAGGACCCTCCCCCCCACAACTTATCTTTTGCTGCTTAGTCATTCATTATTTCTTTCATTCAGTTCGTTTTTCTTCCCTGCGGTGATATCAGAGAAGGTTTAGCTTTTCTTTCTTCTGCTCTCAGGTTTTCTCGTGCATTTCCTGCCAGGTTCTCATCCATGGTAGTTGCACTGTATGTAGTCTCAGTGCCTGACAACAGTGGCCACCCAAACTGGTTGCTTTTCCTGGGGGAGAAAGGGCGAGAGTAACTGGGTGCCTCCTCAGCAAGAAGAGCCAGGTACTGCTTCCTCAAGCTGCAAGAAGCAAGCATTGCTGTTTATTTTTATTTTATTGTGCCTTTGCCTGCGGACTCCCTTCTTTGCAATACCACTTCCCAAATTCTGACTGGGATATAAAGGCTCAGAGATCTCCGTTCCTACTTGTATCTGACAAAGGCAGCTTTGACTCTTGACAGCTTATACCCTGAAAATCTTGTTGGTCTCTAAAGTGCTATTGGGCTTGAATATAGCTATTTTTCAGCAGTATCTTAGCGCTGCCGCCTGCTCTGTGCTGGTGCTGCACAAACCCTGAACACAAGGGGTAGCCCTGTCCCAACAGGCCAGTGATCCCCAACGTGGTACTTGTGGTCGCCATGGTTCCCCACCAGTTTCTCTCCTGATTGTCACTTCCTTCTGCCTGAAGCAAAGGGCCAGTTCAGGCTGTCCAGCACTTCACTGGAGCAGGAGGTGCTTCAGAAGAGCCTAACGGGCATCACCAGTTTTTTGGTGCCCTCAGATTCAACATGGCAGGGGAATGTACAAAAGGGCCATGCCTCCACACCAGCTTTAACATACCCTTAATGGGATGGAGGAGAAAGTGTTGGGAATTTTGACCCTAATTGTGGAAAAAACCAGCCCCCCTTATCCCACGGTGGCCTCTCGGTGTTGTAGAGAGCACCATTTCCTCTCCTGCAAGCAGACCTGAGGCCTGGATTATATTTGTCTTGGACATTGCTGTGCCTTCTTCCCCACCATGCCTGCCCTCCAAAGCTGTGACATTATGCATAGATCGTTGTGTGAGCTGGGACTGTTGTGTGTTGAGTTTCCCTACTGACCATGTGGAGCATGATCAGTATATTATATTATGGCTGTAGTGAATGTTGGGTGTGACCCAGCTTGGAGCTTATTAGGAGAAAGTCTGAGAGACCTCAGCCTAGGCAGTTTCTGTTCTTCTAGAGTTTCTAGAAGAAACTGCAGTTTTGAATGAAGTTTCTTGTGTTTAAGGAGATGCTTGAAACATTCCTGTGGTGTTTGTGGGAGAGCTTAGCTTCTGTGGCCTGCATGTATGCCAACTGTTTTTCTTGTTGTTGGACCCCCAGAGGAACTGGTTGACCATTGTGTAAGTCAAGATTCTAGACTGAATGGACCACCAGTTTGACCTATCGGGACTCTTTTTATGTTCTCATAGGGGCAGCTTACCCTTGCAGTCTGCTCTTTCCCCTCCCGCATGGTCATCTGTGCTGGCACACAACTGTGCAGTGAAATCTTAGTGTAAATGTAGACAGGTGGGTGGGAAGGAAAGCAAGCAAAGACATTTTCAGATCACAGTTGTACTTTCCCAGCAGCTGCAATCACAGAAGCAGTGGTGAGTGCCCCCCTGTACCATTAGCCCTTCTTGCAGTTTGCACGAAAGGACCTCTGTGGTCATATACCTGATTGTGTCTGTGTGTGGGGGGAATGGTCTTGTGTACAAACTACTTAGCCCAGTCTTTTCTGGTTTTCTGCCCTATATATGTCCATCACATGCCCATATCTTGCTGCCTGCCATGCTATTGCTTTTTATGGGGCAGTGCGGATCTGTGGCTCAGAATTCTGATATGCAAAATCGAAAGCTGAATAGAAATTATATTTACATCTGTAATTTCCCCCCCCAGCTATGACCTATTTCCACAGAGTGTATTGAGGGGTGCTTTGTAGAATTTGCATTTCCAAAGAACAGATCTTAAGAATGTGTGAAACTACTATTGCCTTGCTCCATCCCCATTTCCCTGCCCCCCTTCAAAGAGTGTGCTGTTTCCTCTGTATAGAAAAGCTTCATGGGGCAAAAGTGCAGGAAAAAGAACTCTTCAGTTCAGTCTCTAGAACAGCACGGCACCTGCTGATGGATTTCTCAGTGTCCATTTGCTTCTCTGACAAAGCATCTCTTCCCCACAGCGAAGAGCCAGTCCTGGCATTTTTTCTGCTCCCTGGAGCAGAAGGTGCTTTGGAAAAGCCCAGGAGGCACATCACCTTAGGGACCTCCAGGGAGCACCCATTCAGAAATGGTGGCCTCCAGCATAAGAAGATGTTTGGTTTGGAACTTCCCATCTTCTTCTGATTGGTCCCAGCCACCACAGCAGTCGTTTTGTGGTGGTGCCTACCACCTGTCCTCCTAAACGTAGCAGCACCCACAGGCTCGATGAGATTGGAAACTCTTGCCCAGGAATCTGCCGTTGAAGAATAGCAGAGAGCAAGACTGGGGATGAACTATGTTTGAAGCCTCACAGAGCCACTGCCAGCATATTTGGCCTGATGGTTTAACTCAGTGTGAAGCAGCATCTTGTAACTGTATACAAGGAGCAAGTTCCCTTTCTGCAAGTTATTTCCTCTGCTGGCAGATCCATCGAATGCTCTGTCCACACGCAGGGTTCCGGTGGAATGCTGCGCTGGGTGACTCACCATTTATCTGAATGTAATTGGATTCAGTGGTATCGGTAGGTGTTAAAATATGAGCTGACACACACTGCAAGTGTGTTGCAGCAGGGCCTGTGCAAAAAGGAGATCTCAGCTTGTAGGCTTGGGATGGATTTTTGCTGAACACCATTAAGGTGGTGTGAAATACCTCTTGGTTGGTGTGATATTTTAGGCTTAGATCCTTAGTGTACAATCCTGGATATTTGTGTGCAGAGAAGCACCTTTATCTGTTTTGGCTTCAGTTGTCCTTTAATATACAGGACTTGGTTTGCATTCTATTGTCTAGTACATCTTAGAAGAAGGATGATGATGATGATAACAACTTTTCTCTACCCTAAGGAGTCTCTACCTGACATGGATAGCCCAGGCTAGCCCGATCTCATCAGATCTTGGAAGCTTAAGTAGGTTCAGCCCTGGCTAGTATTTGGATGGGAGACCTCCGAGGAATACCAGGGTCATGATGTGGAGGCAGACAATGGCAAAACCACCTCTGAACACCTTTTGCCTTGAAAACCCCACAGGGTCACCATAAGTCAACTGTGACTTGATGCCACTTTCCACCGCCAAGGAGTTTCAAAGTGGCTTACGATCTCCTTCACATCCTCTCCCCACAACAGGCACCTTGTGAGGCAGGTGGGGCTGAGAGAGTTCTGAGAAGACCGTGTCTGGCCCAAGGTCACCCAGCAGGCTTCAGATTAGACTCTCCAGATTAGACTCTGCTGTTCACTGGCTGGGAGACTGGTTTTAAATGTGGAAGGTCATTTTCTGAGTATATGAGCTATGGTGCCTTGCTTCTGGTGCTGAGGCCTAGTCCTGAACTTCAGAAACAGTAGCAAAGAGAATGCGCTTGTCCTTGTGCGAAGTATGTTTCCAGCTTTATTGATCCACACGAAAAGTGAAAGAGGGAGATTTCTAGGTAACCACAAGCTCTGCTACTTCATTTTCTCAGTGGGCTGAGCTGAGAGGCTTCTAGGATGGAAAAGCCATTTGACTCTTTGCAGTTCCTTGTCTCTTCCCGTAGATCCCACTACCAAGTCTCCAACAGTTTTGCTTCATAAATGCAATACAATCAGATCTCTCCCCCCCCCAGCTTTTTTGAGGAATGGGGGAAATTGTTCAGCATTGGAATTTTCCCCGTGTGCCCCTTGTTTCAGGGAGCTGTTAACATATAATAGCTGAGACTGTGCCTTCCTGAATGCTTATGGATGGGAGATTAGGTTGTATCCCCTTTTCTAGCCCAACGGAGTGTTCCAGGAGCAGCGCCAACCAGAGAATTGTCAAAAGGAGGCCGTCCCCTTCTGTGGCTGGAACAGTGTCTCATTGGCAAAGAGCAGGTGCATGACTTCAGCCCTCTGGATTGCTCATTGTTACACTTCTGCGTTAGAAGAGGGGGGGGGGCGACCCTAGCAGGCCTGGCGGAAGCGGAATGGGAGAAGGGTGGGAGGGAGCCAAGGGACAGGATTGCCCCTTGCTGAATACAGAACACGACCAGCAGCATGCAACTCTGAATGTCCAAAATGTACCCAGCACCCGCCATTAATGCTTAGGCTCCAAGCAGCAGGCTAGTAATGATTTATTTAGTTAACTAGGAAGGGAAGCCCGTTGTGGAACCGAGACAACGGGCGAGACAGCCCCTTCCCGCGAAGAAGGTGCTGGAGGCAGGCGTATCTGGCGGCCATTGGGGAAGGGCTCACCCGCCGTCCCCAGCCTCCGCTGTCCTCTCGCTGAGACTCCGCCTCCGGCTGCAACGTCCCGGCATGGCCTGCCTCGCTCCCGGCCAGTACCGTCGGCTGGCATCGCAGCCTCCTTCCCTGGCTCCTGGTGGCGGTGTTCGCCGCAGCGTCGCCTCCCGCCCCAGCCAATGGCACACCAGCAGTCTTGGCGGCAGCTGGCGGGCCAATGGCAGCAACGCAGGCAAGCAAGGCAGCCAGTGGCAAGGGACCACTGACTGACAGTCCCTCAGCCAACTGATTCCGGCGCGCATTTTCACCATAAGGTATGACGAAAATCCTTTTATATATAAGGAAGGATACTTGTATTAAGTTCTACCCCATTTTTCTCAAAGCGGCTTAGGAAATAATGCAAAAAAAAGAAAAGACACTTAAACGGGAAAACAAACTGGCCTGCAGGTTTCCAATTTGTGAAACCTTGGCCTTGGATTTCACAGCTGCGTCCTTTTGCCGTAGAGTAATATTTCAAAGATTTCAAGTACGAATATTTCGAATACGAAAATACCGTACAGCCCCATTAATGCCAGTGCCTGATCCTGGCAGACACTCAGCAGTTATCCCTGGCAGAGCAGTATGTGCCTCGGAGAATAAGATAATGGGGAAAAATAAGTAGGCAGAGGGGCTGTCTGGTCAGAACATTCCCCTGAAGACAGCTGAGAGCTGGCATTCTGGCTCCCCTCCTCTTGGGGTGAGAAACTTCCTGACAGTATCCCCAGGGGTTTGTGCATGTGTGTGTGTGTGTGTGTGTGGGGGGGTCACAGCATGATGCTTCTCAGCCTAGAGGGCAGCTGAGAGTCACCGTTCCATCCCCCCACCCCCAATTCTTCACTGACTCTTCTCTGGGATTCCGCAAGAAATTTCGGGTGGGGTGTGTGTATGTGCTGGACCACCACTGTACCAGTGTCTCTCCTCATCCTCATATTGTATCCCAGTGATCTGTACCCTAGATGGTAAGTAGGTTGTTATCACCCAGGCAGTCCCGGGACATGCCACTGTCCGTCTGGAGATCTGCCCCTTCTTCATCTTTAGTGTGGGCTTCAAGGTGGCACAGAGCTTTGTAGCCCGCCATGAAGAAAAAAAGCGTTTTGAGAGCTTCTGCAGTGCTCGCAGCCAGACATGGATAACCACCCACAAGCCACTTCCAGGTCCCAACTAGGCCTGGTGGCTGTACCAGTCTCTCTTATAAGAAGGGAAAGAAAGTGGATATCCCGCAGTGCTTTTCTCCCCTGTATGATTCCTCTGTGATTCATCCTCAGCTAGATCACTCAAATCTAGGGCAGAAGCAGTTCCTTGTCAGCTCCTAACTAGCAAAATGCTAATTTTTGCTCGTGACCTAATTTCAGAATTCTCATCTCAAACATTCGCTGAGGCCAGCTGTACCTTCTCTGAGCTGACTCCAAATTTTATTCCCCAACTTGCTCTACGCGCTGCCCTCGGGTTTCCAGCATTGTGGCAGAGGTACCATTTGTAAAGGCTGCCTCTGTGAATGTGGAGGGGGCTGTTCAGGCATCTAGGCAGTCTAAATTGTCGCCCTTCTCATATCTTTCCTGTAATTTCCACTGGGGCTTTCTTCCGTCTCTCTTTCCCAGGTGGTTATATTTTTGTAGGTTCCAATTTAAGAGCCATTCCTAAAGGTAGTCTGTGGTAAAGGCTGTAAAGACATTTGAACAGATATGCAATGAAGGCTTTTAGTAGAGCCCTCACCTACTTAAAGAAATATTAATTGCGTGAGGTTTAGCCAATTACGTCTTGCATAGATTTGCATGTAGATGAAACAGTAGCTTTGAATCAATGAACATTCATTTCTTGGTTTTTAGGCAATGCATGTACCATCAGAACGTAGGGATGCCAGCCTCCAGGTCAGACCCAGAGTTACAGCTCATCTCCAGACTACAGAGATCAGTTCCCCTGGAAAAAACCAGATGCTTTGGAGGTTGGAGTCCATGGCATTGTACCCCACTGAGGTCCCTGCCCTCCCCAGGCTCCACCCTCCAATCTCCAGGAGTTTCCCAACCTGCATTTGGCAACCCTATGCCTCCTGCTCATGGAGGCCAGGGGGGAACTGGCAATCCTATTAGGAAGATACATTACTTCTTGTATAGATGGAGAGGAGGCATGCCTCTTCTAAGGGCACTGCAGTTCTTCTAAATAACTGAAGATAGTTAACAAAACAAATGGTTTGCTGGGGCCAGCCATACCTTCTCTGAGCTGACTCCAGGTTTAATTCCCGGCCATCTCTAAGCACTGCTTTTGGGTTTCCAGGGGCAGACTTCAGTGTTTAAGGGGAAGCAAGTGATGTGGCTGCCATATGGCTTGTGTGCAGTGGAGGCTAGGGCATAATTGTTAATCACAATGGGATGGCACAATAGGCCTCGTCTCTGCTGGGTAACATTCCTTTCATATGAATTAAGGATATCCCTTTATGCATTTAATAACCGAATATTCGGTTGGTATGTTAGATGATAGTAAAATAAAAGTCCACCGGCACCTTAAAGGCTAACAATGTTTACTTCAGGACGTTTCAGTAAAGTAAAAATAGTTTCAATAAAAAGTCCCCGATCTCATCAGTTCTTGGAAGCTAAGCAGGGTTAGCCTCGGCTAGTATTTGAATGGGAGATATCCAAGGAATACCAGGGTCGTGACGCGGAGGCAGGCAATGCCAAACCAGCTCTGAACATCTCTTGCCTTGAAAACCCCACAGGGTTGCCATAAGTTGGCTGTGACTTGGCAGCACTTTCCAACTCCGCTTTAAGGTGCTACTGAACTTTGCCGCAACAGCCTAACACGGCTAGCGCTTTGTGATCCTCTTTGATGACCGTAAGGATTTTAATTGTGCATGTGTGTTTATGTGTGTGCTGAAGTTTTTGTAAGCCGAGCAAACTAGAAAAAGTGGGGTAAAATATATTTTTAAAGACTACACAAAATATTTTAATTGATCAATTTGCCTAAGCAACACAGCCCTAGTTCTTAATTAGAGAATAATTGCTGTGTCCATCTCCTTATCTCCCCTCAGAGGTAGCTATTGGCTGTATCTCATTGCCAACAGTGCTGTGAGCAGGGGTGGATTGACCATTATGGCAACTGGGACTTCTCCCAGTGGGGCCAGCAGCCTCCCCCAACCTTGGCTGGGCCAGCTCAGTGGAAGAAGGGTGGTGCATGGCCCAAGGGAGGCAGTGCCCAGCCTCATGCTGAGCAGGGAAGGAGGCGCCCAGCTGGCTGAGCAGACAGGTTGTCTGTTCCTTCTTCCCTCCCTCCTTTGCAGGGGGCAGGGCAGGGCTGGTTTCCTCTTCCTTCCTCCCTCCTTTGAGGGAGCAGGCAGGTTTCCTCTTCTCCCTGCCTCCTTTGGGGGGGAGAGGTGGACAGGTTCTCCCCCTCCCTCTCTGTTTTGGGGGTAGTGCCAGTGCAGAGGGCGGGGCTGGGTTCTTTTCCAGAGCTGTTTTTCCATCTTAGTCAGCCCCCGCCTGTGAGTTAGCTTAGTCTGGGAGAAAGTACTTTGCCCTAGGCTGTGCAGTGTGCCCTGGAGGCTGTGCAGCCATCTGGGATAAAAACTAAGATGAGCTTTACTTTTTTTAGGGAAAGTCCTCACGGCTCTTTTGTGAAAAGTTCCTGAGCCAAACAGCCATGGTATGGGTCATACATTGCATAATGACAGAAGTCTAAGAATCACCACTCCAAAGCAAACAGGGTGGCAAAACCACAAGTAAGAACTGTCTGCACAGTCTCAAACACCAGCCAGAGTTATGAAGCTGTTAGATGTGAACACAGCGCTGATGGGATGACTCATGTGTAACTCTGGGAGACTTGCAGTGCCATCCCATGCAGACTTAGGTAAAGGTAAAGGTTCCCTTGCTCGAAAGCCAGTCGAATCCGACTCTAGGGTTGCGGTGCTCATCTCCGTTTCAAAGCCGAAGAGCCAGCGCTGTCCGAAGACGTTTCCGTGGTCATGTGGCCGGCATGACTAAACACCAAGGTGCACGGAACGCTGTTACCTTCCCACCGAAGTGCTACCTATTTATCTACTTGCAATTTCTTGCTTTCGAACTGCTAGGTTGGCAGGAGCTGGAACTAGAGACAGGAGCTCACCCTGTCATGCGGCACCCGGGTCTCGAACTGCTGAACTACTGACCTTCCAGAGCCTGCAGTTCAGCGTCTTAACCACTTGAGCCACCGCAGCTCCATGCAGACTTACCCCACTCTTAAACCCACTGATTGCAATTGAGTTAGAGTGGAACTAACTACAAACAGGATTGCATTGCTGGTCTGCTATTCAGGACAATTGCTAGGTCCTTCAGGAAGAGGAATGTGATCTTGGGGTGTATCAACAGAGGAATAACATCCGGATCGCAAGATGTCACAGTCCTAGTGTACACTGCATTGGCCAGGCTGCACCTGGAGTATTGTGTGCAGTTCTGGAGGCCTCATTTCAAAAAGGATGTGGACAGAATGGAGTGGGTGCAGAGGAGAGCGATGAGGATCATCAGGGGCCTGGAGACCAAGCCCTAGGAGGAAAGGCTGAGGGACTCAGGAATGTTTAGTCTGGAGAAGAGGTTGAGTGGGGACATGGTTGCTCTCTTTGAGTTTTTGAAGGGCTGTCACTTCTTAGAAGAGGGCAGGAACTGCTCCTGTTGGCAGCAGTGGGTAGGACTCATAATAATGGGTTTAAATTAAAGGCAGGAAGGTACCAGTTGGATATTAGGAAAAAAAATGTGCAACAGTGGAATCAGCTACCTAGGGAGGTGGTGAGCTCTCCCTCACAGGCAGTCTTTAAGCAGCACCTGGACAAACACTCATCAGGGATGCTCTAGGCTGATCCTGCATATGGTCCCTTCCAACTCTGTGATTCTTTGATTCTAGGGGGGTGGCCTTGCTTTGATATACTTTTGAAGCATCCATGTGCAGGGACCTATGATCTCTTAAGTTCCCGGTAGAAAGATTTGATACTTTATGCATGCCTGTGGGCCTGTTGCTGTTTTGAACAGACCAATGGTTGAAAAACTTTGTGGTCTGAGTGCCACGTGAAATGCAATACCTCCCTATGAAGATATTTGCTAGTATATAAACAAAAGTGGAGTGGGTTGGGAAGAGAACTGAGGGTTGTGCTAGCTTTAGAGGTGACTGCAGGAGGGCAACCAAGATGATCAAAGGGTCAGAGCACCTTGGTTATGAAGAAAGAAATAATTTTATAAACCACTATCATGTCATCTTTCTTAGCTGTCTTTTTCCTAAACTGCAAAATGCTGGATTCTTTAGAGTTCAGGGCTTTGAAGTGTAGGAAAAAACAACCATGGGGGATAGCACGATAAGAGTTTTATAAAATAATGCACTGAGTAGAGAAAATAGGCAGAAAACTTTTTCTTCCCCTCCCATACTCCTAGAAATTGGGGGCACCCAGCAAAGTTGATGGGCAATAGATTCAAGAGGGGAAAAGGGATGTACTTTTAACTTAACGAGTGTTTAAAGTAGTGGAATTCATTGCCAGTGATGGCCAGTGAGCACAGATGGCTTTAAAAGGGTGTTAGATTCATGGGGGAGAAGTCCAACAGTGGCTACCAGCCATGGTGACTAAAGGGAACCTCCACATTCAGAGGCAGTAAACCTCTGAATACCAGTGCCAGGAGGCAATATCAGGAGGCTTTGGCTTCCATGCCCTGTTTGTTGGTCCCCCAGGGCAACTGATTGGCCACCGTGTGAAGCAGGATGATGGACTAGAAGGAGCACAAGGCTGCCCTTGGAGTGAGGAAGTGCCAGCAATAGATTCTGTCTTCAGAGAGGCAGCAGAACCATGCATGCTGCTGGCACATACAGTTTCTGTATACACCCTGGAAATCAGAACTCATTAGACAGCAATGTTGCATGCCTGCATGGTACAGCATGAGCTATAGGGTAGGGCTGCTGGCATGGACAGGGGGTGGGGCCAGAAAGAACTTTGGTTGTTTGCAGGAACACTTCAGGTTCCAAAAGGCTCTGGAATTGTGCTGCAGACCACATTCATTCATTCATTCATTCATTCATTCATTCATTCATTCATTCATTCATTCAGATTTTAGTCCGCCCTCCCCCTGCCAAGGCAGGGCTCAGGTCAGTGTACAGCATAATGGATTAATGACATATATAATAAAAACAGTCCAAAATAATAAAAAGCACACTAAATTAGCCTAAAAGATGGCATTGAAAAATTCCAGTAGTGCCACTGCCTCGCTGGGGGGGGGAGGGAATGGGGGTGCCAGAAGGATAAGACCGTCACTGTCCTCAACCAACCGCATCAAGTTCCGCGGGGCACGGATGTTATTTGGCAGAGTTTCACCAGGTTGGAGGCAGGGCGGAGAACGCCCTGGACCTGGTCAAGGACAGCCGGATATCCCTCAGGCTGGGGACCTCCAGCAAGTTCTGATCTACTGAGCGCAGTGCTCTTCTTGGGGTATACCGGGAGAGGTGGTCCCAATTTATCATTGGATTGACTGTGGCCCTGCTTATGGGGTGGTGTAAGGGAAATGCAGTGCTGGATGTTGTCTTCTACCCCTGGAAAAACAGGTTGCTTACCTGTAACTGATGATCTTCGAGTGGTCATCTGTGCATTCACACCCATGGGAACCAGTGCGCCTGCGCTGACTTGGTCGGTGTCTGTACAAAGCTCACAACGGGATTTTCGCGCCCTCCGCCCCCGGGCATGCGCCGGCACCCCACCGCGCATGCCCAAAGGGCGGGGGGCACGGACATCCCGCCAGTTCCTTCTGACCGCTATCAAGCCTAGCATGTATGAGAACAGCTGAGGATGACAGCAGTGGGTACGGCCGGGCGGGCGGTGTGAATGCACAGATGACCACTCGAAGATCATCAGTTACAGGTAAGCAACCTGTTTATCTTCTTCGTGGTCTCTGTGCATCACACCCATGGGAGATTAAAAAGCAGTGGCTCACCTGGAGGTGGGTGCTGTCAGACTCAGGGAGCCGTAGAAGAGAGGACCAGACGACCCAAGTCACCCTTCTGCTGGGCACGGACGTCCAGAGCGTAGTGTTTGATGAACGTGGTTGGCGTGGACCACGTAGCCGCTCTACAGATGGACGAGAGAGATGCGCCCTTCAGAAAGGCCGTTGAGGTCGCCATGGACCTAGTTGAGTGTGCCCTCAGACGAGAGGGAGGCAACCTTTTTGCTAGCGTGTAGCACAGCCGGATCGTGTCGACAATCCACTTGGAAAGTCGTTGAGACGTGATGCGGAGCCCTAGGGAGGGCGAGCTGTATGATAGGAACAGCGAGTTGTCACGCCTGGTTGGCTGAGTACGGTTCAGGTAGAAGAGGAGTGCCCTCTTGACATCCAGGGTATGGAGCAAGCGTTGCCCGTCATCTTCTGGATGTGGGAAGAAATTTGGTAAGAGTATTTCAGTATTGAGATGGAACTCCGAAACAATCTTTGGAACGAAAGTCAAGTCCGGTACCAGACGTACGCCATCTGGGAGGAAAACCAGGTAGGGTGGATCATGGCGGAGTGCTATGAGCTCGCTAACCCTTCTGGCTGAGGTGACAGCCACTAGGAAGGCCGTTTTCCACGCCGCGTACTTGAGTTCACAAGTGGCCATCGGTTCGAACGGCCGTCTGGTAAGTTGTCTTAATACCAGTGGTAGGTCCCACAATTCTGTAGGTGGGGCCACAGGAGGGTACAATCTAATGAGGCCCTTCAGGAACCGCTTAGCGGTTGGATGGGAGAAAATAGTGCGTCCCTCCAAGCCCTGGTGGTAAGCGGAGATAGCCGCCAAATAGACTTTGACTGATGAGTGGGATAGACCCCGGTCTCTCAGGAGCAGGAGGAAGTCCAGAATTTTGTCCAGGCCCACTGTGGTTGGATTGCCTGTAGACTTGTCCAAGTACGAGAGGAACTTTTGCCACTTCCTGCGGTAGGATGAGCGGGTCGATTCCTTCCTCGCATTACAGAGGACCTCTGCAACCCGGGTGGAGAAGTTCAAGGTTGGAGCCTCCAGGCCGTTAACTTCAGGTTGTTCACCTCTGGGTGGAGTACCTTGCCCCCTTCGGTGATGAGGAGATCTCGCACTCTGGGGAAGTGATGGAACCTGCTCCCTGCCAGATGCAGTAGGGTGGGGAACCAGGGTTGCCTGGGCCACCACGGAGTCACCAGGATGCAATTTGGCCGAGATCTGGCCACCTTGTGTACTACTCTGAGGAGTAGGGGCAGTGGAGGAAACATGTACAAAAATGGGCCTGTCCAAGGCACCAGCAGACCGTCTCCCAAAGAAAGGGGTCCTTGCCTCCTTGGGTGCAAAAATATCTGCATTTTGTGTTCTTCCGCGAGGCGAACACGTCTATCGTTGGGGTCCCCCACCGGTCGAAGAGTGGTTGGAGGTAGATCTGATTCAGTTCCCACTCGTGATGGTGAGTGTGGCCTCTGCTGATCAGATCCGCTTCGATGTTTAGCACTCCGGGGATGTGTGTGGCGACGGGAACAATGTCGTTGGCAACGCACCAGTTCCAGAGGTCGATTGCTAATCGACAGAGGTTCCTGGAAACAGTTCCTCCCTGACGATTCAGGTAGCTGAGCGCCGTGGTGTTGTCTGTGAGGACAGCAACGTAGTGGCCTCTCAGGATGCGCTGAAAAGCTCGAAGAGCTAGAAAAATGGCCAGTAGTTCCAGGTAGTTGATATGCCTGTGTCTGGTGGCAGCATCCCACCGGTACCCTGTACTGATGCCGTCGAGGTGGGCTCCCCATCCCCATAAGGAAGCATCCGTTGTCAGGGTGTAATGATGTGTGGGGGAGAAAAAGGGGCACCCTTTGTAATGTTGGGGACAGCAGTCCACCAGGTGAGAGAGTCCCGCACAGTTTGTGTTGGGATTAGGATTTTTGATTGAGGCATGCGGTGTAGACGGAAACTCTTCAGAAACCAAAGTTGGAGAGGTCTCATATGGAGTTTCGCCAGGGGAGGACTGAAGTCGTGGCAGACATGTGTCCGAGAAGGCGTTGAACGGTGTACGCCGTCGTGGATGGAGAGTCTCGAATTGATGTTGCTAGGTTGGACAGGGTTTGGGCTCTGTCCATCGGTAGAAAGGCTTTGCCGGCTACAGTGTCGAGTAATGCCCCGATGAATTGTACCCTTTGAGACGGGTGGAGACAGGACTTTTGCAGGTTCACCTGGAGACCTAGTGTTGAGAGGAGGTGTAGGGTGAATGTAGTGTCTTTGCGTAGAGACGCCGGGGAGTCGGCCACGAGAAGCCAGTCGTCGATATAGGGGAAGATGGTGATCCCCTGGAGGCGAAGGTGGGCCGCGACAACTACCATGGTCTTGGTGAAGACCCTCGGTGCCGTAGATATTCCGAAGGGGAGACATCGATATTGATAATGATGGTCCCCTATTGCGAAGCGAAGATACTGCCTGTGGGAGGGGTGGATATTTAGGTGGAAGTAGGCATCCTGGAGGTCGATGGTAGCCATCCAGGCGCCCAGCGGAATCAAGGGCAGTAGGGCTTGCAAGGTCGTCATCTTGAATTTTCGGTACCTTATATAGATGTTGAGATCCCGAAGATCCAAGATGGGACGTAGTCCTCCGTCCCGTTTCGGCACGGTGAAGTACCGTGAGTAGAACCCCATCCGTTCGAAGGTTTTGGGGACAGGTTCTATAGCCCTCTTCTCCAACAGGGAGTTGGTCTCCTGGAGAAGAATAGTCGAAGGAGGGGTGGATCGGAAGGTTGGTAATGGTGGGAGGTCTACAAACTCGATGAAATAGCCATTGGCTATAATCGAAAGAACCCAGAGGTCCGTGGTTACGGCTCTCCACGCCGAAAGAAAGGGGTGGAGACGGGTCAGTTCTCTCGACATCGAGAGGGCGGAGTCAAAGACCCTGCTTCGGCCCGCGGTTGGACTTGGGCCTTGCTTGTGGGTGTTGGGTACCGGATCTCGGTCTTGACTGATACGATTGTTTGTAGGCTGGAGACTGACGGGGTCTCCAAACCGTGTCAGGAGACGGCTTCGTTGGGTATGGACGACGGGGAGCATATCGTGACCACGACCTTTGCCTGTAGGATCTTTGTGGCGCTGAAACTCCCAAAGATTTTGAGGCTTTGATGTTTTTATCCATCTCCTGCAAGGCAGCGTCGGTGGAGGAGTGGAATAAGCCCTCCCCGTCAAAGGGGAGATCCTCAATATAGGACCTAGTGTCCTGAGGTAGAGAGGTGTTTCGGAGCCAGGCGTGACGTCGGATCGATACTGCCGAAGCCATCGACGTCGAAAAGGCGTCTAAGGAGTGTTTTGCAGTGCTCAAGAGCTGTTTGGCAACAAGGAGGCCTTCCTTTTGGATGGATCTTGCCTCGGCACGCTTGTCTTCCGGTAGAGATGGAAGAAGCTCAGACATCCTCTGCCATAAGGCATACTCGTACCGTCCAAAACAGGCCAGATAATTAGAGGATTTGATCCCCAAGGCTGCAGAAGAGTAAACCCTACGGCCGTAGGCATCGATCTTTTTACTCTCTCTGTCTGACGGGGTGGAGTTAGAAC
This sequence comes from Gekko gecko, assembly GCA_029375565.1. NCBI lineage: Eukaryota > Metazoa > Chordata > Lepidosauria > Squamata > Gekkonidae > Gekko > Gekko gecko. The sequence goes on from JAPDNY010000002.1 coordinate 282,073,256, forward strand.
TCTTGGTCTTAGACGATGTAGAGACGACCAAGGAATTCGGGCGAGGATGGAGATGGAGGAACGAGGTTCCCTCTTCCTGAACCCGGTACATATGGTCTAAACGCTTGGTGAAGACCGGTGCCGATGAAGGTTTGGACCATGGAGACTGAACCGCTTTCAAAGGTGTTTGGACATCGGCAAGGCTATCGGCGTAGAGGCGTCGATTTCAATGATGTCGTACACCTCGTCGGCTGCGGACGGTTGGGTCTGGACTATAGGTAGGGCAAGAGAGTGTGCCATACGTTTCACTAAGTCCCCATATGAGGACATGTCCTCCGAGGGAGAGATCGGACTGCTCCCAGAGATGGCTTGCTTCGGGGGGTTCGACAGTGGAAAGAACATCCTCCGGATCATCGATATCGGAGTCACCCCGAGAAGAGGCGGAGTTGGAACTCGACTCCTGAGGTCCCGGTAGCGATGGCTCGGCCATCGGTATTGGTGGAGCAATGGCCTGGTCAGAACGAGGAGGAGACGGCGGAGGCTTTGACACTGTTGCCGAGGGCTGGCGGCGAGGTGAGCGGGAGCGGTATCGACAGGGTTCCCAAGGATCTGGGTACCCAGGGAAGTTCCACGGGCCCGAAGAAAACCAGTACGGCATCTCGTGCTTGCCTTCGAAGGGGAACTGCGGAGGTCGATATGGATAGGTTGCATGATACTTGTCATAGCGTGGACCATAGGATTCCCGCTCATGATGTTCAGGACGACATGGAGATCTGGAACGGTGCCGAGGGCGATGTCGGGATCGACCTGATTGATCACTGGCCCACGAAGTTGGCGAGGGGGATCGAGATCCCATTGCCTGGACATCTGAAACCAGTTCGAGGTCGGTAGGAGGCGGCGACATCGACTGGAGAGGATCACGACGCCGGGGTGCAACCGACACAGGTGGTGCAGACTGACGTGGTGGAGAGTCCAGAATCTGTATCGGAGGCTCCACGATGGTTTTCGTCAGTTCCGGCGTTGGATGGGACAGCCGCGGGGGTTGCTGAGGTGCGTCCGCACTAGCAGAGCCCCTAGGAGATCGAACGCCACTCACACCGTGAGATTTATGCGCGTCTCCCGTCTTGCTCGAGTCTCGAGCCCTCGCCTTATCCTTTTTAGGCTTCTTCACCGGTGTCGACATGGATGAAGTCGCCTTCGATTTTGACTTTTTCGGAGGGGCCCCTCCGGTATCTGAAGAAGGTCTCTCTACCTTGGGAGGCTTCGGCGTTGGGGGATGCGCCGATACAGACGACTTCGATGTCGAGACAACCGGTCTCGCAGGAGAAGCATCAGATTCCATCTCGGGAGCTGGAGGAGCGAGCGCTGATTCCCACAACGCGACCTTCAGCCTCGCGGCCCGGTTCTTCCTCGTTTGGTTGGAGAAACGGGCACAGATGGAACAGGCGTCAGGCCGGTGAGTCTCCCCGAGACAAAGAATACAAAGTGCGTGCTCGTCCCTCAGAGCTAGCTTGCTCCCGCAGGAAGAACACCGTTTAAAGCAGCCCCACTTACGACTTTCCATAAACAACGGAAAGCGGCCCTTCCACCCAGCAGGATGAAGGGCGGTGGATGGGGGGGGGGGAAAGGTCCGTAGACCGCGAAAAATCCACCCAAAAAAGTGTGGATTGAGAGGGAAACGATCCCAAAGAACGGAGAAAAAAGGCAGAGAAAAAATTTTGAGGAGAAAGTTGCGAACTTTAGCTGAGGTAAATCGCTCTCAGAGACACCAACGCAAGCTGCTAACAGCGAGGCGGTCAGAAGAGAACTGGCGGGATGTCCGTGCCCCCGCCCTTTGGGCATGCGCGGTGGGGTTCCTGCGCATGCCCGGGGGCGGAGGGCGCGAAAATCCCGTTGTGAGCTTTGTACAGACACCGACCAAGTCAGCGCAGGCGCACTGGTTCCCATGGGTGTGATGCACAGAGACCACGAAGAAGATCAGACCTTTATTGTAGTACAGATAAGAACATAGGAAGATCCCTGCTGGATCAGACCAATGGTCCATGTAGTCCAGCATTCTGTTTCACACATCCTTTCTGGAGGTCCAACAACAGGGCACAGAGGTTGAGGCCTACCCTTGATGCTTCCTCCTGGCTCTGGGATTCAGAGGTTTAGTGCCTCTGAATGTGGAGGTTCCCTTTAGTCATCACGCCTAGTAGCCACTGATAGACCTATCCATGAAGCTATCTAATCCCCATTTAGGTTATTATTACTTTATTCTGAGGCACTAAACCTCAGTGCCAGGAGGCAACATCAGGAGAAGGCCTCCGCCTCTGTGCCATGTTGTTGGACCTCCAGAGGAGATGGTTGGCCAATGGCCACTCTGTGAGACAGGATGCTGGACTAGGTGGGCCACTAGTCTGATCCAGCAGGGCTCTTCTTATGTTCTTAGATGTATTTTAGAAACATGCAGGTACTGTCAGGAAAAAAACTTCAGGGTTTGGGGGTTGTTGGGAGAGATGCAGTGAGGCCTGCATATGCTTCTTTCCCCTCGTTCATAGTCATCTTTATTTATATAAACCTGATGTGTTTTGTTCACCTCAGTCTTAAAGATAGTAGCCTGTCTCTTTTTTTTGCCTTTTTACCATTTGCACACTTTGGTATCTACTACAAATTCCACAGAAGCTCCACCCCCCCCTCTTGTGCCTTCAGAACTTTACTGGGTCTCATGATCATGGGAGCTGAGTAAGCACTTGAGACTTATCTGCTTTCATGCCCAGTAGGTACCTGGATGCCATTTTTTTAATGACCTCTAGTTACCCCCCATCATACCACCCTACTATCTATTAATCACCCCTTTATTACCATTGGCCATCACAGCCCTAAAAACTGTCTGCAACTTTTATGCTAAATGACAGAGGTTAACATATATTACAAGGTTTGGTAACTGGCTGCAGGCTTTACCCAGGCCCTTTCACAGATGTCATCTCTCTTCTGCTGACCTCCCCTTATCTTTCCTACTTATAAAGTCTTGCAAAGAGGAAAGCATAGCACAATACCTCTGATACCTGTTGCACATCAATCAATCAACCTTTATTGGCATAACAACCCACTGCACATGATTTTACTGATTTTCCTTTTGTGACGGGGTGGGCACTCTGCTCTGTAAAATATGAACATGGGAATTTAACCTATCTCCTCTGACTGTTGGCGTATCTAACCCTGGAAAAGATCTGAGCAGCTCTTCTCAGAAGAAAGAGAATAAGTGGTGGTGGGTAGAGAGAAATTCAAAGTGGGCTATGCCTTAGCCCTGCTGGTTGGTGCCTTTTGCACCAACCTTTCTGTAGGAGTTTTAGAAGCGGACTTAGCCAGCCCTCCCAACCGCACAAATGCTTCATGTTTCCTGTGACCTAGTTTCCGTTGCATGCACCTGCTGTGCCTAAATAAGTGCCACTCAGGTGAGAAAGGCAAAGAACAGGCAGGTGGCACATGAGGTGTGGCCTCGTCCCTCATTGCCACTCTTGTTTGTCAGAAGAGCTGAGTTGCATTCCTTCAAACCTAGAGTCACTGTCTCTCAGGGAAAAAAGTTTCTCTGCTAGAGAAATCCTCAATTGCACAGATGTTTTCAAATTGTCTGACATTTCAGGTTGGAAATGCAGCTTATCCGCTGACCTGTATAGAACTGTTGGGGGGCATTTTGGAGACAACGGTTCTGAAAATGTTCTATGAAAGTTGGGGGATGATGACATAGGAGAGGAAGAATGTATGTACTTAGGAATAAAGTAAAAATGAGTTGAAAGTTAGCAGGCCAAGAATGCTGTTGGTTAAATTTAGAGATGTGAAGGCCTGGGGAAGTTTTTTTGGGGAGGGGATAATGGGCTTTTTCTGTTTTTGTTTCCCCCCCAAGGGGGGGGACAATTTTTCTAATGAACAAATTGGAAATTTTGTGGAGTACTGAAAAAAACTCCTATGAAATTTTCTCTTTTAGAATGAGTGAAATACTTTCAAAAGGCAGGCATGTTGTAGACACAGACAGCTTTTACAGCCAAGATGCATTTATGCACCTAGAAGGATACCTAATCTTCATGAGGGGATAATGCATCGGGCCCAGTGTAGCTCCCGGGCTGTCAGGCCCCATATGGTAGGTGGGAATTTAACCCTCCTTTTTTTAAAGTCAGGGCTGTGTGGCTCAGAGGTTAAGATGCTGAGCTGCAGACTGGAAGGTCACTAGCTCAGCAGTTGGAGGCCCTAGTGCCACATGATGGAGTGAGCTCCATCTCTTGCCCCAGTTCCTGCCAACCTAGCAGTCTGAAAGCAAGAAATTGCAAATAGATAAACAGGTACTGCTTCGGTGGGAAGGTAACAGCATTTTGTGCACCTTGGCATTTAGTCATGCCAGCCACATGACCACGGAAAAGTCGTCAGACAGCGCTGGCTCTTTGGCTTGGAAACAGAAATGAGCAATCCCCCACTAGAGTCAGATTCGACTGGTTTTTGAGCAAGGGGAACCTTTACCTTTTTTTAAAGTCAGATTTTTCTCCAAACCTAGGGGATCCCCCAAGTTTGCAGAAACATCTGTTTAGTGTCCATGTGGCCCCAATCTGTGGATTTAGATATCCACAGATGGGGGCCACACCTCTGTAATAGTATATAGATTAACTTAGGCATTTAAGAACACCAGAACAATAAGAAGAACCTTCCTGGATCAAACCAGTGATCCATCTAGTCCAGCATCCTGTCTCACACATTGGCCAGCCAGTGCTTCTGGAGGTCCAACAACAGAGCACAGAGGCCAAGGCCTTCCCCTGATGTTGCCTTCTAGCACTGGTATTCAGAGGTTTACTGCGTCTCAGTGTGGAGGTTCCCTTTAGTCACCATGGCTAGTAGCTACAGATAGGCCTATCCTCCATGAATTCTGTCTAATTTCCTTGTACAGCCATATATGTATACACCTTCTGGCAGGGAATTCCACATTTCAATCACTCATGTGAAGAAGTATTTCCTTTTGTCCATCCTAAATCTACTTCCTGTCAGCTTCATTGGATGCCCCTGAGTTCTAGTATTTTGGAAAAGGGAGAAAAAGTTTTCTTCGCCAACTCTCTCTATTATGTCCCTTCTTCGTTTGTTTTCTAAACTGAAAAGTCCCAGATTCTTCAGCCTTTCCTCATAGGAAAGTTGCTTCAACCTCCTAATCATCTTAGTTTCCCTCTTTTGTACCTTTTCCAACTGTGGGATGTCCTTTCGGAGATACAGTGACCAGAACTGCACACAGTATTCCAAATGAGGCTGCACCGTAGATCTGTACAGGTGCATTGTAATATTGGCATTTTTATTTTCAGTCCCTTTCTGAATAATCCCACGCAAAGATTTTGCCTTTTTCACTGGTTCAGCACTCTGGGTTGACATTTTCATTGAACGATCCACTATGACCCCAAGGTCTCTTTTTCCTCTCAGTCTCAGCAAGTTCAGGCCCCTTTAGCATATACTTGAAGCTGAACTGAATAGCATTGTGGTCACTGTTCCCAACTGGTGCAACTACATCCACTTCTCTCACCAGGTATTGAGCCCTGCTCAGAATCAGGTCTCACTACCCCTCCTGTTAGCTCTGTAACCAACTGTTTCAGTGCACAGTCATTTACGATGTTATAGGATTCCCATTTCTGCAGCATAACTTGAGCACATGTTTACTCAGTAAAGGTGAGGTAGTTGAAGTCTCCGAGTATCACAACATTATCTGCTTTAATCACCTCCCTCATTTCCTTCTCCATCTCAAGATCAGCCTCAGGCATTTGATCAGGTGGGTGGTAGTACACCTCCCCCCCCCAATTACAGTAACCTTTAGGGTCTAGTATTTCCATCCATATTGCTTCTGTTGGGGAGTTCATTCCCCTAATACTTTCTAACTTATTTGATTCTATGCCCTCTTTGATATACAACGCAACACCTCCCACGATTTATCCTTCCTTGTCCTTCCTATAGAGCTGAGGTTCCCAAATTTATTTGGCCTACCACCCCCTTTTCAGAAAAAAAATTACTCAGCGCCCCCTGGACATCTACTTTCAAGAAGTGGACAAAAAGTTACAGCTTGTGGATCTGTACCTGGATTGTTCCAGCCCACTTGGATTGTTCCAGTGCCCCCGAGGGGCGGTATTGCCCACTTTGGGAACCGATGCATAGAGCTTATGTTCAGGGATGACTGTATCCCATAGGTAACCATGTTTCTGAGATATCCACTACATCTGCATCATTTGTGTGTTTGACTTAGTTTCCCCCCTAATCCTTAGGGTTTTTTATATTAAAAAAACCCTTTGTTTTGTGGCCTGTTTTGCATGTTGAGTGTAAGATGCAGACACATTACATTTTTATGCATACATGGCAAATTTGTTTTTAATTGCATGTAAGCGTATACCTAACAGGGACCCTGGACTAACTCTGTCTCCCTACTGTGCTGTGTTCATACACTGTGGGAAATACATGTTACCTTTATGTAATGTGCGAAATGGCCTTTAGTATTAGCCCTCTATTTGTTACTGTACTAATAATAGCTACCATAGCCATCGACACTATCGCAGCAAATTTTCAGCCCACATGATGTGATCCACCAGCGTGGTATTTATTTATTTATTTTATTTATAAATTAAATTTATGAATCACCCATTCCTTGAATTCACAGGGCTCTGGGCGATGCACAAACAGTAAATAAAATACCTTATAAAAATCATTAAGTTACAATCAGAAGCCATTCAGTACGATCTTAAGTGATGAGTCACTGGCAGTTCTGTTCTTTGTCCTTTGCCCTGGCAAAGGGTTTGTGTGGCTGCCTTGTTGCCTAGCTGCATTGTGACTTGTTGCACATTAGAACGTGGTTCTAGAAACCTACTGAAGAATGTGTAGGAGGATTCAAATCCTCCTGAAAGGGATGTGTGAGTTGGCCTTCCAGTCATATTCTGCGGCATGGAGTACTGATGGCCAAGTGGATGCTTAATGTTGTTTTACAAGGAGATCAGTTTTTTTAAAATACCAAAATCTCACTTCTTCAGAAATAGGAGAAGTCATGACTCTCAGTGAAGCTGTGTCCTTGGTCCCAGTTGTCAATACAGAGGGAGCAGACCTCATGACAAACTGACTAATAGCATTGGCCTTCAGATGGATTTACAGTTTTAGAACTTCTAACTTCTGGAAAAGATTCTTTTTCTTACTTTATCTGAATGTTCAGGCATTAACTAGTCTGTATGATAAGATACAGAGGTATAACACTTAAACTGAAAACTGGCCTAAACTAATAATAAATTAGTTTGGGCACCACATTTTAGGAAGGATGTTGACAAGCTGGAGCGTGTCCAGAAGAGGGCAACCAGGAAGGTGAGAGGGTTGGAATCCAAGTCTTACGAGGAAAGGCTGAAAGAGTTGGGTATGTTTAGCCTGGGAAAGAGGGGATATGATTGCAGTCTTCAAATATTTGAAGGGCTGTCATGTAGAAGCTGGAGCAGGTCTATTCTCTCTTGCTCTGGATTGCAAGATTAGATCTAATGGGTGGAAATTACAAGGGAGTTGTTACCGGCTAAATATCAGGAGAAACTTCCTGACTGTAAGAGTGGTTGAGCAGTGGAACAGACTGCCTTGGGAGGTGGTGGATGCTCCTTTGCTGGACGTTTTTAAGTGGAGGCTGGACAACCATCTTTCGGGTATGCTGTAGACCTATATTTCGGCTATGCTCCTGCAGAGTGCAGGGGGTTGTACTAGATGAACTGCAAGGTCCCTTCCAACTCTAAGATTCTATGATTCTATGATAATTTTGATGTAGATTGTAACACGAATGCCTGTATAAATGGAGGAGGAGGCAGAGGAAGACGATGACCCTGCCCTTCACCTGGAGTCTCAGAGCGGCTTATAACCTTTTCCCCTTCCTCTCCCCACAATAGACACCCTGTGAGGTAGGTAGGGCTGAGAGAGCTCTGAGAGAACTATGACTGACGCAAGGTCACCCATCTGGCTGCATGTGGAGGAGTGGGGAATCAAACCCAGTTCTCCAGATTAGAATCAGCCGATTTTAACCACAACACCAAACTGGGATGGAGGTTTGATAGGTTGTCAGTGTTAGAAATGGGGTCTTGAAATGTGAGCTTTCCTGATGGGATGGGGTCCAGAGGCAGGAGCTGTATTTGGCTATATTGGTCATTCTGGTGTACCATAACAGGATGAGTTCATAGAATCACAGAGTCGGAAGGGGCCATATGCAGGATCAGCCTTTCCTCATAGGGCTTGGGCTTCAGGCCCCTCATCATCCCCATCGCTGTCCTCTGTACCCGCTCCATTCTGTCCGCATCCTTTTTGAAGTGAGGCCTCCAAGTAGCTGGCGTTAAATTCTGCAGCTTTTCAGTTTTGACAATGCAAGAAGAGCCCCGTAGAGGTCCATCGAGGCCCACCAGATTTTTCTAACCAGAAAATCCTTCTTTGAAAGAGAAATAATTGCGGATTCCATGCCCCAACAATATCCAGACTGGATTGTTGTAATGCCAAATGTGAGGCTGTATTTGGAGGACACTTGGAGAATAAAATTTGGATTCAAATGCAGATTATTACTGGAAGCTCAAACCATGGAGGACATGACTCCAGTATTATTCCATTGGTTGCCCAAATGTAGGGTCAGTTCAAAGTACTAGTCTTAACCTCGCCCTAAACAGTTCTGGGCTTTAAAAGTCTTCAAAGGGCTTCCTCTCTCATATATACCATCTAGTCGATTGTATATATCATATATGTTGTCTGAGGTTTGAAAGAGTAGGACATACAGCCAGGCCTTTTCACTGGTAGCACCACAATTATAATACTCGTTTGGTAATGAAGCGTCTTGTCTCCTTTGCTGGCTCATCTTCCAAAAAAACCCCAACAACCCAACAGTGAAGATGAAGCTTTTTGAAAAGGTGTGAGTTGATTCTTCTCTTCTCCTGATACTGGCTGTCTGGTATATATATAGAGAGAGCCGCCTGATGATTCAGAAGTCTATTGTTATAATGTTTTTCTTGTTTTGGTACAGATCTGTTTCACTGTGAGCTACTGCAGTGAGCTGCTATAAAACTGTTCCGTAGGTTAAGCTTTGAAAATGTGCTATCTGGTATGTATTGGGGGGGGGGGGCACAGCTCCGTGGAAGAGCACCTGCTTTTGTAGGCTCCAGATTCAATCTCGGGCATCTCACATTAAGAGATTTCTGACAGGTTTGGGGGGGAAGACTGTTTTTCTGTTTGAGATCATGGAGTCACTGCCATTCAGAATAAACAGTAGTGAGCCTAACAAACAAACGCTCAGCCTTCACATAAAGCAGCTTCATCTGTTCTCATTGGCCATGATGCTCCATTTCAAGGCCCTCTCCTGTCCTGTACCCGGCAAGTTGAGCAGCATGGCTCAAGGGTCACAGGCAGGCAAGAACAAGCAGGACATTACGCGTGTTTTAGATAGGCTGGTAGATAGTGCTGGGGAGGAGCCAGTGGTCGTGGTGCACGTCAGCACCAACGATGTGGGGAAATGCAGTCGTGAGGTCCTGGAGGAGAAATTTAGGCTGCTGGGCAGGAAACTCAAGGCCAGGACCTCCAAGGTAGCCTTCTCGGAAGTGCTACCTGTTCCACGCGCAGGGCCGGAGAGACAGGCACAGATCAGGAGTCTCAATGCGTGGATGAGACGGTGGTGTAGGGGGGAAGGGTTCAAGTTTGTTAGGCACTGGGATGCTTTTTGGGACAAGAGGGAACTGTACAAAAGGGACGGTCTCCACTTGTTCCGAGAAGGAACCAGGCTGCTGGCGCTCAAAATCAAAAAGGTGGCAGAGCAGTTTTTAAACTGAATAATGGGGGAAAGCCGACAGGAGATTAAAAGTCTCTGGTTCGGGATGGCTCATCTCAAAGAGATGAAGGGGTAGCTATTACCTTTGTACAAGGAAATGGATTACAATTGTCCACTGAGACTGTGGCTAATGATAGGAACTGCCTGGCAAGGTCTCGAGGCAGCAAGAGGAAGGCTGTGGGCTTAACAAACATGGGAAACTATAACTATTTATACACAAATGCTAGAAGTCTCCGAGGTAAAATCGGGGAGTTGGAATTCTTGGTGTTGGGGGGGGGAAATAGACATTGTGGGTATTTCAGAAACTTGGTGGGATGAGGAAAATCAGTGGGATACGGTGATTCCTGGTTATAAATTATATCGGAAGGATGGGGGGGAAGAGTTGGAGGTGGGGTGGCTCTGTATGTCAGAGAGGGTATATCGTCCAGTAAGATTGAGAGGGTAAGAGAATTGGATTAGCTTCTGGAAATGCTATGGGTTGAAATAGTGAGTCCAAAAGGAGGCTTAACAGTGGGAGTTTGTTATCGCCCACCAGATCAAAAGATAGAGGAGGATTATAAAATGATGAATGAATTAAAGATAGCGGCTAGACGAAATAACTGTGTTGTAATAGGCGACTTTAACTACCCACACATTGATTGGGTCAATATGAGTTCTAGTCGGGAAAAAGAGATTGCGTTTTTAGACACTCTCAATGACTGTGCTGTGGAACAGATGGTCACAGATCCTACCAGGGGAGAGGCGATCCTGGATTTGGTCCTAAGTAATACCCAAGACCTGGTGAGAGATGTAAAAGTGATTGCACCACTTGGGAACAGTGACCATAATGTCATTGAGTTTAACATTTGTACAGATAGGGAGTTGCCCAAAAAGACCGACGCGACCACTTTTAACTTTAAAAGGGGTAACTTCTCTGGTATGAGGGGACATGTGAGGAAGAAATTGAAAGGAAGAGTGGAGAAGGTCAAAACCATTGGGGAAGCTTGGAGACTATTTAAAAAGACAATCCTAGAAGCTCAGAAAAAATATATACCGCAGGTTAGGAAAGGTACAAATAGGTATAGAAAAAAGCCTGCATGGTTAACAAATAAAGTAATGGAAGCTGTAAAAGGTAAGAAGGATTCCTTTAAGCGGTGGAAAGCTAGTCTTAGTGAGGTTGATAAAAGAGAACACAGACTATGGCAAATAAAATGCAAGTCTGTGATCAGGCAAGCAAAAAGGGAATATGAGGAGCATATCGCAAAAAACATAAAGGCCAACAATAAAACTTCCTTCAAATACATTAGAAGTAGGAAGCCAGCCAGGGAGGCAGTGGGGCCCTTGGATGACCAAGGGGTAAAAGGAGTAGTGAAGGATGATAGGGAAATGGCTGAGAAGCTGAATGCATTTTTTGCCTCTGTCTTTACTGTGGAAGAGGAGAAGTGCTTGCCCACTCCAGAAGCACCGATTTCGGGAGGGGGTTTGAAAGACCTGAATCAGATTGCGGTGACAAGAGAGGAAGTCCTCCGACTGATGGACAATTTAAAAACTAATAAATCACCAGGCCCGGATGGCATTCATCCGAGAGTTCTGAAAGAACTCAAATGTGAACTTGTGGATCTCCTGACAAAAATATGTAATCTTTCTTTAAAATCTGCCTCCATTCCTGATGACTGGAAGGTAGCTAATGTCACTCCCATCTTTAAAAAGGGCTCCAGGGGAGATCCGGGAAATTACAGGCCAGTCAGTCTGACATCGATACCGGGTAAGTTGGTGGAAACTGTTATTAAGGAAAGAATTAGTAGGCACATTGATGAACAAAAACTATTGAGGCAGACTCAGCATGGGTTCTGTAAGGGAAGATCTTGTCTCACTAACCTGTTAGTGTTTTTTGAGGGAGTGAACAAACATGTGGACAAGGGGGACCCAATAGATATTATTTACCTTGACTTCCGGAAAGCTTTTGATACAGTTCCTCATCAAAGGCTCCTAAGTAAGCTCAATAGTCACGGGATAAAAGGACAAGTCCTCTTGTGGATCAAAAACTGGCTTATAAATAGGAAACAGAGAGTGAGTATAAATGGGAAACTCTCTCAGTGGAGGGTGGTAAGCAGTGGGGTACCACAGGGGTCAGTACTCGGTCCGATGCTTTTTAACTTGTTTATTAACAATTTGGAATTGGGAGTAAGCAGTGATGTGGCTAAATTTGCAGATGACACGAAGTTGTTCCGGGTGGTGAAAACCAGGGAGGAGTGTGAGGCACTCCAAAGGGATCTGTTGAGGATGGGTGAGTGGGCGTCAACGCGGCAAATGGGGTTCAGTGTGGCCAAGTGCAAAGTGATGCACATTGGAGCCAATGTTGCCAAGTGCAAAGTGATGCACATTGGAGCCAAAAATCCTAAATATAAATACACGTTGATGGGGTCTGAACTGGCAGAGACGGACCAAGAGTCTTTGAATCGTAGTGGATAACTCGCTGAAAATGTCTAGACAGTGTGTAGCTGCAATAAAGAAGGCCAATGCTATGCTGGGGATTATTAGGAAGGGAACTGAAAACAAATCAGCCAGTATCATCATGCCCCTGTATAAATCATTGGTGTGACCTCATTTGGAATACTGTGTACAGTTCTGGTCACCACATCTCAAAAAGGTTATTATAGCATTGGAAAAAGTGCAGAGAAGGGCAACTAGAATGATAAAAGGGTTGGAACACCTTCCCTATGAAGAAAGGTTAAAATGCTTGGGGCTCTTTAGCTTGGAGAAACGACAGCTGAGAGATGACATGATCGAGGTTTATAAGATTATGAATGGGATTGAGCAGGTTGAGAAAGAAGTACTTTTCTCCCTTTCTCACAATACAAGAACTCGTGGGCACTCTATGAAATTGCTGAGCAGTCGGGTTAGAACAGATAAAAGGAAATACTTCTTCACCCAAAGAGTGATTAACATATGGAATTCACTGCCACAGGAGGTGGTGGCAGCTGCAAGCATGGACAGTTTCAAGAGGGAATTAGATAAACATATGGAGCAGAAGTCTATCAGTGGCTATTAGCCACAGTGTATAGATGGGAGCTCTTGGTCTGGGGCAGGTGATGCACTCTATTCTTGGTGCTGGAGGGGGCAGCAGTGGGAGGGCTTCTGGTGCCCTGGCCCCACTGCTGGACCTCCTGATGGCACCTGGTATATTTGGGTCGCTGTGTGACAGAGTTTTGGACTAGATGGGCCATTGGCCTGATTCAACATTGGCTTCTCTTATGTTCTTATGTTATGTTCTTATGTAGGACAGAGTACAGTGATCCAGGCAGGAGCTGGAGACTAGATCTCCCCAGGAGGGTAGAGGTCTCCCCAAGAGGCAGGCAGGGCCCAGAAAGTTGGAACTTAGCTAATTGACAGGAGATGTTGGACCAGCAAAGGGCTGAGACTCAACTGCAGGCTGGAGTATCGGAGGCCCTGAGCTGCCAAGTGTGCACTCCTCTGCCTGTTCAAGGCTCCAGCTCTGGCCCTCTGCCTGGTCCACTCCGGAAGTAGAGGAGGTAGACAGATTCAATAAGGAGAGGGGGATCCCAGAGACTCCAGAAATGGAGGCAGTAGACAGATCGCGGGGGGGGGGCTGGGCTTCTTCCTGGTCTGCTGATTCCAAAGGGACTTGGGCTGCTGTTAGAGAGGAGGAATGAGGTCTTCCCCTGGAGCTTCTGGAGTATACAAAGCCTTGGGCATAGTAGAAACTGTGGAGAGCCCCTCTTCTTTGGCGGGGTCATCTCCCCATGTGCAGGCTGTGCTAGGGCGGGCCTTGACAGGTCCAGTTCATGCAGGTCCAGTTCATACAGATCAGTATGTCTCACACTATGGGTTTTATGAGAATCAGGGTCTTCATAGGAGTCTAGACTAAGTATTTGTTGCTGCCGGTGTGATCTTCAAAAGTGCTGAGCTTTTGATTGAAACCAGCGGGTGATGGTAGGAAGGCTGCAAACACTATATTTTTCAAAAACTCATGAGTCAGGCTGTAGAACAGATCAAACTAGCCCTTAAAAATTGGTCTTGGTTCATCTAAAAAACAGCGAGATTTAAAAAATAAAGGTATGCCTATGTTTGGGGTTCTCTTTATTCTTCCTGGGTTTGATTTTAGTTTTATGTAGTTTTACGTATTCAGTTTTCTGTATTTTATTTGTATTGCGAGCTTCCTTGAGCTCCGTATGGAAGAAAGGTGGCTAATACTTGCATTGAACCAAGAGGAAAAGCAGAACATATGCGTTTTAATAAATAATGAAATGTTCTACATAAAATAAATAGATTCCTTCAGAACAATTCCAAGCAGTTCCAGGTGCATCTGTCCTCAGCACAGTGCCGCTTTTTTCATGCTCTGTATCTGATGTTCTCTTTTCTCTGCACTCAGACACCACTTGTAACTATGGTTTAGGAAAAAACATGTACAAATCCAGTTTGTTGCTGGACTCATAAACCGTTCTCCTTCCCATTCCCTTCTGCCAAGAATCACAGATAAATTTCCAGTTCCATTTACCATTAACATATGCATAGGTTATGCGGGTTACCTAGAGGTACACCCTCCCACACCCTAGTTGGAATTCTAAGCCTGGATCAAACCACAGTTTAGGATTCCTGTTAGTGAGAGTGGAGAGAAAACTAACACCGGTTGACCCAGGCACCTGGATTTGTTTGTCACAGAAATCTAGAGCTAGTGTTTAATTCAGTGAAGGAATGGAAGGGGGAGGTGCGAGAGACATGAAGTGAGTCCAGCGACATGCTGGGTTTGTGCAGATTTTTCTTTAACTGCATCTCTCTGTGACTCTTGAAGCTTTATCGATCACTTGAAATAGCTGGACCAACTTAGCAAGAAAACCGCAACAAGAAAAAAAGGCCCAGTCCAGGATGCTGGTGGTTATTTTTTCCCCTTGGTCATAGAATCATAGAATGTTAGAGTTGGAAGGGACCTTGCAGGCCATCTAGTCCAACCCCCTGCACTCTGCAGGAACACAGCCGAAACCCCTACATACCTACAACATACCCAAAAGATGGTTGTCCAGTCTCCTCTTGAAAACGTCCAGCGAAGGAGCATCCACCACCTCCCGAGGCAGTCTGTTCCACTGCTCAACCACTCTTACAGTCAGGAAGTTTCTCCTGATATTAAGCTGGTAACGACTCCCTTGTAATTTCCACCCATTAGATCTAGTCTTGCAATCCGGAGCAAGAGAGAATAGATCCGCTCCATCTTCTACATGACAGCCCTTCAAATACTTGAAGACTGCAATCATGTCCCCTCTAAGCCTTCTCTTTCCCAGGCTAAACATACCCAACTCCCTCAGCCTTTCCTCATAAGACTTGGACTCCAACCCTCTCACCATCCTGGTCGCCTTCCTCTGGACCCACTCGAGTTTGTCAACATCCTTCTGAAAATGTGGTGCCCAAAACTGGACACAGTACTCCAGGTGGGGCCTGACCATAGCAGAATACAGCGGAACGACCACCTCCCGTGATCTGGACACAATGCTTCTGCTAATGCATCCTAAGATTGCATTAGCTTTCTTCACAGCCGCATCACACTGCAGGCTCATGTTTAGCTTGTGATCAACTGTAACACCTAGATCCCTTTCACATGTGCTGCCGTGGTCTCATGCTGGTATTGTAGTGCACGATGAAGCAGTTGCATTTGTGCCTTAAAATATATGCTCCTGGCATTCAAAATGGTGTAGGAAAATTCCCTGAAAGACTTTCCACCCCTACAGATCTCCATTCTACAGTGATCTGTCATCTGAGGAAACTGTTCTTTTCTGTTACACTGCCTGCTCATGTTGCAGAGGATCCTGGTGAAAAGGGAATATTCTAAGCGGTGCCCCTGAATTCACACAGGAAAGGTTTGTTGAGCCTTGCCCTGCAAGTCCTGAGGTGTACTCTGGAAGGTAGCCAGCACTTCTCTGTCTCCGCTCACATGTTACAGTTAGCACATGCACTTCTTGCATGTACTTGCATGCATCTATTTACCTTGTAAGAAAGAGCTGATGTGCATTTGGAATTGCAACCATAGCCTGGTACTTGGATAAATGTTGGGTTTGTGCTATGCATGCATTGAATGTGACATGAATTTAATGTGATGTGATTACTCAATGCAAGTATTAAAAAAATCATGGGTACATGGTGCACAGATTGTACATGCATTCACTGTAAAGAGGTTCCAGGCAGCAGTGATGGGTGAGCTGCATTTCAAGGAAGTTTCTCTGCTATTTTTAATCTTCTTGATAAGCTTCCAAGGGACTTCAGGGCTCCCTGGAACCTCTTTTGAAAGTCTTTGCTATAAGGAGGGGAAAAGGTATTTCCTGTTAATCTCTCTAGCTGTACTTATTGATGTTTGCCTTTATTCATTTCAAAAACAGTCCACCAAAATTTCTCTAAGCGGCAGTTGTGTGTCAATTTACAGCCGCGTTCTGGCTAATTTCCTTTAATAAAACATCAAGGGCTTTCATTAGAGTTCCTGTGAAATGTTGGATGAATCGCTGGGTTGAATGTGCATATCGCTCCGTATATGGGGAAAGCGATTGGCGGGAGGAGGAAACGTTTTTCAAGGTTGTACGATGCTCAGGCGCTGTTGTGATTATGATGGCCAGGTAAGTGCTAGGTACTACATGCTTGGCCCATGATTCATACTCTGCCCACCTTGTTAAAAAAAAGAAGAAGTTCTCAGCCAGAATTCTTTGCCAAGGAAACAGCCCTCCAAATTTGCATTTAAAAATGGAGTCTGAAAAATCAGTATAATGTTTGCAAATCTGCTTGGCC
Source organism: Gekko gecko (assembly GCA_029375565.1). NCBI lineage: Eukaryota > Metazoa > Chordata > Lepidosauria > Squamata > Gekkonidae > Gekko > Gekko gecko. Next base: position 282,089,811 of record JAPDNY010000002.1, read on the forward strand.
AATTTGCTGCTCTGAACTTGATTTTCAGATTCATTTATTTATTTTGGTGGAGTTTTTATTTTCATTTGGGCACTGTGATGGCAGCTGGGTTGAAGCACTTGTTAGATAAGAATCCGTTTGTAGCTGGACACAAGGGGACAGTCAGGATGAGGTGATTGTGATGGGGGAGACATCTATCTTCTCTTCACTGGGGTCTGCATAAGCTTCAAATGCAGGACTGCAGAAAATTCTCAGGAATCCAGACTTTTGCCAGATTTTGGAGCAAAACTTTGCATGCACAGCTAGAAAGAGCTACAGTCTTGCAAGTTCTACAAATAACCACATGAACACATGAAACTGCCTTGCGATGAATCAGACCCTTGGTCCATCAGGGCCAGGATTGTCTATTCAGACTGGCAGCCACCCTCCAGGATCTCAGGCAGAGGGTCTTTCACATCACCTACTACCTGATCCTTTTGACTTGGAGATGCTGAGGATTGAACCTGGGACCTTCTGCATGCCAAGCAGATGTTCAACACTGAGCCATGGCCCCTCCTTAATCAAAGCTTTGCCATTTGCCTGCCTGCCTGCCTTGAGAAGGTAGCAGTGGCCTCCAGACAGACAGGCAGGGACACTTGCCACTTCCTGCTTACACCACAGGAGGTGGTGTGAGTGGTTTGCCTGGCCCTGCTAGCCATAGTTCTCTCAGAGCTGTCCTTGAAAAAGAGCAGTTTCTGTCAGAGCTCTCTCAGCCCCACCTACCTCACAGAGTGTCTGTTGTGGGGGGGGGAAGGGAAAGGAGTTTGTAAGCCGCTCTGAGACTCCGAGTGAAGGGCGGGGCATAAATCCAATCTCTTCTTCTTCTTTTTCATCTTAACATTGTGCTGCGTTTCCACAGCTGTTCTCTGCTTGTATCTAGGACGTCAGTGGTCCTTACTCTGTGGGCTTGCAGAAAACCACATTTGCCATTACCATAAACCAGAAAAGCCATATGACTGCTGAATGCCCTGCATGCCACCTCACCAAACACACACATAGAATGTTTTTATCATGTTTTATGTGGGCTCTGTCCCTTGTAAGCTGCCCTGAGCCCACTTGCGGGGAGGGAGGGGTAAAAATGTCAAAAATAAATAAAAATAAATATAACTGTTAAATATAACCATGGCTGCATTCACATGATTTTCCAGTGCATTCCAGTGCATGATTTTCCAGGCTTTTCACTTCCATCCCTAGCGTGGGCTTTATAGCTCACCCGTCCTCCAGTCTCTCCAGCGGCACCTGTTTCAAAGTGGGAACCATCTAACCGCCACAGGCCCCACCGGGCAACGGCCTTGCCTGCTTTCCTGAAATGTGGGGCAGGTGCCAAGTTGGGACATGTGGCTCAGAAGAGTCACAGGTGTCATGTCAGTGAGCCACTGAGTAAGCATCACTACTGTGTGTGCTAGCAGTGGGCAGGTTAGTCCAAGTCCCCCTCTGGTGTGGGTTCAGAATACTTTGGGCAACTGGCTCATGGCAGCATTCATCGGAGCCCCTTCCTGCCATTCTCTCCCACTTTATGCAACTCCAGGGGTTGGCACAGCACGGCAGGTTGGCATAAGTGAAGGCAAACCTTTGAGACTGACAGGATCACCCCTCCAGTAGTTTGGCATAGCAACTCCCACACAAGCCTAAGTTGGTGCATTGAAAGATACCAGCTTCCCTCTCTCTCCTCTTTGGAGACCAGCATTAAAAGATACCAACTTCCCTCTCGCTCCTCTTTGGAGACCAGCACAGCAAACACCACCACCACCACCCCTGCTGATGGGTAAGGCCAGCCTTGTGGCTCTCTCCAGACAAAAACTTGAGTGTAGGGAGAACAGATAAAGAGCATTTCCTTAAGTGGAAAAATTGCACATAATCGATTTGAAATCTAACGCCGGGTGGATGTAAACAGCTGACTCATCTGCACTGGAATCCTCATCTATGCCAACCTTGCATCTGTCTCCTCTGTGCATACTTCCTTTCAGTGACCGGTGTGCACAGCATCTGTAAAAAAAAAAAGAGAGAGAGGGAGAGAAAGAGAGTCTGTTGTTTTAATTTGAGTGCTTTCCCTTTCTTGCCGTGCCTCTCAGTGGGAAAGGGACGCTGTGCCTTTAAATGCTTTCCCCGAGCCTTGCGGAGGCAGTTCCGCTCAAGTCTTTGAATGAGGCAGAGAGAGGGGGTGTGTGGAAGTGGCCATTGGCAGAGCTCCTTATGCCATCCCTTCCAGCAGCTGAGGTCTGCTTCCTTCGGAGCAGCTTGTCAGAGCAAGTTGCTTGTTGCAGCGGCAGCAGCAGCAAGGAGCGCTCACTTTTCATTTGGGGCTGGGGGAGGCAGGCATGCGGGTGGGGGTGGTGGGAGAAATGGATTCCAAGGATCGCAGTCTCCTGGCAAAATCAGTCCGTGACAGTTCATGGCAATGAGGTCTCTGTTGAGAAGGGGAAATAGATGACCTGCTCCGCTTTCACCAGGGTGAGTTTATTTTTAGAAGGAAGTCTCTGAAGGTTTTGGAAGGCGGGGTGGTGGGGGAGGAGGAAGCCTCCCCTCAGTTGTGATGGATCTGTCTTTGTAGCTGTGGGCCTGTTAGGTACGTCAGTGAGGGGGATGCCCGCTGTTCTGCAAGGTTCTTTTTCTCCCCCAGAATGTTTTTTTCTCCAGAATAGGAGGCTCTCCTTTCATCTCCTCTGAGTCCCCCCCCCATTCTTGCACGGTCTCCGCGGCTCCTGTGTCATCAGCTTTTCTGTGATAATGATGGGCATCCACCTCAAGGGAAGAAGGGAATCCCTTATAAACACGCTGTGCTCATTCCATGTTGTTTAGGGGGACCCCGCCGGACTCCTGAGAATGGATTTTTTGCATTCATTCTAACTTGCGCTTGGTTTTGTGGACCAGAGACTAAGCATTTCCAGCTACCGTCATTCATAAGCTCTGTAGGTCCCCCCACCCCACCCCAATCCATTCAGATCCAAGGAAAGGTCATTGGCCATTGTGTTTGAGCAGTTGCTTGGCCAGCTAGCTGCTTGTGCACCGTGGAATGCAGTTCAGGCTAAATTGGCGCCATTTCGTTTCCATCCTCGCTCACCTCGATGGCTAAAATTATATATTTTTAAAAAAGTTTTGCTGGGCTGTCCAGGGGGGATTCCCCTGTTCCAGGTCTAGATCTACTTCTCTCAGTCTCCCCTTCTCTGTACCTTTCAGACCGCTGGCCAAGTCCTGAAAAGTGCTTTTTTTGCTTAAATAAATTGCATTCATTCTTTTTTAAACACAAAGATGGAAATGTGGCAGATGCTTCCCCGGTTTTCCAAGTTCAAAACTGGGCTAGTTGTAGGCAAGGAGTAGGAGAGGAAACAAAATTTAAGAGTTACCTGTTAGGTAGATCTGAAGTCCTCGGCATTTCCCCGCTCCTCTGAATGAGAAATGCTTCAGTAAGTGGGTGTTCTGTTCAGCTCATGCTTACGAAACCGGTATTCATCAATGGAGGGGAAGGGGCTGAATTACCACTGCCTCTCCTCCTCACTTATTTTCAAGCCGTGCTTGCAGTAGATGGCATCTTGAAGGCACTGGAGAGCAAAGCCGAGACAAGGTTTGTTTTTGCATGTTGCCCTCCTAAATGTCAGTCTCTTTGTTAGAGCCTAACCGTGTCCTGGTGATTCAGAGTAAACTGCAGTAATTTGAATTGTTTGTGCTATCTTTATTTGACTTCTAAACCAGTGAAAGTCTTGTTCCCCCCCCTTTTTTTTGCTTGCTCAAGTAGACAACATCTATCCTGTGCAGTTATAATGCTACCTTTCTGTTTTGTGAAGGTTCTGTTCTGTTGTTCCCCCCTAACCTTTGGGAGGGGGCTTTTTGTCCATTTTTGTCTTTAGTGGTAGATATTCTGTCAACAGTTGGATCTGGTCTGTTGGCTTTAATGAAGCTGTAAATTGATTCTTAATCTTTTATTCTGTGTAGCATAGGCACTGTCTTAGACTTTCAGAGGGAAAGAGTTAAGAGCTATTTTTATGGTGGGGTATGATTTTTTCCTCCTCCATGCTGGAAACAAACAGCTGCCCCGGTGTTTGTAAGCAGCCCCTGAATCCTCCCCCCCCTAGAAGCAATGAAACTGCTGTGTGTAGAGAACTATCAGGGAGCAGCCATAACTGTGCAGGAAAGGGTTAAAAGGAATTCCAACACAATGTCGCACATCTTGACATTACAGAAGAGGTGGATAACTTTCATGCTAGATTTTCAGGAAATCCCCATGGTGGACGGCCCCCTTAATTGTTGCCAGGAGACAGTTCTGACGTCACTGACAGCAGTTCCCGTCTGCATGTGGGTGTAGTTAGCAGCCTTCAACAAGGAAACGGTAGCTGATGTGAAACTGGTAAATACGTGCTTATGTGCTCTTTTAAAAAAAACAACAAAAAACACGATCCAGGCTCAGTTTATTTCTCCTTAATGACCTTGCTCGCATCTGTGAATTTTACGGAATTCATGCTTACAGCCAGATCTCCGTCGGAGACTTCTGTAATGTTATTGGCATGCCTGTCCTTAATGGCCGGATTAAACAGGATTCTCTTCCAAGGGTTTTACGTCATCAAAGGGGGGAAGCCCTTGTTTTGTTTTGGTGCATTCCCCCTGAATGGGAGGAGCATGGAGATTGGGTTGGGTGGGCGGGAGAGAGAATCAAAAGCAGTGTGACCTTTTGTGATTTTTCAGATAACCTTTAAAACAGATCAAGAGCGCAGAAAAGAAGCATCCTTGATTTCTCCTTACATAATGCCTAGATAAAGATGGGAAAGCGGAATAAGTCTCACTGTGTTATATAAGGATGCTGTGTACACCAAGACTTCTTAGCATAACCCCCCCAATATGGGAACCAAGGCAGCAACGGTAACACATGTGCCTATGTGGTTCCATACCCCCTTATTTTCCCCAGTGAATTTTTGGTCAGTTCCCAGGAGAGCTTTCCCACTTGAGAATCTTATTATGGCTTGCCGTGTCGGATGTCTCATCAGTATAGCTGTGTTTGTGAGAATATCATGTTGGGTGATGAAGTGGTTTATTTGGTGTGTGTGCAGACTGCCTCTTAACACAAAAGCTCCTGACCCGATTGCACGAGGGCTATGCGGACCAGCCCAAAGGTCTATATCTTCCGACACTCACGCTTCTACTTTTTTGGTGAATAGTAACCGGATAGATGCCCCACAGAAATTCCAAAGAGGGCATGACGAAACCATCTCTCAATGCTCTACAGCATCTGGTAGCTGTAGGGATGCAGTTTCAAAACACGGTGCTTCCAGTGATGGCTCGTACCAGTTAGTACTTCTCTTCCATGAACATACATAGTTATATATTTGTAAGAATCTCTCTGTGTGTGTAGAAACCTATGTGTGCCCACTGTGGCCATTGCAACAGCCCAGAAATCCATAGGTGATTTATACCTTGAGCAGAATCATACGGGGACAGATTCTGCAGCTCTCTTCCTCTAAATGAGGAGTCATCGTTCAACCCAGGTTCACCACCTGGCTGGTTTTCAGGTTTTCCTGCGTGTCTGTAGGTATGCAACTAGTTCACATAGAATTTCTTTATAAGCAGCATTGGTGTGAACTCTTAGATGTTATCTAAAGGTCACTGCCGAATAGGAGTGTTTGGGGAAGTCAGTCAGGGTGTCATACTTTTGAGATCCTGCTCCATGTGTGTGACTGCCAGATCCTATCCAAACTGCTGCTTGGATGAGTTTACTTTTCCCTTGCAGATCTGAGTCTCATCCTTTCTTCTCTCCGGGATTAGCCATGCAATACCTTCTGTTCCCAAGTGTACCCCCCTACATTCAAGGACGTGAAACACATGTCCAAGCGTTTCAGAAGCACTCCTGCCACTGTAAAGCTTTCCAGGTGTTGTATTAATATCTGGAAACAATATTCCCTGCACTCAGTTCATTCTCTTTATTTTACATCGGGTTGAACCCTGAAATGGATTCCATGGCAACAGCCACTCCTCCGGTGTCGGCAGAACATAATGTTTCGAATCGGAGCTGCAACGCCAAACGTAGCTCACGAGCCACGTGTGATGTACCTTCTGTTTTGCTTCCTGTCTGGGACTAGAAAAAAATAAAAATAGAAAGGTGGAGGGAAGGATAAGGCGGCTATTTCCTCTTAGTTAATGAACTCTCACCACTGTGATGGAATCTAGCTCTACAGTTTCCTGGGATTATTTTGTAGGCTTCTGTATTAATACTGACTTTTCCCTGCTGATCTGTATTAGTGTTAAAAAATGAAAACGTTTCTTAATTGTTGTCATAACACAGAAGGAACTGGCTGCTTCGAAGCCCATCTTTGATACAGAACCCTTTAGGAGCAGAATGGATTTAAAAGATCTTGTATTTTGAATGCCATTCTCCCAAGCTAGACACTGTGTTTAACACTTGCCACCAATTTATGCATCTGGAGGTTTTCTATTATCGCTGCATTATTCATGTTGGATGAAAAGGTAAATGTTCAGTCTGGAACAAAGTGGCATGCTTTTCCCTTTTAGATTACCTGGTAAACAATTGGATCTGGGGAAGAGCCAGTCTGCAGTCAGGCCCAGAACATGTTATAATATCCCGTATTCTAGATACTGCAAAATATGACATCTGTTAGGTTGTGTCTGGATTCCTGCTCCCCTCTCCATTCCTGTTAATACACTTCCAGCTAGAAGATCTGTTGGGCTTCCTGGACTTGGCCGGGAGGGCGGGGTAGACATTTAATAAATCAATTAGATCACTTGACTCAGCACATGTGTCTGGTGTTGATCCCATTTAGTCCAAATGGCACACGGGGAGATTAACGATGCCAGCATGAGTGCTGCACTTCAAAGTGTGGTTGAATCTTTGTACCTATTTCCCCCTTATGTCTTAAATGAATGTCCTTGTGACTTTACTGAAACCAGGACGCCACGAGGTCGGCAGCTGCCCAATTTGGGTGTAAAAGTGCTGTCACGTCGCTGCTGACTTATGGTGACCCCGTAGGGTTTTTAAGGCAAGAGATGAACAGAGGTGGGCTTGACTTTGCCTTCCGCTGCATAGCAGCCCCGGACTTCCTTGGTGGTCTCCCAGCCAAATACTCGACCCTGCTTAGTTTCCGAGATCTGATGAGATAAGTCTGGCCTGGGCTAGCCAACTGCCCACTCCCCAATGATAAATGCATCTTTTCAGTGGCCGAAAACCGAACTGTCGTCAAATCAACGGACTGCAATGTTATGGCCAGGTTTCGATGAAACGGATCTAGCATTTAGCCCAGCGTGGCTTGAATGTTGTTCTGCTTTAAAGCCCTTCCACCATACCTACCTATTCATATTCCTAGTTCAGCACTTTGCTTGGCGTAATGCAGGATGCTGCCATCTGTAGTTTAGCTGAGGTATGCCTCCTCCCTTTCTGTAGAAGTTCCTAGGTTTTATTTGGCTTTTGCTCTCCCTGCCCCCAGTCTTCATTACTTATTAGCTAAGCATTCATATCAGGTGTCTGCTAACACAGTGGAGGGATCATTTACACTTATACCACTTCAGGAGCTGCGTGTTAGGTGGCATGGGGACATAGGAAACTGCCCTATGCTGAATCAGACAACTGGTCCATCACAGTTAGTATAGACTACTCAGACTAGTAGCCACTCTCCAGGGTCTCAGCCAGAGGTCTTTCACATCACGTACAGCCTGATCCTTTTAACTGGAGATGTCAGGGATTGGGCATGGGACCTTCTGCATGTCAAGTAGAGGCTCTGCCACTGAGCCATGGCCCCTCCCAGGGCCCACCACCATCACCACCCCTCTCTGGACAAGTCATAGGCCACCTGTTTCATATTTATTTACTTAAAATGTCTATGTCACCTTCCACCCCATAAGGATCCCCAAAGCAGCGAACATCAAGGCATTAAAACACATGCAGCAGAACGCTGAGTTCCTCAGGACTGTTTGATCCATTACAGAACTTGCTTCGCCATAGGATAAATTGTGTGCATGGACACACGTGTGCATCTTGTGCCATGTTTTTGTACCGGAGGAAGCTGAATCTGATACCAGATTCCCATTTCCCTAATGCAGGATGAATGCGTGAAATAAGAAACCTACAGATTGTTGGCTGGCTGACAACCAGTAGTCGCTTACGATCATCCTTGTCAACAGCTCTGCCCTGTGCCCTTTGGCTCCCACTGGGGCTCCGACTTGCTGATGCCATTGGTGGTGCAGTGTCAGAGAAGGTGTTTTTACACAACCTGTTCTAATGATGTTGGGATTCTCTGAGCAGCCAACACAACATCTGTCCTGATTTGTAGAGTTTGCAGACCCGGCTTGTTTCCACGGACATCCACGGTGACTTGGATGATTCCAACCTCATGAGAATCCAGCCAGCCCAATGACTCCACAGTGGCGATAATGTTGGTGTCTTTATTAGATGTGCTTCGTCACTGGTGGCCGTGCTAATTAGTGGTGTTGGCTGCACCTGGATAACAGGAGACGCTCTGCTCGGGAGTTTTCAGGCTGTTAGCTTTCTCACAGCTATGCGGAGAGCAGAGTGCAAAGGGACTGTCTCTCCACAGCCACCCGTGGCAGAGAGCGTCCTTTCTGCCTTCATGTGAAGTCAGCGCAAAAGATGGGTGCAAGATGTTCTTGCAGTATCGAGATAAAAGGAAACCATGCCTCACTTGACAGCAGCGGAGCAGAAGTAACGTTGGGGCGAGATCGAGTGGGCCCTTCTGCCTCTAGTCAGCCACTGTTTCAGATTCAATTTCATGTTCCTGGAGGGCATATTTCCGTTTTCCTAGCACAGGATGAATGCTAGGCATTTTTGTTGAGGCACTTGTTAGAAAGGACTTGGAACGTGGGACGGAAGAGGAAGATAATGGGGCCTATCCTCTCTGAACCCGCGGTTTGTAAGGAGAAGGCAGACGTCCCTAAGGTAGTATTAACAGTGGTTGGAGATTATTAATTTTTTTGCATGTTTTTTTTAAATTTTAAAATGTGACAGCACGTTTACAGATACCAGTAGCTAGCAATAACCGTTTTAGCTTTTGGGAGGCTGTTCCGGCATCCCTTCTGTCACAGAGGTGTGGGGGAAGGGACCGGGTTTGCTGGGGCCGGTGATAAGGGAGAGCTGGTCAGCAGGAGGGTGCCTCCCCTGCACATGCAGCATCAGGGTGGAGAGGAAGAAGGCCATGTAGGCGCATATGTCCAACCCTCCCCCTTTTTTCTTAGGTGCCCTCTCTTTTTCTTTCTTTTAATTTTATTATTTAATTCATTCATTTGTACCCCGCCTTTCTCCCCAGTTTGGCGGGGGGGGGGATCGAAAGCAACTTACATAGTACTCCCCCCTTCCGACTTATTCTCACAACAACCCTGTGAGGTAGGCCGAGAGAGTATGACTAGCCCAAGTTCACCCAGTGAGTTTCCCTGTCATTAGTGGGAATTTGAATCTTTTCCGGGTACTAGTCTGACACTCCTAAGTGCTACACCATACTGGCTCTCTCATTGGCATGAAAGGTTCTGATAATTTTGTACCAACAAGGATATTTGGTGGAATGTCAGGCTTTTGTAAATCATTTCTTTTCCTTTTATTTTTGGCCTTTTAAAAACAACAGAAAAGCTTGGCAAAATAATAAACATAAAGATATTGCTTTGATCATGAGTATATGTCAGATGTATAAATAACTGAAAGACATTCCGGAGGGCAAAATGTGGCAACGAACAAAGAATTCGAACGATCAAAAGGTAGTGATAGCTAAAGTGCAATCCCGTAACCGAGGGCTAACGTTCTGCAGACTACTTGAAGAAATTCCACAAGAATTCAGTACAGGTTCGTGATCAGTGCAGTGTAGTCAGTCGCTTGACCCATTTCAGGAGATCACCGAATCAAAAACCAGCTTGCAGAGCTGTACAGCACCCAAGCACTGTTTCCTGCTGCTGATGGAACTTGAATTGCTCCTCACATTTACACCAATCATCTCCTGTGATTAAAAGGATTTTTTAAAACCCCACGAGCCGCAATGGAAAGCTTCCGCACGGGGAGGGCACCCTTCCACAGATACACATGCATTTGTTTCAGTGGTTGAAGAGCGCCATGATACTTTAGCATCCTAGAGAAACCAACACTTCTCACTGCAGTCAGTTGGAGTGTTTGTTCTCAGAGGAAGCTGAGCATTGTGGCTTTCGAGGCTCTGAAGCTCTCGCACCACTGAAATCAATAAGGAGTGATGTGTCACATGACTTCTGTTTTATAGTCTTTGAAGTCCATTCACCACAATGTGCTCTTCCGTTATCTTTATTTGCACAGAGCATATTGCCATTTCCCTGTTTGCATATGTTACTGCAGGGATTCCCTGACCTTTTTGAGCCTGCAGGAGCTTTGGAATTCTGGTATAGCATGGTAGGCACAGCCACAAAATGGCTGCCATAAAATAGCTGATGAAGGAGGTGGAGTGAGCTACAAAACGATTGCCCAGCTTACCTTCAGTCACCCAGTGAAGATCCTTGTGTTATGGTGGAAGCTGGTGCCAAAGCAAAGTTAAAAAAAAAATCTGTACAACCAATCAAATCTCCAGTGACCAGAGCCCCACCTGGCTCTGCCCACTTTCTTAAAATACTTGGCAGGCTCCAGGGCACCCATGGGCACCATGTTGGGTTCTCCTGTATTACTGGCTTGATCTCATTAATAGCTGTGATAGCTAAGCCTTATTGTAGTCATCCCTGACTCCAGTATCTCCTCCTCAAGTTGTTCCTGGTAAGTGCAGAGAACCCTGAGGATGGATATGGGGAGGTCATCCTTTAACTTTGCCATTGGACTTTGAGGGCATTCAAAGGCAGTGAGTCTCTTGTTTGCTTCTTGCTTATCCACAAAATGTGGCCTGTTGTAAGAACAACTCTTCCCTTGAACCCTTTCAGAGACTGTGCTGCACAAGCAGCATTGGCCAGATCAGCCTAGGGTGTAAATAGCTGCTTAAACAAGGTCCGTGGGGTTCCCTGGGAAATGAATTCCAGAAAGCAGGGGGCTACCACTGAAAAGGTTCTGTTCTTTGTAACCATCATGAAGGACACTTGGAGAGGGTTTTGAGAGCGAGTATGGCTTGAAGTATCTTGGTTCCAATCCATTTAGAGCCATAAGGTAAAGTTATTTAGTTTGGGTATTTCTATGAAAGCTGTTACTGGTAATGGGTTTGTTCCTTCTTCACCAATCCAGCCTCCCCTTTGCAGACTGCTGACCTCTCACAAGTACTTTAGAGGGCTCCTGGAACCTCTGGAGCCAGTTTATAGGGGATGCAGGGGGATTGCTGTGAAGAAGTGAGCAGAAAAGACTTTCAGGGGGAGGGGATCAGCAAACCCTTTGGCTCTCACACCAGTGTACAAAGATCTAAGCTGATCACCTAGTTTGTGAAATATGGCCTGCAGATTGTGTCCCTTGCCAAGTTCCCCTAACATTAGTGCTGGAGGCACATAGAAGTAGCACTTCAGCACACCCAATGCAATAGAACTGAGGATTCCAAAATGGCCCCAGCTCCTTTTGCCTGTTTTTGGATTTTTGGGGGAAGCAGTAGGGTTTTTTTTAAAAAAATGTGTGCATCAGATATGAAGCATCATTCCTGACGAGTGATGAGATTTTGTGATTTTGTAACTGCAAGTATGCCAGCTCATTACTCGGCAAGGGTGTTACTGAGATGACATGCTCAGTTTCAAGTAATTGAAAAGCCTCTATGAGAAACATTGCCTGATGTGGGAAGTGGCAGTGTGCTTTGATGGCAATTTCACACATGTTCATTATGAAATGATAATTCCAGTTATTACATGAATAGCATAATGTGGGAATCCATGCCTTGTTCCTCAGAGGTCGTTCCATCATTGGTCTTTTCCCATGCGATAGCCAAATAAAGTTGGGTTATCTGTGGGACTTAACGCATCATTATACTGTCTTGATCCAAGAGGTGAACTGGAGGAATTCTGAATAGTTCAGTGGTTATAGGACAACAAGCGTAGATCTGTTGCACAAAACTGTAAAAGTTCCTTTAGAACTGAGAGCCAGTGTGGGATAATACAGGTTAGAGTATCGGACTAGGATCTGGGAGACCCAGGTTCGAATTCCTGCTGTGCCAGTGAAGCTTGCTGGGTGACCTTGGGCTCAGTCAAACAGTCTCAGCCAATGCTCCCTCTAAGCTGTGGAGTCTTGTGAGCAAAAATTCTACTTTGTGAGCAACTGACATTAAAGCTGTGAGCGAGCGATTTGGCTACTGCATAAATTAGTTTGCTCTGGAGCCAGCCTTCCTGAGCGAAGACAAAAATGTGTGAGCTGGAGGCTAAAAACTTGTGAGCTAGCTCACACTAATGCAGCTTAGAGGGAACATTGGTCTCAGCCTAACATACCTCACAGGGTTAAAATGGAGGAGAGGGGAAGGATGTAAGCCATTTTGGTTCCCTGTTGGGGAGAAAGGAGGGAGTAATAAATGAAGTAAATAAAAACAAGTAATCAAATTGTTGTATGAAATTCCCTAGCTTTGTATTGTCTCCTTCTCCATCGCCGGGGTGTCCCTTGCTGCCTCATTTACTTGTCGATCCCCAGCTAGCATCCAACCCATCATGGCAGTGCATTGTGTAAAACTCTTTGGGCAAGAACTTCCTTGCTTCTCTGTTGTGTATAACAGCACTTAGTTAGACTGATACTCAATAAGTAAGTAGCTGCGATTCTTTTGTGGGCATGAATTCCAAGAAACAATTAGTGCAAACCCCCTTGTGTCGTCCCGTTCCCCCCCCCCCGAGCACTAAGACAGGTACTCACACTGGTCTTTCACTGTCTCCTGGCCTTAAAGCCAGGATGGGCAAGTGGTGTAGGAGGCTACCGTAATATAATGTGCCATAATATGATGTGGAAGGCAGCGTAGTGTACTGCGATGGCACTGTGGCTCCCATTTAAACAGCCGGGACAAATTCCAGCACTGCGGAAAGAGCCAAGCCGCAAAGACATGCAAATTGTTGGAAGGAAGGGATGGGCAGCGTGCATGTTGGTGGCTCCTCTCAAGGAGATTAACGGCTCACTGCAGGCCAGTGGCTAAACTGTGCCTCTGCACCTGAATCTCGGCCGCTCAGCGCTGCGAAAAGTCACTACTTCAACATCAGGGCTCAAACTACAATGACTTGGGGAAACAGGCAGTCTCTTTGAGATGTCAGGCAAGGGTTCAACTTGTGCTCCACTACCCATTTTCACCCAGAGAAGGAACCTGCATGAGAGACCAGCCAAGGAAACCTCACACCAGCAGGAGAAAGCAGGTCACCTGGTTCTTCAACCCCTGTGAAAGTGTCCGGGTATGCTTTGTTCATTGATCGGAGCAACTGGGAGGGCTGTTCTCTCTGGCTGCAAACTGTGTGATCCTACTGCTTTATTCCCCTCCTTGCCTCGTCCCACCTGAGTCTGCACAGGAGCTGGTTCTGACATTTCCCCAGCTTTTCTACCCTGGCCTGGAGAAACCATGCTCTTCTGTGTCCCTGCATTTGGATTTTCAGTCTGTTATGTGTATGGGATGCCTTAGAAATTGAAGCACCTTGTCTGCTGTGGAATTCTGTTGCACGACAGACACGTGCAGCACTTTTCGGTTTAAAAAAGGAAACTTAGGAACATGGATAATCCGGGAAGGGGGGGAACCTTGTCTTGTTGCTCACAGTGATAGAGCTTGTTGCCATGGAAGCATGATTCAGATTGGCTGACCCAGAGGCCAATGAGGAAATAGAAAACAAGAACGTCATGTAACCTTGCAGGATGTACTAATTCAGCAAGATGTGACGTTGATACCAAAACCTTATACGGAGTTGTAGAACTGAAATGCTTGGGCAGCAGAAAGGTTGCTGTGGGTTCCCTTTTCCTCCTCCTCCAGAGAATTTTGTTCCGTGAAGAAAACATAAAGAAACCATTTCTGCTACATCTTAGTTGCCTGAACAGGTACAAGGGAACCAACAGGTACAAGGGAACCAACTTTCATGAGAACCAACTTTTTGACTGCCAGAGTCTTGTACCATGGCGTGTTCTGTGCACACTTGTTCCGGGGTTTGCAGATGGGTTAGTGGATCAGCTTACCTTTGGAAATACATGGTTTTTCTCTGAGTACTTCAAAGTGGTTATTTTTTTTAAAAAAAATCTTCCCTGTTTCTCTGGAAGGAAAAAAGGAATGTATTTTCATTTTCACAGTTTGCCCATAAATTGGATGACTAACAAGTCTTACAGATGTGTTAGGCTTTTTTTTCCTCTTGATGTTTGGTGACAGCATTTTACAGTTCCGGAAGGTACATTTTTCTAAGATCATCAGTGAATTGATAACTGAATATTTTTGTTGCAGAGTAGGAGCGGTAGGAGTTGTACGTGTGTATATAGCAATAGCAGCATAGATACTGCAGACTGATGAGACCAGCTTTGAGTCTTGAAAGCCCATATCCTGGAAATCTTAGTTGGTCTCTAAGATGCTATTGGTCTCAGACCTACTGCAGACCAACCTATATATCCTCCCGACACTAGGTCAGATCAGTAACTCTGTTTAGTCCAGTGTGGAGAGCCAGTGTGGTATAGTGGTTAAGCGTGTCAAACTACTCTCTGGGAGACCTGGGTTCAAGTCCACATTCGTGCTGTGGAAGCTCACTGGGTGGCCTAGGGCCAGTCACATGCTCTCAGCCTAACCTATCTCCCAGCCTTTTCGGTATGGTGACCCAAGATTCCAAATTACTTGGTAAGATGACCCACCCTGGATTGGCCCAAGGTCTTTTGGCATCCTAGGCAAATTATTACCCTGCCACCCATCTAGCTCAGCATTTCGTTTTCTGCAGTGGCTAACCAGATGCTTTTGAGAAACCAACAAACACCACACAAAGGATGCAGCTGCCCCCACTAAGTGGCATTCCGACTTACACAGCCTTCTCATGTGGAGGTTACATTCTTGCCTTTGACCACCCTCTCCTTCTCCGTTACTCTCTCTAATCCACCAGATATTTACTCTATGACCATCGGGACACTTTTTACTTGATCAATATGTTTTTTGCAGTGTTAAAAAATTCCAGCTAATATATGAAGATCCTGTTTCCAAGATACAAAAGAGAAGAAGAGGAAGAGGAAGAGATTGGATTTATACCCTTCCCTTCACTCGGAGTCTCAGAGCAGCTTACAAACTCCTTTCCCTTCCCCTCACCACAACAGACACTCTGTGAGGTAGGTGGGGCTGAGAGAGCTCTTTCAAGAACTGCACTTTCAAGGACAGCTCTTGTCAGAACTATGGCTTGTCCAAGATCATCCAGCAGCTGCAAGTGGAGGAGTGGGGAATCAAACCCGGTTCTCCCAGATTAGAGTCCACATACTTAACCACTACACCAAACTGGCTCACTACACCAAAGAGATACAATGGAAAGGGCCATGGTGGCCATTAGGGAGGGTGGGCCCATGATGGGTCCCAATCCACGGGCTGGGAAACACTGACTGAGAGGAGGACTGCCTCCTCAGCCCTACAAAATCAGAGGAACAGTTACTTTTGGGCCCTATTGGTGAGTTTCCGAGAGGCATCTGACTGGCCGTTGCTAAAACGGGTCATCGGACTTCTGGTGTAAACCAGCCTTTTGTTTTTTTGTTTTTTGAGGAAGACTCAAAGGAAAACTCTCAGTCACTGCTGCCAGGTTGCTCGTAGTTTCGGAGGGAGACTCTATGGTACATCTAACGTTTGCAGAAGTACTGCAATCCGTGTACAGCTGTTTGCAAAAATGGTTGCCGTGTGTATAGTTCCGCCTAATCTGTGCAACATTTCGCTTCCTCCCACTGCAGTTATGTCTAGCAGAGCTTAGTCCTGTGTCATCTCAGTGTAACTCTGAGCCCCTGCCCCCATTCCACAGGGGTGTGCGTGTGAGGGAAAAGGCAGAAATTTGTTTTCTCTCTCCAAAAACTAGAGTCTGTTAGGATTGCCCACACTATGTGCCTGCTTCTCCATCTGGACTGATTAGAGTTCGGTGTCTGGAAACGGGCAGGAATATTCCTGTTGACTGCCGAATAAAACAGTTTTAAGATTGAATTCCACACGTTCTTGCCTCTAACCCCACAGTAACCACTCTGCTGAGAAAAGTTCAAGGAAAACTCGCACAAAACAGAAACCTTCTCTGTTGTCTCTTTATTGTTGTGACTTTAATTGGCCACTCTTAGGGCGAACTTGGCCTCTCATGTTCAGTGAGTCCTTGGACATGACTGAATGACGTTGGTTGGTCTCTGCAGGGTTTTGAAGATTGTCTACTTTGGGCCCTGACCTGGGTGGCCCAGGCTGACCTGATCTCATCAGATCTCAGAAGCTAAGCAGGGTCAGCCCTGGTTAGTACTTGGATGGGAGACCACAAGAAAGTCTGGAATCGCTACGCAGAGGCAGGCGATGGCAAACCATCTTTTGCCTTGAAAACCCTCCAGTCAGCTGTGACTCGACAGCACTTTCTACCATCTGCTTTGGGGGGAAAGGTAGGCTTATTGGCAGATGCACTGTGCCCCCAAAGGAACAGCCTGGTTTCCTGATTTCTGTCTGTTTCCCCGGGTGGGGGGGGGTGTGGCCAAAGTGAAGGGACACTTCCTGTCTTTCACTGCACTGGGGTCAGGTGGTAGAGAGCAAGTTTGGTCCGTGTGCCCGTAGCTCACCTCCTCTAAACGACTCTTCAAAGTAAACGGCAAATACCTCTTCTGTACTGTCTCCGCTCCTCCCTTCCTCCCTCCCTTCCCCGAGATTTGCAGCTTGTGGCTTCCTTGATAATCCATCTACGTAATTTGTTTTATGTGCCCACTGAAAAGCGACTGACATCACTTGTTGTCCACCCTCCACACACACACGCATTCCCGGTCCCCGTGAACTTTTGCTTTCACCGCTAGTCCTGCTTGCCACAGCGGATCATGTCAGCTGCCCCCTCGGCTCCCGCCCGCGCTTGTCCTGGGGGAGTGAGGCTGATTCATTCACACAGAGAAGAAAACCTCTTTCTCCTCCTTCCGAGAAGGAGCCTTTTTTAAAAAACGAGAAACTTCGGCGGCGCAGACAAGACTGCTGCTTTTAATTTGCCTGCTGGGAGAAATAATTCATTGGGAGTTCATTGTATTTTTTTTCTGGTAGCCGTTAAAATAGTAACCAGACGGTTGTGAATGAGGATTGTATGTAGCTAGCTCCTTTGGTGCCTTCCCATTGGGATGGGGCAAGTATCCATCTTTTGACGTCAGTAATAATCAGGCAAGGACCATCCCTTTCAACATTACTTCAGCTAAGGGTGGGGAGGGGTAGGGCTGGATGCAATGAAGAGCTTTGAGTGTCGCAAAATGGTAGCTGTTTCTCTTTCCTTGTATGAAAATAATCATGTCGTGGGGAAAAAATAAGGTGCTGGCTTTCAAAACTGCTGGCTGTTGGTGAATCTGCGGTACTTCTCTGGAAAGTATTAAGGCTGAGTTCTTGTCTGAAGGGCTCCTGTGCTTGGAAAATCCTGTTACATAGCTAGTGGCACCCCAAAAAATAAGTCGCTGGAAAGTAATTCCTATGGCATGCTAATTACTGAAGATCAAATCTACCTGAAAACTCTTTTCCACCATGGATTGCAGATTTTTTTTTAATAGTAGCATTTTCCCATGTGGTGATGTAAGGTAGAGTTCCTCACTGGCTTGCTTTACGCCATCTGTGGGTCTCTAGGGCTTTGCATGAGGGTGGCAAAAGTTGCATTTTTCAAATCATCTCCAAGGCAAATATTCCCTGCAAGTGGAAAGCTAACATGGCAGAGAGGCAGCGTTGATGCCTGATATACTAGCTTTCTGTGAGCAAGGGTTTTTTAAAAAATAAATGAGTAACATGTGACCTACTGCTTCCTTTCTCAGCAGTGTCCATAAGACAGTAACATGTGGTTTCTGGGAAGTTTGTTCTGTAAAACCGCCCAGGGAAGGTGACCAGAACAAATTGCCCGCAGTAGTTGATCATAGCTAAACATTTATAGTGTTAAAAGAATTAATACAGGTCTTGCCACATATTCTTTGGATATTGGATCCAGTCCCAGACTTTAGGGGTCAGAATAATTTTTCACATGACCTGGACATTACCAGAACCCTCCCTACGCTGTCATGACAGAAAATACAACCCTGGATTTCTTTCTTTGTTTTTTATTTCCGCGTCAGTATTCATATTGGGTTTCCCTGCTATACTCCATCTCTGCAAAGCCTGGGCTTGAGTTCCTCAAAATCCAAAGTGCACGATCAGTTTTCAAGGTCTTGACATTAACTGTGGGGCACACAGATACTAGATTTTGGACCGAATTAATAAACGCAACTGATCTCTGGTACAGATTGTTTTTATTCAAGTAGACCAAGGACTAGCTTGAGGCGCAAAGCTTTGTCCAGATTCCCCCACCCTCCCTGGTGAAGGTACATATCCAGATTTGCTTCAGAAGTAGGCGCTGGCATAGCTTAGCATCCGAGGGCCCCCTTCTCCTATGTGCATTCCTGTTGCAGCCTGTCAGCCACATGGGCCAGTAAGGAACCTCTACGTCCCATGGAAAATGGCAACAACTGAGGCCAAGCTGCCCAGCTAAATCTTTGGTGGGTGAACCCCACAGTCTTCTCTCTGCCTTCTAATAAATCCTCACCCCAGCAGCCCTTCCCATGGGTGCCACATCTGCATTCTTTGCCTCACCTAAGGGATGACCCGGTCACAATCCCCTGTTAAGCAGAGCTGCAAGATGCCTCAGCATAACTACAGGTGGCGCATGGAGCACCAGGTGCCAGCCTCGGAAATGTTCCCAGCTACATAAAGGACAGGTGGTGCCTTGCCATTCCATCCCCTGGATGCACCAACCAATAGCAGCAGCGGTGTCCTTGAGGCTAGCCGCTCCAATTGGACCCCCTTCCTGTCCTGTCAGAGCCACTGTGATCCTGAGGAGACCAGGTTGCCTTCCATCTGAGGCCAAAGCACTGCAGTTGTCATAGCAACTGCAGCTTCTTTGCCAGCTCCAGTGGGAGTTATGGATGTCTCACAGGAGGAGAGCTTCTCTCACCAGATATCCTGGCCTCCCACTGGAGCTGGCTAAGAGATGCGGTGGTTGCCAAGGTGACTGCAATGCCTTGGCTTCACCGGTAGGTGCAGATTTCTGTCCAGCAGAATGCCCTCGTCCTCCAGCCTCCTAGGATGGAGGGCAGTATATAATGAAATTTGTAGGTGCCATCTTGACCTAGCGCCTGGGATTTGTTGAGCCCTGTCTTATGTTGTTTTCAAGTAAGCTATGGAAAAACCACATTTTACAGCCATACCATTTATAGAGACCTTTAAGTCACTTTTCTCTCTTTTTTTACAACGTACAGTGTCATAGTTCCCCCCCACCAACCCACCAGGTCTTTAATGACCCTCTAGCCTGGCCATTATATTTTAGACATATAAAGACACACACGATATTCCTGTACTTTAGAAGTGTTCTAAATATATCCTTAGCTATAATTACTACAGTCATTCGGTTCAAGAGATGGCTTTTTTTTTAGTAGTGGCCTAACTGCTTCCTCTTTCATGGCAAGTGGTACTTGCCCCTCTCTCTGCGAGGCATATTTACTTCTTGAATGATTAGTCTCACCGGGATGTTTTGATTGGCTACCACCATGCAAGAGGGGGCAAGGATCCACCAGGACGGCAGATGGCATGAATCTGACCAAATATCTATCAGCATCCTTAGGAGAAATATCCTGAAAGGCGTCCGAGTAAATGTGATTAGAAGAGTCTGCAGCAGCATCTGATACAGAAATTATGATCAAAGAGGAGTTCAAGTCCAAATGGATGCCAGTGAATTTGTCTGCAAAATGCATAGTAAACAAGCCAGAGCAGACTAAATAGAAATTCTCATGGGTTGGATAATGGGCAGTTAATAAGATATCTTGTCAGTCCGAACTGACACTGGATGGCATTTTACAGATGTGACGTTGGTGAAGTCTTTGCTCCCTG
This sequence comes from Gekko gecko, assembly GCA_029375565.1. Lineage (NCBI taxonomy): Eukaryota > Metazoa > Chordata > Lepidosauria > Squamata > Gekkonidae > Gekko > Gekko gecko. The sequence goes on from JAPDNY010000002.1 coordinate 282,109,751, forward strand.
CAGTCCTTTAAATGGTCCTATAAGTTTGGCTGGATTTGCTCATTTTGCCATCTGCACTGTAGTCCCTTGGCTTGCATCCATCAGTGGGAAAGTGGAAACATAAATGTACTCAATGTCGCTCTCCTTGCACAAGGTCTTGTGCTGCGCCTAGTGCTTTCCTCCTGATATATTATTGCACCCAGAAATTGGTTGCACAGGATCTTTCACAAGTGGAAACACAGGCGGAAATGCAGTAAGTCTGACTTAGTGCGAGTGTGAGCGACTACCACAGTCTTTTTCTTCTGTTTCTGCTTACACAAGTGAAAATTCTGCACTGGAGGGTCCAACTCTCTTAGCCCTGACATTTCTTTTCCTGTAGCTCCTTAGAGAACCATGGAGCCATTTACAATCTGTGTTGGAAGAAGGGACATTTAGGAGCAATTGGCCATCTGACAGTAATGCTGATTCTGTGAACTTAGGCAGGTCATGAGAGGGAGGGCAGGAAGGGTTGCATCAGTGCTTAGTTCTTGTGGCCCTTTCTTACACACCCAGGGAAATGCTGATGGCCACTTTGGAGTCAGGAAGCAATTTTTCTCCAGGCCAGTTTCGCTGGAGGTCCTGGAGGTTTTTCTGTCATCTTCTGGACATGGAACAGGGGTCACTGGGGGTTTGTGGGGGGGGGGGTGGAGGTATTTGTGAATTTCCTGCATTGTGTGGGGGGTTAGACTAGATGACCCTGGATGTCCCTTCCAACTCTATGTATCTGACCTCACCCAGTTCAGTACATGGTTGCATAGATTAATCAGGGCATTTACAGGAAAACCACCCAAGAGTTTTACTGCCTTTGTTTCAGACCTAACAAAGCAATAATTTCTACAAACAGGTCAAACAATGTGACACTGGAATTCTCACCATGTTAAATCCTGCTGTGTAGGAGACTTTCAGGAATAGCTTTTTGTGGTGTGTGATAGACCACTGTAGGGAGGAGAGGGGCCAGGAAGACCTCAGTTATGCCCGTGGCCCTTTGGATTCTGCCTCTCGGGCTGCCTCCTGTTTTTCTACTATACAAGTCCATTGGCATTTCTGATCATGATAGGCATCAACCTTGAGTCCAAACAAAAGTAAGCTTCATTGTTTATACTCAGCTTGTTGGCTTTTCTGATGTATTCCCCCCTCTTCATTTACCTTTCCCTTTTCAAATGCATAAGGGTGAAATGTGCCTAACAATGCAATCCCACACAGAGTTGTACCTTTCTAAGTCTATGGAAGTCAATGGACTTAGAAGGGTATACCTGTTTAGGACTATGTTGTAGTGTTTCACTAAATCCCAAGGTAATATGTCTACATACTCATAATGTCTAACTTCTTAGTCCCTTTCTGATAAAAAATGTGTAACATAGATGGGTAGGGTTGCCAACACTGGGTTGGGAAACACCTGGAGGTTTTGGGAGGAGAGAGAGTTTGGGGTAGGGGCAGGACCTCAGTGGGTTATAATGCCATAAACCCCACTCTCCGAGGCACCCATTTCCTCAGGAGGAACTGATCTCTGTTATCTGAAGATGAGTTCTAATTCTGAGAGAGCTCCAGGTCCCACCTGGAGGTTGACAACTCTGATGGGTAACCCAAAGCCAGTTGTTACGGCAATCCCTTAACATTTCCTTCTTTCATAAGCAACTCTGAGAGGCACTATTGGTTGAGGGAAAATAGTTCTTCCCACATTTTAACTTACTAGTGAATTGAAAACACCTTAACAGAGTTCTTGAGAAAATGCACAACTGTTAAACCAATATCAATAAAACCAATTAAGTAAATAGAATTATTTATCTTTCTGCTATTTTTAAATGCAGCATTTGACAAACCTCAGACACCGGGTCACCATGATGCCTAGAAATGTCTGTGTGTTGTTTAGTATTTTCAGCAATGATTTTATTGTAGTGACTCTTAGTAATTCTCATTGGAAGTATCAAGGATTAGATCCAACCAGTTTTTTCGTTGGTGAAAATGTGACGAAGGGGTTTCCTGTGGCCACTGAAAAGGCTGGGTTTGAGATCATGGGACCTGCATGTACAAGTAACATGTGGAATGTGGTCTCTAATAAGGAGTGGAATTGGCTAAGACTGACTGATAAAGCTTGGGATCCACCCCAAGTTTATTTATCATTTCAGATCAGAATGTTTTGTTGTATGACATAAAAATAATAAAAGTGCATGAAGTTCTTATTGTTTGTTTATATGAAATTTAACTTTTCACCATCCAGTGGTGGTAGGTGAATTCATTTGTTAACCAGATGCTATAGTCAATGAAAAAGGAGCTTTAAAAACCATTAATGGGATTATGGGATATTGGGGGGAAGCTAGGCTAGGGTTAGAGGTTAGCTTTTGGTTGGTGATGACAACTAGGATTATCCCTCTATGTATTGATATACTAAAATGTTTTTGTCATAGCTTTAATACAGTTGGGCAAAGAGGTTAGAATTAGGTTTTGTGCTAGCCCTCATTAGGAAATTTTGGTCTTGAAACCCAAAATCCAGAGGGCTGAAAATGGCTCCTATAGCTGAAGAAAATTTATCAAGGCCAGTTTTAACCAGCCATCAAACTAACTCTTTTTATATGCTCAACTGCTAGGTCACCTTCAAGATCATAAACTAGAAAATGTAATAAGTCTTCATTGAGACTTTCTAAATTATTCTCCTTCATCCCTTCATTTACTCCACATATCTCTGTCTTTCACTCCAAAATTTCATTACTCTTCTCCACATTCTGCAATTCATCCACCAATTAATTTTATCCTTCTTTGGCTATGCTGCTTTCTTAGTTTGTCCATTAACCTTTTATCCTATTTCATCTAATTTAGAATGCAGTTCTTCAGAGTCCCTCATTTTTAGTTCCCGCTCTTTCAAAAATCATTTGTCCTCATATGTTGATACTCTTCACTGTTCTAATTTATTCTCCGAATTCGTAATTTTTTCTTCTCAGTCTGTCTTCCAGCAAACCTGAAAAGGTTTGTTTAAACCATTAATAGTTCGGATCCAAGCCAATATTTGCGGCCTTTATGAGAAATCCGTCAATCAAACTAAACTCTCACTTTCTGGGACAACTGCGAATATGTGAAGCTGCCTTATGCCGATTCAGTTCCTTGGTCCATCAAAGTCAATATTGTCTACTCATACCAGCAGTAGCACTCGGGAGGTCTCAGTCACAGGCCTTTCACATCCCCAATTGTTGTTCTTTAGCTTTAGTTCCGTAAGTCTTCAGACATAAAACACATTATTCAATATTCATGGTTAAAATTGTCCAACAAGATTGCTGTTGCTTCTGAAAAGTATGTCAGTCTCAAGTGCAGATTTTTTTTCTTTTTTAAATGTATAGAAACTGTCATGTCGACTGGACCACACTAAGACCTTAAATTCGCTGATAAGGTGAGACAGATTCTTCCTGGAAATGGGTATCCATTCTAGTCTCCGGGCAAGAAACAGTGTCCGAGATGACCTCCTCTTCTGCCCCTTAGGAGGTGGTAGAACTTCCTTTGGCAACTGTGGAAACACAGACATATCAGGATTGATATCCCTTGGAGCAGGGGTCTCCAGCCTTTCCAGACCCAAGAGCCACTGAGCTGCAAGCACATAACACGATGTCATGTGACAGGAAATGGCTCTTCAGGAGCTTGTAACCAGACTGGAAGAGATCCCCATTCAAGCTGAAAGCAGCAATGCATGGGCTGAAGACCGTTGTCATAGACTGTGTATGTATGAACTGGCTCTATCTTATTCTGTCAGCAGTACCTCCTCAGTGCTCTGGTTGTCAGTAGTTACAAATAAGACCTTCCTAGAAGAGGAGACCTTTCCTACCAAGATCACCTCACTGGTGATCTTGGTAGGAAATCATGCCTGATACTCTCCTTAGTTATATCCAGTCTTCATGAGTACATTCCTCATTATTGTTTCTCTGGTGTTCCAGGGTAGGGCAGTCACAATCACTGGGAAGAAGCTTGTCCTTGGAGGTGGTCAAGGTCATTGACCTTTTGTTGACTCTTAAGGGAAGGGTTTCCTCCCTCCCAGTTTTGAAGCTTTTTGCTGTTATGGACAAATACCTTTTTAAAGAAAAAAAAATTGGGGTTTAGTCTTGACAACCACCCCCCCCATATTTAGGTTTAAAGGTTTTAAAGTAAAAAGAAAAGTTTTCTCTCCTGGTAGAAGACAAGCAGGAGAGCAGAAGTCAGTTGCTCCCAAACATCACCAAGTAGCAACTATCAAAGCTCTGGAAATACTAATGGCCATCCTGGCTAGAGACAATACAGTGGCCAGCTCACACCTTGACCAGAATCTTGATACCTAGAAGTTGACACAGAGACTTGGAGATGCAAGAGGCTAGATTGTATCTTCTTGGACATTTTAGGAAAGGATTCTTTGATCCATAAGTGAGTAGAAAAACAGACTAAATCCCTTGGAAATCAGATTAAATCCCTTAGGAGAAGGATCCATTTGGCTGATTCCTTCTGAAGGAAGGAGCTCTCTCACCTGGGCTCTACCTTGATGGCTGTCATTGCCATGTGTAGGACATAAAGGGCTTGCTACTTGGACAGAGACCCCCCAAGGTTATAGGAAACTTTTAGCAAAATGTAGCTTCTAAGTCAAAGAGCCTGCCATAGAATAATTTCAGCTAGGGCTTGATTGGGTTGAGGTTCAGAGGATGGCATGTTTATATCTTTCCTTGCTCAATCCATTGCTGTGCAGAGAATATCTGTGTGGACTTTTTACTTTTAATAAATTCCATACTATTTTTTAACACTGGTAACACTTAGACCTCTGCCATTTACACACACTATTTAAACCAGGTGCCAGAGGAAGGAAGGTGGTCAGTTAGCAAGTAATTATTTCTCCAGGAGTGTCCATGTGTGGCAAGCCATCCCCACAGTAACTAGACCCTGAGGAGCAGTAGATGTGGCACTAGGGAGAGCCTTAAACTGGCAGTGTGGTAGAAAAGTTGGGAGTGCTGGCCCTCTTGGTGGGTAATTCCTAAAACAACTAGTTGGTGGCAGCACACTGAAAGAGAAGAGAAAGAAACATCCCTCCGAGGGTTGAGCGAGCTGAGAGAGTAGTGCATTACCAGATGGTGACTCAGGACATTTGCTGGTGCATAGTCATCTTGGAGGACCAAGTGGATTGGTGCTTGCAGGTCACTGGGGCTCTTCCATCACAGCCCTTAAGAGCTGGCATGTGTCTTACCTATTGCTTTGCTATGTTTTGTTTCTAGTTTGCTGCTAACCTGTCTCTTGATTAGCAGTTAAGAAAAGTCCACTAGAAATATGAGAATGTAGCTACTCTCAAGTGTAACTATTACTGCTGGTGTGTATCCAACTGTATGTGCAGGGAAAGCACATGGACTTTTTCCATGTTCACTACCTCAGCCCCCTGTGACTTTTGAAAGCTGGGATCTTACCGAACCGTGGCAGAACACTTGACATGTGGGTTGGTGGGCTAGAATGAGAAGGGACAGGAATGAAATCAACCTATTTCCTCAGTGGAGCTTGTGGAAGAGGTAGAAGAAGCCGTTGCACCCCCTTGTCCTTCCACACTCCAGATCCTTCCCCCAACCCACATGGCTATTCTTCCACATGGGTTACACAGTCCAGGGAATTATTTTTCAGGGGTCGGAGGAGGCTGCGGGAAAAGAGAGTAATGCAGGGAAACTTGGTGTTCTGTGTGCAGAGATACACAACATTGTCTTACTGCAGAGCACGTACTACAGAAAACGTAATGTGTACAAGTTCCCAGTCTCTCAAAGTATGTCCTGGTTTGGAGATAAATGCAATCGGATCATGATGAAGGACTCAGCTTTAACCATGGTTAATAATATAATTATGTGGTAAATTGCGAGAGCTGGAAATTTTACTGATACAAGATGCTTTGTGTGAGCTGCCTGCATTTCCGAGTGGGCATGCTTGCTGCTGTAGGACGAACTTGCTTGTAAACCTCTCTGAGTAGGTGCCTGTTGGCATTTGTGTCATCTTGGAATTGGATTCTTTCTCTCTTTAAAGTGCAGCTTCTTCCCCTCCCTCTAGAAGGAAGCATGTGTAGTGCAGTGCCTGAGGGAATTCCATACCACTGCAGAACAGTGCTTTAGGTGATGGCAGCAGATCCTTGTCTTTCCAGGCTACAGGCTACTGATAACTTCTCAGACTGTGCCTACTACTGGATTCTACAGCCACAAGACTGTTGTATGGTAACTGAGTTTGTTTTTCCAAGTTCCATCATTATTACTTGTGAAACTTGGTATTTCCCATAAAACCAGGAGAATGTGTTTAAACAGTATGAAAACGACCAAGTGAGGGGTACAAACCTACCAGATTTTAGAACCATCTGATACAAAATTGGCTGAATTATAGCAGTTGAACAATAGTTGTTTTGCGCTACCAGTTTGCAACCTGGTTTTGTTCACCCAAAACATTTGACAAAAACCTTCTTATATTAAGAGGTTTCCAGGTCCCCATTTTAATACAACAGGCATCAAAGTATTCACTGATCTGAGGATGTTTACATGCCGTTGTTGCAACTTTTGGGGGGGAGGGGGAGAAGTGTTTTCAACCTTCCATATATACAAGTTATAAGTATCATCAATACATCTGATTCTCATTTTCAACATGATTCCATCTGTATATACTTGAATCCAGAGACTGAGGCCATGGACAGGTAGGTCATATCTTTCTGTAAACCAGGAAAAACCCCAGGTATGCAGAAATATCTGAAATCTTTTTTAAAAAAATCAGCACTAGGGGTAACTGCCATGATAAAACCAGTGCCTGTAGCGTTAACAAATGTACGCCCTCACAGCCATTGCCAGGTAACCCCAACTGTATTGCCAGGATTCAAGCCTTGGTTTCTGTCAGTAAAAGGGGCAGGGCCCTTTTGGCCATGTGGGGGGGCTCATTGGGGTAAGGCCCAGTAGCAACCATGGGTATCATGCTACCGTATGATTTGCTTGATTCACCCAGGCCCAGCTGCTTGCTCTCTGTTCAGCAGAAGCCGCCCCCTGATAGCCAGCATGGTATAGCGGTTGGGGTTTCTGACTAGTATCTGGAAGACCTAGGTTCAAACCACCACCCTACCATGGAAGCTCGCTGGGGTGGCTTTGGGCGAGACACACAATCTCAGTCTAACCTACCTCCCAAGGTTGTTGTGAGGATACAGTAGAGGAGAGGAGAATGACATAAGCTGCTGTGGGTCCCCACTGTGGAGAAAGTCAGGGTGTAAATGAAATAAATATCAATATAGCCAAAGATTGGTTGGGGGGAGGTAGATAAAAGGTAGGTTGGTGGGTGGGTGGGAAGGAGAGAAGGAAGCAGGGAAAGGTGAGGATATGGGGGTACCCAGGAAGGGGAGAAAGAAGAAATAGTGGGGGGAGAGGGATATAGTGCACGTCAGCATAACTTGACCAGATTTTTCTTGGGGAAAGGCTGCTGGGGGAGTGAAGGAGGAAACATTGAAGATGGAATAGATAAATGTAGGTTAGCTGGTGGGTGGGAAGAAGAGAAGGAAGCAGGAAAAGAGGAGAAACTATGTCTCCCCACTTGGTTGCTTGGGGGGCTCGGTTACAGAACTGGTCCTGATTTCATGCTCCCAAGTGCGGCATCTATTTTGAGGCATCACCTAGTTCCTTTCACCATCATGGGATGAGACTATGCAAAAACCCCAGAAGTCTGGTTGCAGAGGAAGAAGAGTGATCCCAAGGAACTGATGAAATGGTTCATATTTATCAGCTCTCACGCTGTAATTGAGGAAGGGCTGGCAGGCTTGGAGGAAGGGAGAATCTCCCCCCCACCCCCCTGATTCGTGTTCTGATATAAGAAAGAGCCTATGAATTCAGATTGAAGAGGGAGGAGGGATTGGGGTGCCCTTTGCCAACTGATGTTGGCCGGCAAGAAACAGCATAAGATTGATGAACTGTGTCCTTTTTCGGTTAGTGGTTTTTAGTCCATCGTGCCCGCCAACGAGGAGGGAACCTTAGCTGAACCCGGCATCCTCATTTTGCTGCTCTGCATGGCAACCTGCCTAGTTACTTGTTTGTGGGATTTATGGCGGTCTTCATCTCTCTGTGTTCTAGAATGAATCTGGCAGTGACTGTAATAGAAATGATACCAATAGAACGGGAAAGAAGTAATCTTTGTCTGTGAGGGGAAAATGACAACTGTGTCTTTTTTTTTAAACGAGACACAGCTCTAAAGTTAGTTTCAGAGGGGAGCCATCTTAGTCTGCAGTAGGACAGCTAGACATGATTCCAGTAGCGCCTTAGAGACCGACAAGGATTTTGGGATATCAGCTTTTGAGAGTCAAAACTTTCGAAGTGACTAAGAAGAAGAAGAGAAGAGATTGGATTTATACCCCGTCCTTCACTACCCAAAGGAGTCTCAGAGCGGCTTACAAACTCCTTTCCCTTCCCCTCTCTACAACAGACACCCTATGAGGTAGGTGGGGCTGAGAGAGCTCTTGACGGAAACTGCTCTTTTTCAAGAACACCTCTGACAGAACTATGGTTTGCCCAAGGTCACTGAACTAAGGAACTTCGAGAAATCGCCAGGATGCGGGGCAAAATTATTTTTCACGTCGTCCACTTTTTGCAAACCTGCCATTTGGAATCGATCGATCCTTTTCCTTTCCACGGCAAACTAAAGTTTTCTGTTGAGTCCGTTCTGGCGAATGGTGGCTGTTAACCTTCCAAATGGGGATTAATGATCCATCCGTGGTTTCCGTTTCTGCTTGGGAGGGCAAGTGAAAGCCATAGTTGGCCAGTTTGGACATATTGGAAAGCTGTGCTTCACAGCAAAACAGCAGGAGTCAAAGTACTTTGTAGCAGTAGGGCAAAAGTAGGCTCAAGGTTTCAACCCGGTAGCTATTTTTTTCTGCCCTGACCTGGATGGCCCAGGCTAGTCTGATCTCGTCAGATCTTAGAAGCTAAGCAGGGTCAGCCCTGGCTCGTATTTGGTTGGGTGACCTCCAAGGAATACCATGGAGGCAGGCAATGGCAAACCACCTCTGAATGACTCTTGCCTTGAAAAACCCCATTGGGTTGCCATAAATCATCTGTGACTTGATAGCAAAAATAACAAAAAGCTGTTCTTTCTAAGACAGACCATTGTTAATGTGGGCAATTTCTCCAGAGGTGTAAGGACTATTTCTCTTTGAATGCTAATGAGGCAGCAGCTGTGGCACTATGAAGTGGGTGCCTCTAGAATTCCACACCCAGGGAGACAGATTGAAAATGTTGGACCATAGAAAAATCCAGAAAAAAAACCCAGTCATGTAGTGCTCTGTTGGTAGGACCAATTGAAATATCACACAATAGTAAGTATGAGCTTTTGAGTCCCCAAGAACTCTGCAGCAGTCAAGAAATTCATTAGAAAAAAGGAGGGGCGGAGGGGAGAAAATGCTTCCATAGCAGGAGAAAAGACTACAGATTGCACTCTTGTTGAAATGGTGAACAGATGTTGCAGATTTTAATTAGATGACATGCTGAGTGCAAAACCATCTTCGGGACGCATCCGGGACAGAGAAGCAAAAAAACACATACCCCTTCCCTTTTTTATCGTACTGAACTACTAGCCTGAGGAAGAGTTCTGAGTAATGTGAAAGCTCGTGCGTACTGGTTTCATGGTCGTTTTTTTAGTCCTAATAAAAGGCTGTTGTTTTATTCTGCTGTTGTTTTTGGAATCCAGTGATGGGGATTGTGTTTATTTAAAACATTTCTTTGCTGCTTTCCCTCAGAAATAGGGTCCCCAAAGTGGCGAAATCCAAACATTTGAGACGTTAAAATAGAATTTAAAATAAAGTGTCCAGATATAATGTATAAAATGTTTAGCCCTTACCTGGATGGTCCAGGTTAGCCCGATCTCGTCCGATCTCGGAAGCTAAATAGGGTCGGCCCTGGTTAGTATTCGGATGGGAGACCAGCAAGGAAGTCCAGAGTTGCTACACAGAGGTAGGCAGTGGCCAACCACCTCTGTTCATCTCCTGCCTTGAGAACCCTTATGGGGTCACCATAAAATGGCTGCAACTTGACGGCACTTTCCACCATCATATAAAACGTTTAAACAGTCAAATATAGAAACATACTTAACGACACAACCAGGAAGGAGGGCCAGTAACAATAAGTGGAGGAGCGCCAGTCAAAACAAGAAAGTCTTCATCCGTTGGTAGAAGATAATGATAGAGGGAGACAATTGCATCTCCCTGGGGAGGAAGTTCCAAAGTTTTAGCACTGTAACCAAGAAGGCGCTTTCTTGGGTTGCCGCCTGGCTAGCCTCAAGTGGTGAGAGCACCAGAAACGGGGCCTCCAAAGATGTATGTGGTGATTCTGGTCATTGGAGGACAGATGAAAGCCATAATTTGCTCCTCTGCCGAATACAGTCCTTTGTAATCACTGCTAATTAATCCCGAACACTGGTATTTTCCACATGGGGATGGGGTTTGTGCGGTTTCCCCTCTGCTGCTGGCGGCTGCCAATAAAGCTTAATGGCAACGTGGCTTCCATGTGGCAAGTTTCCCTGCCCCAGTCTGCCAGCCACGGCCATTCCCCTTCTCCCTCCAGTGGGGGAGGACATTGTTTTTTTAAAAAGAAAATCAGCTGTTGATGTATTATGAGAGACTTAACGGTATGTTTCCTGAATTCCCAGCTTTCATGAAATAAAAGTATCTTGCCTGTTCCATTTATGAGATTATAAAGTGAAAGGCATATCTCTGCAACTAAAGCAGCTAGAGGCTTGCCTTTTTCAAAAATGGAAGCTGAAAATTCAGAGACCACGATAAACACATTGTTATCACTGCAGCTTTTGTTTTGTTTTTTGGAAAAAGAGGTGCTGGTCTCTCAGGAGGGAAATGAAGCTTTCAATCTGTATACTGAAGACTCATGAACTCCTAAAACATTTTAAAAATAATTTTGCTGAAGAGGTTCCAGAACTCCATTCCGCGTGGTCCCCCAGAAAAAAAAGCCCCGGTTATAATCAGTGCTCCCTCTAAGCTGTGGAGTCTTGTGAGTAAAAATTTTACTTTGTGAGCTACTGGCATTGAGTTGAGAGCAAGCAATTGGCTGCTGCATAAATTAATTTGCTCGGGAGCCGTCCTTCCTCAGCGAAGACAAAAATGTGTGAGCCAGAGGCTAAAAAACTGTGAACTAGCTCACACTACCTCAGCTTAGAGGGAACACTAGTTTTAACACATGCGTACTGCTAATTGCACATAGCACGTAGCAAATGATCTTGGGTGCACCCCCAATTAAATATCCAGGAACACCCCCCCTCCCCCCGGTCATGTAATCATACTTCATAACACAACATAACTAATTTATGACACGATTGCAATGCTATCCGAAGTGTAGTTACACCCTTAAAAAGGTAAAGGTTTCCCTTGTGTGCGCCTCGGCGTTTAGTTATACCCTTAGAAGGGTGCAAATATGCTCCGGATTGCACTGGCAGATGTGCCCTTTTGGAAATCATTTGGACAACAAGGCGCTTCTAGTTAGCTAATTAATTAATTTAAAACATTTGTTAACTACTTTGCAGAACTCAAGGTGGCTTATAAAGTAAATAAAATGGCTATTATTTAAAAAAAAAAAACAGCTACAAAAGACCACAGTTTAAAACTGCAACCAGCAGTACTACGTAGGGAATTCTTGTGCCAGAAGCTGCAGAATAAATGATAAGGGGCCCGTTCCATGGTTCGTGGTGCTACAAATCATCAAATAAATTATTTGAGTTAAGGCTGTGAATATTAGTAATGCCTGTGCAGGGCCAATAATAAATTTATAGTATCCAGCTGCAATATTTTTTTTTTGGCAGGATTCTGGCAAATACATAATAAAACAAGTTGATAAACATTGCCTCTGCTTTTCCTTTGTCTGTTTCCAGTTGTTGTATAGCTGAAGTTTTCAAGCAATGTTGTCTAGAGGCTTTGTTATTCAAAAGTCGCTGGGGAGGGGCTGTGGCTCACTGGCAGAGCATCCGCTTGGCATGTAGAAGGTCCCAGGTTCAATCCCCGACATCTCGGGTTAAAAGGATCAGGTAGGAGGTGACGTGAAAGACGTCACCTGAAGACCCTGGGGAGCCACTGCCAGTCTGAGTAGACAATACTGACTTTGATGGACCAAGGGTCTGATTCAGTAAAAGGCAGCTTCCATGTGTTCATGTGTTTCTCCCGAGACTCTCTTGGGGTGTTTGCCCCTCTTGCTGCAGTATAATTGCTCATGGTTCCAGATTCCTCACCATACTAGCATGTCCTGCTACCTGATTTTAGTTTTCTTGTTGCAGTTTGGCCATGGGGTTTCCCTTAAAACTGTCAGGTCAGTTTGGATATTGCTGGTCAAGGAAACCACCCCTTAAGATCAGTGTTCCCTCTAAGCTGAGTTAGTGTGAGCTAACCCACAGTTTTTTTAGCCTCCTGCTCAGACTGAAGGTCAAAGAAGAAGGGGACGGCAAAGAATGAGATGGTTAGACAGTGTCATCGATGCAACGAACATGAAATTGAGCAAACTTCAGCGGACAGCGGAAGACAGGAGGGCCTGGCGTAATCTGGTCCATGGGGTCGCGAAGAGTCGGACTCGACTGTGCGACTGAACAACAGACATTTTTGTCTCAGCTCAGGAAGGAGGGCTCCAGACCAAGCTAATTTATGCTGTAGCCGAATTGCTCACTCACAACTTTAATGCCAGCAGCTCACAAAGTAGAATTTTTGCTTACAAGATTCCACAGCTTAGAGGGAGCATTGCTTAAGATGGCCTTTGGAATTTGGAAATTTCCACTCAGGCAAAACATCCATGAAGTTCAGAGGGACCAAAGTGTTCGATAAAGACCAGTGAAATTTCTTGGGGGTAGGAATTAACACAACTCATAATTGCAATACATGGAGGGGAATAAGAGAGCAAATAATTCTGCTGCTTTGACTATGTTACTCATGAACTGTATCTGTCTCATAGCCACTTCCTTCTGTAGTGTCATGAAAACCCTTTTTGCAGGGATTTATTTATTTATTGGATTTCTACCACACCCTCCCAGGCTAAGCCGGCCAAAGGCGGCTTACATAAAATCGATACATAGTTTACAATAAAACATGAATATAAATTTTAGGTTTTTGAGGCCCCTTTTGAGGTCTCTTCAGGCTGTTTGTGGGGCACTGTCGAAATGATGGTGGCCTCGTAGCGTTCTGCATGAATTCATAATGGCAAATGACATGTCTTGTCATGAAGCGCCTGACCCCAGGGCCTAAATGAAGCTTCCGCTGGTATCCTGTTGGGTAACCTGGAAGATAGCTTGCTAAACCCAAATGTGGTCCTTCAGTGGTATGCCTCTGGAGGACAGATTTTCCTGATTCAGTGCAAAGGCATTAGGCAAGATAGAAAACCACTGTGGTCCAATGCCGGCTTTGGGTTTGAGAGACCCAGGTTCAAATCCCTGCCTAGTGATCAGTGATGGGATGGTTGCGCTTGCGCCTGCTGTCCTCTTTCCTTTTTGTCTGCTTTTCCTGGGAATGAAAAGCAAGTTACAGCTTCTGAATGGTCAAGTATGACTTAAAAAGACTGCGGACCTTCTCCGCTTTTCCTTTGGGGGGGAGGTTCACTGCAGTAGGGATTGCAAACCCTGTCTTCTAGAGAATTGGAAGATAACTATCATTCTGATGAACATGGATGGAAAGCTTGCATGTGGCGGAACAGCTATTGGGGATGGGGGTCAGTCCAGCAAATATGTATTTCTGTGTTGCATCTAATATAACTGAGAAGAGATCGCTTATGAGCAAGAGACAATATTGGGGTGGAGGCCCCCAGCAGTTGTTTCCCAATGTCACACGTTTTTTAAGCCCTACCACCACGGTTTGCCTGTTTCTATGAACATTGCTCCCATCTTGGATTGTGTTTCTTGGTCCCACAGTAGCTTGTGAAGGGGTGTTAAAACATTTAAATAGAGATGGGCCCCCCAAACCCTTTCAGCCTGCAGGCACCTTTGGAATTCTGATACAACATGGTGGGCGCAGCTGCAGAATGGCTGCCCAAACTTACTTTTGGTGACATAGTAAAGATCCTTGTGCTGGGGTTGGTAGCTGCTGCCAAGCAACTCCTAAAAAAGGCCAAGTTCAGACTGGCAGCTTGGCCCAATATAGGCACATTTCACAAATGGATTAAAGGGGCCGGTTCACACAGGCACAGCTGTCAGGCGTTCCCCAGCCATACTCAACCCGTCTTGTAATGCTTCCCTCCCGAGTTTAAAAAGTACCAGGTGAAAGTTGTAGCAAACCCTGGAGAGTGTGTTGATCCCCCTTCCCAGACGTGTATGTGCTAAAAGCTGCGTGAACAAACCGCATTGATAATTGCTGCTGCTCCTATGCACCTATGCACGCATGTCGCCGGAGTGAGAAAAAGCCGCTTACAGCCGCGCCTCCACCAAGGGTGGGCCAACAGTGCGAATGCTCCCTTGCACATCCTCCCTGGTATGCTTCCACATCAGTCGGTGCAGTGTGACCGGGAATACCTGGAACATGTTGTTCCGGGTCTTTTTGCCATGACTCCCTCCCGCTACATACTGCCAGTCTGACCTCAGCCAAAATTTCCAGTGGCCAGTCAGCAGCCTTCTTGGGAAAAAGCCCCACTTGGTCCCGCCCACTTTTTAAAAAACATTTGGTGGGCACTTGAAAAAGTGTGGGCAGGTACCCTGGTGCCCGGGAGCACCACATTGGGGATCCCTGGTACAGAGACGGCTCCTGGCCTGTGACTGCCAGAGCCCTTGCTTGCTTCTGGATAGATAGAACATGTTGCGTTTTTCCTTTCCAGCGGAGTGCAGCGGTGCCAAGTCCCCATTAACAGGAAGATAGCCCTGTAGACAACGGAGCCCTCAAGCAAGCTTTAACATAAGAGTGTAAAGAGTGAAGGGAAGGGGAGTTCTATAAAAAGACTGCTCTGTATTCCTGGATGTTCTGACCTCCATCCCTTTTATGCCCCTGCCTGCAGGTGCTCGTCACTAACACCATATTGTACTGAAGATGTCTAACAGCAACACGACACAGGAGACACTGGAGATAATGAAAGAATCGGAAAAGAAGCTGGTTGAGGAATCTGTGAACAGAAACAAATTTGTATCCAGGTCGCCCAGCAAAGAGGAAGTTGAGAAGGACGGGGAGGAGAGCAGCACGCGGCAAGAATCGCAGGTAAACGGGCGAAGAGCTGTTGCAGGCGTCAGGCTAGTTAATCCATCACAACTCAGTTAACTGGAAGCAGGTCTTGGATTCAGCTCTTCAACGATTCTGAGATCCTTTCCGCCAGCCCGCTTTGGAGACCACTGAACTAGAAAATCCCGGTACTGTGCCTGAAATCTGTTATCCTCAGATTCACAAAGCCTCCTGCTCTCAACTCTGCTCGTTCACCCTTGTTGCCCCCTGCAGTGCCAGCTCCCTCCTGGCACACGTCTCCGTCATGCCACCTCTTCGCCTCCTGACATGCCTTTTCCGCGATGTCATCGGCCCAAAGTCCTTATCCCCCAAGTAAAATGAAATCTAAATATTTGTAAGTGCAACTGCTTAAACACACTTTATCCATCGTTTTACATTGGCCTTCCTGCATTCATTCATTCCTTTCACTCTGTTATCGACTGTTGAAATTGTAAGCTTCATAAGACTGTAAACTCCTTGAAGGCAGGGGGCTGTCTGTGTTTCTTAGGTTGATTCTCTAAAGTGTATAAATGAATACAGGTGCCTTGGCCACATATGCTGCCATGTTCTACCTCTGAATTACTGAGTCATTCCTTGAGATGCAAACCTGGTACATTTAATACCCTGGAGTGCCATTAGTTCCCCTGGAGCAAATAGCTGCTTTGGAGGGTGGACAGTATGTCATTGTTGTACTCTGATGAGTTTCCTGTCTTCCTCAGGCTCCATCCTCAAATCTTTAGGAGTTCCCCAGCATGTTTCTGGCAACACTACCCCCCACACACACCGATGGCTGGGGGGACCTGGCAACCCAATCACCACTACTTAAAAATCATGATCTCAAGTAGATTTTTGGCATGGTGGTGGTTAGAGCAGGAGACTACAACCTGGGAGAACCGGGCTTGAATCCACACTCTCCCTGGAAGCTCATTGGGTGACCTTGAGGCCTGTCACAATCTCTCAGCCTATCCTAGACCACCAGGTGGGTTGCTGTAGAGATCGGGTGGAGGAGGTGAGAACCATGTGGTCCTGTGACATTATAGCAAAATGGCACTCCTGTGCTGAGTTTACTGCCACCTGTCCATTTGCCTTAATCATGAAGCATGTTGAGATGGGGTTCAGATTTCTTTTGCAGTCCCTGAGGAACGTCAGCTGGGCTGATTTTGGCCATGGTGGCTTCACCAGTTGAGTTGTTCCAAAGGAGAGGGGTGGCACCACGGTTTTAAAACTCAGTTTCACATGCGTTGGAGTCCCCAGAGGAAGAGTTTAGGGTGCTCCATGTTTCCCTGGATACGTTGCATTTATTTTTTTTTTTAGTGACCGCAGGTGTTTATGGTGGTAAATTTCCTGCCATAGCACTTTCTCAGTTTTGCCCAAAAATGTGTGTTATAAATGCAGCCTGTGAATACTTGACTTGCATGGAAAAAAATGCATGTGGGAAGTGATGGCAACATAGCTTGGTATAGTAATAACAAATCATTCAACCCTGAGGGCTGTTGTTTCTTCAGTGTTCAGAAACAGGCATAAGTGTGTTTAACGGCCTTATGATTTGCTGCTTGTCAGGAGCAGGTGGGGGGGGAGCAGCAAGCAGCTAATTCCTCTGGGCGAGCTACTGAGTGGCAGGTTGTACCTCCCCTCCCAGCCTTTCCTTGCCTGTAACTTTCTCCCCTTCCTCAACCATCATATCCAGGCCTGTCGTTGGGAGTAGAAAAACAGAAGCTGCTGTAGGATGATTTGGATTAATGACATTCCTTCCACAAATGGTTTTGGAGCGATAATGTTTTGGCTTCCCCCATCGTGGATCCTGCATTGTGTGGAATGCTCAACCACAGTAGCCTTTCTACTCCCCCCCCCTTTTTTTTGCAGAGGCGAACGTCAAATCATGGACATGCTAGAAAAAGAGCCAAGGTAAGAGATTCCCTTCTCCTTCTCTGTCCAATGTGATGCTTAGTCATGGGGAGCTTAGGAAGGCTTGTCTGAGGCTGATCTTAATGCTCGCATCCTTCGCATTGGGCCCTGGACACGCTCCATCCTGTCCAAGCTCTGTTGTTGACTCGAACATGTCCCGAATCTTCACCTCTTGTTTCCCTGCCATTAGGCAGCTTGGGCTCAGCGTTCCCGAGGTATTGCCTTTTACACTGATCAACTGAGAGTGCCCTCCAGTCATTGGCCATAAGCCACATTCAGACCACAACAGAGGTGGAGTAAAGAATCTAGCATTCTCCCTTGCTGCTGTGAAATTGCCTCTCCTTGGAAACTCACCAAAGCCTGAGTATTTTCTGGAAGCCGTGCAAGAATGTCTTTTTTAAAAAAAATTGAACCATCTTCCCGGTAGCTGGACTTTGATCTAGTCATCACAGAGGTGACAAACCTGTTTCTGAGCTCCATCATTTAGAACGCAAGTGGAGACACATGCTAGTTGTTTAAACGGAGAAGCATTCAGTCATGCACGCCTTGGCGCCTGTTGTCCGGTGGCAGATCCCAGGCACCGGCTTTATCGCTTCAGTAAGGACAGTGGTCTTTTAGGGTCGTAAAAGATTGGGTCCTATTCATTTATAGTGTGTTGACCGCTTAGATGGATTTTAATGTGAATTTGAACAGTCTGACTTTTAAAAACATGTCCTGATGTTTGTCCTAAGTCTTTGAAATACAGTGGTCCTGGAAGTGTTTTTAATTGAATAGTGATGAAATTGCACTCTTTTACGTTGGTTCTCTCGTATCCTTTGTCCCCTTCTTCCATGTGGATCTTCCTGTAGAATGCTGGTAGTTCCCAGAACCACGATTCATCATGACTCTGGGTGGCAGGGTATAATACTAGAGTGTGTCGTGCGGCAAAAACCATCAGTTCACCAGGCCGTCTGAAGCAGATCTTCACTTTGAGCATTTTATTATATATTTATTTTATTAATTGGGAGCTGCGGTGGCTCAAGTGGTTAAGACGCTGAACTGCAGGCTGTGGAAGGTCAGTAGTTCAGCAGTTCGAGACCCGGGTGCCGCATGACGGGGTGAGCTCCCGTCTCTAGTTCCAGCTCCTGCCAACCTAGCAGTTCGAAAGCAAGAAATTGCAAGTAGATAAATAGGTACCACTTCGATGGGAAGATAACAGCGTTCCGTGCACCTTGGTGTTTAGTCATGCCGGCCACATGACCACGGAAACGTCTTCGGACAGCGCTGGCTCTTCGGCTTTGAAACGGAGATGAGCACCGCAACCCTAGAGTCGGATTCGACTGGCTTTCGAGCAAGGGAACCTTTACCTTTACTTTTATTTTATTAATATGATTTTTTTTTAGGCTGCCCTCCCCCACACTTGGGATTCAGGGCGGTGTACAGCATTCAAACTTACAATCATAATCGGATTTAAAATAATTTTTAAAAACCAGTAAAACAATTTAATAGGCATTTCGGATAGCGTCTGAAACAGATTACTCACCCCAAGGGGGGGAGGGGTTGAGCAGAAAAAGAGGCCGGGCTAATTAAAAAGAACAGTCTTCTTCCGATGTCTCAGGTCGGTCTCCCAGAATAACCAGGTTTGTCAAAGAGGCAGGTGAAGCACCAGCAGCAGAATGAAGAGTTTTTAATTGGCAGGGAAAACTTGGCAAGGCAGTTTTGCCGCTTATCAGAAGTGGCTTAACAGTTGGCGGATTACTTAATGGGTTTACTTGGCCGCAGGGAAGCCCAGTCAATTTATTTGACCTTCAAGGCACTGTGTTAGCAGAGGCTAACTGGCACAGAGGATTAGCAGGCTAGCTTTCTTGCCTCCAGGGGTGGCAGATTTGAATCCATATCAAAGGTGTTGGTGAAAGATTCCCCCCCCCCTTGCTATCTTTACATCTGCAAATCTGTTATGCAACTGGTGCTCTCTGCTTCACTGAGTGTTAGAGCTGGACTAAATGAATTAACGTTCCTAATTATTATGAAGCCAGCTTAATTAACACAAGTTTTGCTAGCAGTGTGGTTGCACATCAAAGCAAGCCACAGATTGCCTGCGTTCTTACCACTCGAGGCGTTTTGCTTTTCAGTCAAATTCGAAGCTGAAGCTAGTCAGGAGTCTGGCCGTGTGTGAAGAATCCTCTAACCCCTTTGTTGATGGGCCATTGGAGACCCAGGTAAGCCAGATGGGGACGGATCCTTTAACATGTCTTCCAGCTCAGGAGGAAGATCGCTTTCAGGGGATGGGTGGCGATTCTTCTGCGTTTAAGGGCTGGAATGGGCTGAAAGTATAGTGGTCTTCAAGGAAGTTGGTAGCCCAGCTTAAACTGCATCGCAGTGACCCAGCTATATTACCGGCGGTGCAATAATACCAAATGGCTGTGTCCTAATTACTGATCTACAAGCACCACAGCCAGCGGCCAGATTTCTTTGAGTTTGCTTTCGATAAATACATTCAAGTCACTAGGTTATGGTCAGAAACAAAAGAACGAGAGGGCTTTCCGAGCGATACGAGGAGGCTTTTTCTCCTAGCAGTACGGAAATTTTGCCTGGAGCCAGAGCGTGCCGCAGAGGGCATGGGAGTCAGGATAAAGATCAGGTCCAAAGACAGCAGTGCGCCCACACCGCATCACATAACGCTCAAAGAAACCCATTCAGATTAGCAGCGCACCGCAGTCGGAGAACAGGAGCAAAGCCGCAGCTGCCAGAGAGGGTCTGGCTCGATCCACATCGGACAGGCAATCTGACTAATGGCTGGCGGGAGTGCCAAAATCAACAGGGCGCCTCCTGCCAGGTCCTTGTGCTGGAAGAGGTGATAAAGTGGCAAGATCGGGGCAGCAGAAATCAGACGGAAAAGTCTGTTCGGCTCAGTCTTTGCCATGGGGCCATTCAGCCGGATACCCACTGCAAATCAGCTTTGCTGTTTATTGTGCCATAAACAGAGAATGGGGAGATTCAAGTCCACTAGCAACTTAGAGACCAGCAAGATTTCCTGGGTATCAGCTCTCGAGAGTCAAAGCTCCCTTTTGCAGAGCTTTGTCTCTCAGAAGTTTATCCCTTGAAAATCGTGTTGGTCTCTAGGGTGCTCCTGGACTCGAATCTAGTTCTTCTGCTGCAGACCGACATGCCTGGCCTCCTTAAACGAAGCAGAGAATGGGCACAGCGGCATTACCGTGCCTACAAAACTGTGCCCCAAATAAGCAAATGCTTAGCTACACTTGCTGCAGGGAGAGGCAGAAATCTCCCAAGGTCGCTAGTCGATCGGACCGAAAGTAAAGTTCCTTCCCAGATCCAGATGTGGTGGTTGTTACCATGCTTCTAGCCTCTGTTGATTACCAAGCACCAGCTCTGAGGTCTTCAACGTGTGGCTTTTGTTCCGTACCTAGGATATCATACAGTTGCACATCAGTTGCCCCTCAGACAAGGAAGATGAGAAGTCTGCGAAAGATGGTCCCGAAAAAGAAGAAAAGGAGAAGAATAAGGAGAAGGCCCCCAAGAAAATGCTGTCCAGAGGTGAGACAGTCTCAGGTTCTGGAGTACATTATGTTTCTGGGCAAAGCTCAGCAGGGGCTGCTGTCCTACAGGTGTGCCAAATGCATACAGTTGTCAACCTCCAGGTGGCACCTTGAGATCCGCCGCTATTATAGTTGCTCTCCAGATGACCAAGATCCGTTCTTCTGGAGAAAATGGCCGCTTTGGAGGGTGGGCTCTATGCATTGTACCCTGCTGAGCAGGAGCATCCCCCAAACCCTGCCCTCTCCAGGCGTTTCCCAATCCAGAGATGGCAACCCTACAAATGTGTCATGTGATGGATCAGTGTTTGGCTTGGGGCCGTTTGTAAAATTTAAAAAAAACCAATTACAGTAAAATCATTAAAAACTTTATTGTCAACATTAAAACAACGCGGGGCATTAAAACAGCATAAAACAACATTCAGAAAGCCAAAATGATCTGCACAAAAAGGTGCTCAGGCTCGAAGCCAAACAAAAACAACCAGATAGCTCAAGACAGGTAGCCATAGTCTTGTCTGTTGCAGTAGAAAAGAGCAAGAGTCCAGGATCCCCTTAAAGGCTAACAAAATTTGTGGCAGGGGGAGGAGCTTTTGTGAGTCACTACTCACTTTTTCGGCTACTCACTCAAACCGGTACTTTGTGCACTCGTAGAATAGGAAATAAAATAATAGCAGCCCTGCAGTCTGACACTTCCCTATTTGAAGTAGCTGAAGGGGGGGACACACAAATTCCACCTGCCTCAATTGCTTTCCAACACCCCCCTCCCCCAACTCTCACACACTCACACTCTTCTAAGAACCACATAAGCTACTTTAGCACTATACTTAGCATCACCACTGTGCCTTCTGCATCCTGTGCCTTCAGAAATGATCGCAGTTCTTGGTTCAAGCAGGCTCAAGTTGGTACCTTATGATAGCCTTCCAGGGATAGTCCTGAGAATAATCGAAGCACATCTAGGCTTAGTTGCTGGGGGTTTTTCTACCCTGTTTTGCAGGATTGTTTTATAGACTTTATTTGCCCAGGCCTTCTGCAAAGCAAGGGAGATCCTGTCCTCTCCCTTGGAAAGGTACAGTAATTTGCACAAGGTCACATGGGAAATATGAGGCAAGGCAAGGAGCTGAATGCTTATCAGAAGTCTTTCAAACTGCTACGGGGTTCTGTCCTGAAGTTATTCCACTGTTGACGTCACTCCAAGGAAATTAACTCCGGCAGGTGGTGATGATATTGGCAGTGTATTGTTTCTCGAATCCCTGCTCTTTTGCTACTCGTTCTGAATCTTTGGGTGTTCCTCTGTAAATAAGACTGTCTCCTGACTGGGGCTTTTTGTTGCCTTTGTTTTTAGATTCTAGCCAGGAATACACGGACTCCACTGGAATAGATTTGCATGAATTTTTAGTAAATACACTGAAGAAGAATCCAAGGTAGGTTGCAGCGTGGCTGCACTGCTTGATTTGCAGTTGAGCGCATGCACATCTTGATTTGCAGATGGGGGGATGTTTCCGCAAGCTCATGCAGTTGAGCACAAAGCCTGGGTGGGAGATGGAGAAGGGCAGCAGCAGCAGCTGGCATCTGGGAATAGGTAGATAGTTGTGTATAATCAGGATAGGGTGGGACAGGTTAGCAGCCATCAGTGAACATCTTAACTTGTGAGGCGAGAATGATGAAGAGCTTGAAACAAGAGTCTTCTTGAACACACTCTCTCCAGTCTTGCTTCCCACAAGACACATTGGGTGTGTGCATGCATATGCGTTTGTGAGAGATTTTAGGCTGGCTGTAAAATGATAATGACGATGGTGTGGGCTTAGCGGAACCCTAATTGGCTTCTTTTTTTAAAATGAGTATTTGTATATGTGTGTATGCCTAGAAGTCATGGTTGACTTCCAACAATCCCTAGTGGGGCTTGTACATTTCGGAGAGGTGGCTTGATCATTGCCTGCCTCTGCGTTCCAGTCCTGGTATTCCTTGGAGGTCTCCCTTCCAAGTACTTGCCAGGGTCAGCCCTGCTTAGCTTCCGAGATCTGAAGAGATCGGGCTTGCCTGGGCTATCCAGGTGAGGGCCCCTCTTGGCCATGGCAAGAGTCTTACTTTCCTGGCCATAAGAAAGATTAGTCATGCTAAGTTCAGGGTCTTTGTTAGAAGATGCCAAGTGGGCTGCCTAAACCTGCTGTAGGCAAACTTTCTCATCCCAGGTACCAAAGAAAACAAAACCTCGAAGTGCATTGGCCTGCTGGCAAACAAAATTGCAGGGGTGGGACAAAGACTGGCCAGACACATTTGGAGCAAGCCGAGTCCCATTGGTGCTGCTGGCATCTCAGGGATTCTCCTTATACTCAGCTGGAGGTTGTGCAGATCTGGAAGCTGATGGCAGGTATAAGCCATGCCTGTGCCTTTCCCCTGTACCGCTGGCCTCAGCCATGCTGCTAGTGCCTCCTTTACTTGGGCAGAGACCTGGCCCTGGGTGCAAATAAAAATGGTCTGGTATGCCGCTGTTGGCCACGTTTGCTTGATGCTGCCTACATGAGACTGTAAACTCAGTTTTAATCTGAAGGTATATCTAATAGGTGGAGCAATCTTTAAAAATGTATTTATTTTGCTATACTTATCCAGCTCTTAGGTAGGGTTCCTTGGTGGGCTCCCATCCATGCTCACATCCCTAAGCTCAGCAGTACTGTGGTCTTCATTGGGCTATTGAAGTATCCTTGAAGGCCATGAGACCTTGTTGCATTGAAGATCGGGGTAATTCTGTCATTGTGGACTGGGGGGAAAAAAGATGCATTCATGAGAACAGAAAATATAGAAAAAATAATTGGTACGAGTTAGTCAGGAAGGAACCTTAATTGCTCTAAAAATCTTCCTATAAATAGTTTTCAAATGCTTCTCTACAAAGTGCCTCCTGCTGTCTCGCGAATAAACAGTGTCAAACCTGAGTTGCCAGGCCCTGGCTAGGTTCTGATATATTGTGTTTCTAATAATACCGGCAGGAAGAGAGCCCATTGGGATATTATGTTCCCGGGAGCCGTAATCACTGTGCAGAAAAGAATCCACCTGAACAACAGCATCAAAAAAAGGCTTTACTTTGAACTCGTGGCATCTGTTTTGTAGCTGGAAATGGAGGGGCAGGGTGGTAACACCTTTATCGTTATGTTACCTTGAACTTTCTGCTTAATCTTAGCATGGAGGAGGGTATGAATCTGCCCTTCTGCAAAGAAATCCATGTTGTTGTTCCTTTTCTGAATGTGTGTCTCCCCTTCCCCTTCCCCATCCCCATCTCCCTATATTTCTTCAACAGGGATAGGATGATGCTGCTAAAATTAGAACAGGAGATCCTGGAATTTATTAATGATAACAAGTAAGTAATGTTCTGGTTTGCCAGTTAGACTGATTTGCGGGGCTGATGGTTAGAGACGGTTTTGAGTAATTGTGCTGCCTGACAGCAAAGCATTTCTGATCTCCAGCCATGCTTAGGAATGTCTCTCTCTGTCTTTCCATCCTTATATGTCCCATGGGGGCTGCCATATACAGAGTTTATCTTGTCCTCTGTTCTCTCCCTTGTCCAGCAGTGACTCTCCTGGGTTTGGGGGCAAGGGTAGGTGATGCAGGGAATGTGTGACTGCCGCACAAACCGGTGTCCCTGTGTTTCCTCCCTTTATCTCTTTCTGAGAAACTACCAGTAAAGTTCCATGTCTAGTGCTGCTGTGGAGTGTTCCTTAGGGACAAGGAAAACTTCAGAGTGTGGATTCCATAACTCGCATTGATATTTAGTCAATGTTATTGGAGGAGAGGGAACAAAGCACGGGACTGCTGTTTTCAGCGGCAGTTCCATGTTCTAGATCTGCCCTCAGAGGGAACGCCCTTCCCTAAGAATCCTTAAACGGAAGTTCCTGGACTCTGTGTTCCAAACCGGCTGCTCCTGGCCATGGAAGCCCAACTCTTTTCAGATGCACATGTTCGTCTGTGGTACAAGGAGATCAGCCTTCGGCACTATGCTTCTATGACCCTTTTTCAAAATCCAGGCTTCTAGACCCCCAATGTTTAAGAGCAAAAGCTTCAAAATATAAAGGGAATAAGTACTCAACGGTGTGAAATTTGGGATGCAGTCCTGTGCACACTTACCCCGTGAGTAATACCGACTGCACCTAACAGGGCTTACTTCTGAGTATACTTGGACAGGATTACACTGTACAGATTTCAGAAGGTTTTGGGTAGTGAAATTCTGGCAATCCTCAGACACTTTTCATGGACACCAGCTCCTGTGCCTTTTCTTCAGCCTCTTGCCCCCCACTTCTCATAAAGTCAAGATTGCGGCCAAACACCTATCCAAGCAAGGCTTTGTTGTTGTTCAGTCACACAGTCGAGTCCGACTCTTTGCGACCCCATGGACCAGATTACTCCAGGCCCTCCTGTCTTCCGCTGTCTGCTGAAGTTTGCTCAATTTCATGTTCGTTGCATCGATGACACTGTCTAACCATCTCATCCTTTGCTGTCCCCTTCTTCTTTGACCTTCAATCTTTCCCAGCATCAGGGTCTTCTCCAGTGAGTGCTCCCTTCTCATTTGGTGGCCAAAGTATTTGAGTTTCAGCTTCAGGATCTGGCCTTCCAGGGAACAGTCAGGGTTGATTTCTTTTAGGATTGACTGATTTGATCTCCTTGTAGTCCAAGGGACTCTCAAGAGTCTTCTCCAGCACCATAGTTCAAAAGAATCTATTCTTCGGCACTCGGCCTTCCTTATAGTCCAACTCTCGCAGCCATACATTGCTACGGGGAATACCATTGCTTTGACCATGTGGACTTTTGTTGGCAGGGTGATGTCTCTGTTTTTTATCATGCTGTTTAGGTTTGCCATCGCTTTCCTCCCAAGGAGCAGGCGTCTTTTAATTTCATGGCTGCAGTCACCATCTGCCGTGATCTGGGATCCCAGGAACGTGAAGTCTGTCACTACTTCTACGACTTCTCCTTCTATTTGCCAAGGAGTGATGGGGCCAGATGCCATGATCTTAGTTTTTTTGATGTTGAGCTTCAAGCCCACTTTTGCGCTCTCCTCTTTCATCCTGAGCAAGAGGCTCTTTAGGTCCTCTTCACTTTCTGCCATCAGAGTGGTATCGTCTGCATATCTGAGGTTATTGATCTTTTCCCCAGCAATCTTAACTCCAGCTTGTGATTCATCCAGGCCAGCATTTTGCATGATGTACTCTGCATATAAATTAAATAAGCAAGGTGACAATATACATCCTTGTCATACTCCTTTTCCTATGCTAAACCAATCAGTTGTTCCATATCCGGTTCTAACTGTTGCTTCTTGACCCTTATACAGGTTTCTCAGGAGACATGTGAGGTGGTCTGGTACTCCCATCTCTTTAAGAACCTGCCATAGTTTATTGTGATCCACACAATCAAAGGTTTTAGCATAGTCAATGAAGCAGAAGTAGATGTTTTTCTGGTACTCTCTTGCTTTCTCCATAATCCAGCAAGGCTTACCTTACTAAAAAAAATGAATGGACCCCACCTCTGAGGCTTAAGGGTTCCTTGCCCCCACAACAGGGCCATTGTTTCAGAACTTATGTATAATTTCAGCAACGTTGCCATAATTTATTCTGTTCTTGGTGAACCTGCAGAGTTCTGGGTCCCCCCCCCCGCCCATTGACTTAATCTTTGATTTTGGAATTGAAACAAAACCAGTGACCCAGTTAAAATACGGTTTGTTGGAGAAAATTTTTTTAATATTGGTGGCAGGGGTTTCCAAGGTCTAACGAAAGTGGTGTTTCAGTAGAGAGGCACTGGGGGTGCTTCTGGTGTAATGGGGTGCCTTTGATCTGACATTCCTTGTCTATGAATGTGTTGTCTTTTGTTAATATAACGCATTTTGGTGTTCCTCTGTGGACTCAGTGTTGTTCAAATGGTCTGTTAAGGTAGCTTTGACTTTTCTCTTTTCTCTTGTCTCTCCTACCTGCCTCCTCCATCCTCGGTCTTTGCCGCTGTCAGCAATCAGTTCAAGAAGTTTCCCCAAATGACCTCATACCACAGAATGCTTTTACATCGGGTAGCTGCCTATTTTGGCATGGACCACAACGTCGACCAAACTGGGAAAGCCGTCATTATCAACAAGACCAGTAACACAAGAATGTAAGGCAAGAATGGGTTTTAACCAGTGTTGGGTGGGTGGAAATGTGGATTAATGCTAATACTTAGTTCTCTGGAGTATTCCAACCACTTTGCATACATTATCAGTGGCTTGGAATCCTGCTATGGTGTTTCCACTTGCGCATTCCCTGTTGCACAAGCAATGTCCATTAGAAGCAGTCAGTGCTTGCACTTGTATCCTGAAACAGATTTGCACTTGTGCAAATGATAGCGCATGGGGAAGCGCTGCCGGTGAACCGGCCATCCGTCGTGCTGGAGTATCAGTGCAAATGCAAAAAACGGCTTTGGCTTGCAAACAAGTCCTTCAGCACAGTGAACAGAATGATGTGCGAGTCAAGCAATATTCAGCAACATAGTGCTTGGAATCCAAGCCTTGTTAATCGATACAGTGACTCTGCAAGAGAAGTCAGTGGGTTTTCCCCGTTTTTGAGGCTTGAGAGATGGCAGCTTGCCTAAGTCCACCTGATGAGTTTTGTGGCAGAGGTGAGACGCAGGCTGCAGTCCTAAAGACACTTCTCTGGGAGTAACCCCTACTAAATAACATGGGGACTTACCTCTGAGTAGGTCTGCTGGGGATTGCTGCTACACTTCATCTGTTAGCGGAAGAAAATATGGTGGTACTTTTCAAGCGTTCCTTTTCTCCCATCTAAGCTGACTGTCTTATTTCTAGGAGAAGGACCTCTTAAGAACATCTAAAACTGCTGTATACAGGACTCAGATCATTGGTCTGTCTTAGCTGAGTATGGCTGTGGCTCTCCAAGGCCTCAGACAGTGATCTTTCACAACACCTGATATTTCATACCCTTTTTAACTGGAGATGCAAGGGACTGAACCTGGAAACTTGTGCACGTGCTCTGCCATTGAAGCACAAGCCCTGTAGAAACTCTGCTCCGGAAAAGACAGTGCTCCTGAATTTTGAGATTCTGGCCCTTGCTGTAGTGCCTGGCTGCCCCCTCTGCATGCCCTTTCAGCTTCTCTGGACAAGATAGTGAAGGGAGCCAGGTGCAGTTAACTGCCTGGTAGGCCAGGCTCCCCTCCACCCAGCCCAAGAACTCCTGTAGGCTTCTCATCTTCTCTGCTGAGCTATTGATGAGGACAGGAGAATCTGGCAGTGGTTCCTGGTACTTCCTTCCTTTGTTGAATTGTTTGGCTTACCTACCCCTCTCCCAGTGTATCATGGGATGTGCCAGAGTAGTTTCCAGAGTGCTGCTTAACTGTGCTGGCATGCATGCTACCTTGAAGTTCATAGTGGTTGTGTGTCAAAGGAAAGGACCTCTAAGACAAATCTTTCCACTCTGTCCCATGCATCAGAACCCATGAACCCTATCACTGGTGCCTGTTCGGGGAGAGCAATGTTGTACAATGTAGTGGTGGCCAATGCTCCCTCTAAGCTGTGGAGTTTTTATGAGCAAAAATGCTACTTTGTGAGCTACTGGCATTAAAGTTGTGAGCAAGCGATTTGGCTGCTGCATAAATTAGTTTGCTCTGGAGCCATCCTTCCTGAGCTAGGACAAATGTGTGAGCCGGAGGCTAAAAAATTGTGAGTTAGCTCACACTAATTCAGCTTAGAGGGAACACTGGTGGTGACCGAGGGCCGGGGGGGAGCTCTAGGCAGCTTGGAGATCAGGAAAGAAGGGGGAGCAGCAGAAAACTCAAGTCTTCTGGTTTGGGGGCTGTAGGAGATCAAGCAGACAGATAAGCAAGCGCTCATGTGTGCAAAAACCAAGCAGGTCAAGACAGATCATTGTGCAGACAAAGACAAGACAAGACCCAGACACCATTATAGTCCTACTGGGTTGAAGCCAGTGAGTGGCCCAAGTGGTGGAACTCATTCTGGGACCTTAAGGGTGGGCAGCATAGCACAGACCCAGAAGTCGCCACTTGTAACCTGAGAGCTTCCCAGAAGCAGATTCTCTTGCTTGTCGGGGCATAATTTGTGAGTAGCCACTGCTCCTGTCCTGGTCACTGCAGAGTCAATACATTCTCCTGACCCCAACATGCTGAGCAATAGCTCAGTGTCCCAAGTTTCCACCACCCCTCCTGATGAAAGGCATGTTTGGGTCTTCTCCACAGCCCGGAACAGAGGTTCTCTGAGCACATTAAAGACGAGAAGAGCTCTGAGTTTCCACAGAGATTCATCCTAAAGCGAGATGACACCAGCATGGATCGGGACGATAATCAGGTGACTGGAGCAAGGGGCATAATTTGCTTGTATGCTCCTTACAGAAATGGCAGCTTTTCTCAGGCTCTCAAGAAGTTCTCTTTCTTCTGGTTCCTTCATCCCCTTGGGACTCTGTGTGCTTGTTTTTCAGTGCCTTTTGTTTTAATTGTTTTTCATTGCCTTTTGCTTTAATTGCCCCCCGTCCCCAAACTCTGGGCTGAGGATTGTATTTATACACAAGACCCAATGGAAACTCATGCACTATCCAGTACCCGCCAATATTCTTCTTGGCTTTATTGATGCAGATGAGACTCAGAGCATGTGCTGTAAACTCCATATCTTCCCAGTGCATTTGATTCCATGGTGTTCTCAAGAGTAATTCTTGGCTAATGTCTAATTGCTCACAAAATATATAGGATCCTTCTGTCATAAGAACATAATAGAAGCCATGTTGGATCAGGCCAATGGCCCATCCTGTCCATCACTCTGTGTTACACCATGGCCAAAACCCAGGTGCCATCAAGAGGTCTACCAGTAGGGCCAGAACTCCAAAATCCCTCCCATTGTGCCCCCCCCCCCAAGCACCAAGAATACAGAACATCACTGCCCCAGACATACTGTTCCATCTATACTTTGTGGCTAGTAGCCACTGATGGACCTCTGCTCCATATGTTTATCCAATCCCCTCTTGAAGCTGTCTATGCTTGTAGCTGCCACCACTTCCTGCAACAGTGAATTCCACGTGTCCCATGGAAGATATGTCAGGAATGGAGATGAAGGAATGCATCTTGTATAATTGCTAAGATTAATGAATTAATATTTGCTTAGGCCGTCTACATGCTGCTTTTGCACTTTGAGAAAAGTGCTCAAGGTGGCTTCCTTATTGGGCCTTCCAAGAGTTGTATACAATATGTGGAACAGTCTACCTATAGACCTCACATCAGCCATGTAGTATTGCAATGCCCCACCAGATGCTTTGGAAAAAACAGGAGAGTGTTTCAAGGACCGGGGCTACAACATGTTCCGGAAAACAATCCCAAATATATTATCACTGTCCAGAGTTATAAAATTATATGAATTGTCCTGCACCCTCTATAGAGCTGACAGACATAGGAATGAGTAACAATTCTCTTTGTGATACAGTGAGGGGAACCTAACAAACAGTAAGAGAAGCCACCCTCTTTTTCACTGTATATTTGAAAGTACAGACGTGTAAACCTGTAGCTTTTTTCTTCGATGTGTCGCAACTTGCTTTTCTACCAGTGTTTTTTTCCTGTCGAGTTGTTAAGCATACATGTCATAACCCAAAGAGAAGCATTTGGAGGTGGTAGATTTAAGAAAAGACTTAGCAACTGGTCTTGCACAAGCCTTAATCCATAAAAAGTGTCTTTAGCAGGAATTTTTTTCAGAGTTTATAGATTAATAGGGCTTTAGTTAGTTTAATCACATTAGAGAAGCTTTCATTGCTCTCTGGATCTGGGCCAGTTTTAATGGACGGAGTTAAGGGCAAACTTGCTCAGTCCTTTTTGGGCGATCTTGCTTTTACTGTTTTACTCCAGTAGGGAATGAAGAAAAGAAAATGGCAGAAGGTGGCCTTCCGTTCTTCTGGAACAATGTAAAGGCAGAACTAGATGCTGCAGTGGGAACATGATGTTCTCAGCAGTGTGTGTCCCTTATAATGTTAATGGGCACCATCAGTTTTGCCAACGGAGTGCCTCCTTGTTGTATGGAGTGTGCATTTTGGAACAGTAGGGATTGATCAATTTTTTTGTCAGATGGCTTTGAAGTCTGAAGGCAAGATATGCTCTTTAGTAACAGTGACATCTTCATGTGGTGTTTCCTCCCATGTTAGCTCAGCGAAAGCCATGTGTGCAGCACTTAATCCAAGAAGAATGAGGCATGCCGGTGGAGTTTTGCAAAAGTGTCACTCTCTAAGTATGCATAATTTACACAGTAAACCTGTGCCATTGTTGTGTTGCCTCTGTACGACCCTGCTGCCTGCTCTAGTGTGCCCATAAAAAAATTGTTCACTGTATGCTTTTCCCTCACTGCTGTGTTCAGTGGGTGGCAAAGGTTCCACTGAGCTCTGTCTGTCCATCTAGATCAGAATCCCATTGCAGGATGGACGGAGGAGTAAATCCATAGAAGAGCGAGAAGAGGAGTACCAGAGGGTTCGAGAACGCATTTTTGCACGAGAGGTAAGCATGGGTATTTAATGAACTCGCCTGTTCTTTTTTTGGGGGTGTACATTGAGTTCCGTTATGGACACACAAAGCTGCCTTATACTGAATCAGACGATTCGTCCAGCAAGGTCAGTATTGTCTACTCAGACTTGTAGCGGCTCTCCAGGGTCTCCGGAAAAGGTCATTCATATCACCTACTGCCAGATTCTTTAACTGGAGATGCCGGGGATTGAACCTGGGGCCTTCTGCATGTCAAGCAGATAATGTACCACAGAGCCGATTTTTAGGGGTTGCACCATTTCCCATCATTTACATTTTGAAATATATATATATATATATATATATATATATATATATATATATATATATATATATATATATATATAATTCTAAATTTTATATAAGTTGTATTAGAGACCACTTTATGCAACTTTTTTTTTTTTTGCAGGAGCAGTATAATAATACTTTTTTTTTGTATTTTTTGCATGTTACAATCAAACACATCCCTGTTCGCATACATCTTTTATACTCTACCCTCCCTCCTCCTGCCTCCAGTTTATAGCTGTTTCTATGTCTTTGGCAGTAGTCCTTTTCATAAATCCTCCTTCTGTCCTTCTTGCTTCCTCTGTTTTTTCTCGTCCTTCATGCTTTTCTTCTTTCTTTTTCTCTTTAATTTCGTGGCCGAAGATTATTCCTGTCCTATGATCAGAGGTGGGGAGTTTTAGTATATCTTGGATGGTTATTTTTCTCATATATTATTTCATCTGTGCTTTCTTATTTTCTCCCCCCCCCCCTTTTAACTACTTAACCTTTCTAGCCAGGAGCACAAACTTAAGAGCTTCCACTGAACATCCGATCTTTGCCCTTCCATGACCCATTTCAAGTACAAATGCCACTTTTCTTAATCTTCCCTATTTTTGCTTCCCATTGTTCTTCTTGGTTAAGAATGGTTATTATGTCCGATTGAATGTATTCAAATAGATAATTCTGCCAATTTGCTACTGTCCATTTAGTTTTGTCTTTCCATCCAAATGCTATTACGGCTTTCCCCGCTAACACCATTGCTTTAAATAAGTCCTGTCCTCCTATTCCAATACCTTGGTTACCTAAATTGCTGCTTAGCATCAATTTCAAATCTATCTTTGGCCTTATTGTAAAGAACTTATAAAGCTGCTCTATAACTTTCTCCCAAAAACTCTGGACTTCTCTGCACTCCCACCACATATGGGAGTACCACCCTCTTCCACTCCTGCAGTGCCAACAGTTTGAGCTTAGTTGTGGGAACATATTGGCTAGTGTGGCCAGGGTCCTGTACCATTTAGTATAAAATTTCAATTCCAATTCTCTAAATTTATGTACTTTTATCTCCTGGATACCTTCTATAATTCTATTAACTGTTTGATCCGCTAAGCGAGTTTCTGCGCTCCATTTCCCCTGAATAAGGGTTCTTATTTGATCCTTGTCAATCACCATTTTCCTATATATTCTGCACCACTTTATGCAACTAATGACAGATAGTATTACAAAAGGTTAGTCTGCTGCAAGGAGGAATCAGTGTGCACGCATATTGCTTTAACTCCTCATAGGTTATGTTGTGTGAATAGTGTGTTTTTTAATTAATCCTGCTCCCTTCTGAGTCTGGGGCACATCTGCATTCTAAACATGGCTGCTCTCTGGGAGCTCTCTGGGCATCTGCAAAGATGCTGAGGTCTGTTCCTTTTGCAGAACTGCAGTTGCCAGGATACTCCAAACTGTTAGTTAAACAGTTCTTGCTCTGCTCCTTGCTTTGCTCAAATCTTAGTAAGATAAATTAATATAGCCTGTATTTACTCATTCCACCTTAAAACAGATGCTGTATTTACTCAGATGCAAGGCAAGTTATGCCATCAAAAAAACAAAAGGGAGAAAAGGGGATTGTTTTAAATTTGTGTGCCTGTAATAAAAATCTTTTGGGGTATAACATTTTGGGTGCAGGGGTCGTCTTACATTCAGCATCATCTTCCTTTTGAGTAAATATGGTACGGCTGAATATGGTTTCTAATGGGAGATGTAAGGAACACGTCAAGTATACAAAATCTAAATTTCAGATCTTGTGATGGATTGGGGGGGGATGTTAAGGGGTCAGAGAGATGTAAATAAGCTGGCAGCTTTAAATGGGGCTTCCATTTTAGCTTTTCCTCAATCTCCCCTCAATAAAAATTTGGGCTGTAGCTCTCTCTGGATCCAGTTCTGTAACCGCTGCCTATCCCGATACGAATTGCACTCCAAAGTGTGGCAGGGTGTTTCAGAGCATGAGCTTTGAGTGGGAAAGCGGCTTTTCAGATCTTCTCTCTGATCTGAACCTGACTGGTTGACTTTAAACAAGCCAATCTTGCTTAGCTCTCCGTCTCGCCTCCATCCGCCAGCTGCCAATCTATCATTTTGGGATAACAGAACTGGCCAGTGTTACAGAGTATGAATTACTGAGCTAATGTACGCAAAAGCACTTAGAGTTTGTTTGGCACTCTTCCTAAGCATCGTTACATTATGAGCAGCAAACGTAATTTATCACTTTCTGGCGAAAATCTCCAGCACTGCTCAGCTGATCTTCACCCATGAGATGTCGTTTGACAGTCCGTGGTATACTGACACAGTTGAAGGGATTTAATTTCACACGGGATGCTTATGGGCCTCAGAACTTGGATTCCAAGGGCAGAAGTAAACATTAAGCTAAATGTGGGACTGCTGCCCAAAATGGTAGATGTGCGTTGAGTTCTGCCCCCTCTCCATGTTATGCTGAGGCACACTAACCTGAGTTGTGATGCCCTTGGGGTTTTTTTTGGTGTATGGATTTCTTTATTCTCCCCCGATCCAAAATGTTGTCAGTGGCTGATGGAAGCAAAGAAGCCCCAAGAAGAGAAGACAAAATGCCTAAGCAGTGGTGGTAGTGGTGGGAGAACTTAATACAGGGCAGCTGTTTTTGGTGGCACACCAAATGTCTACCCTTTAGATGGTCCCCTAACAGTTTAGCTGCCTGGGGAAGGGCTGTAGCTCAGTGGTAAAGCGTCTGCTTGGCATGCAGAAGGTCCTAGGTTCAACCCCTGGCATCTCCAGTAAAAAGGACCAGCCAGTAGGTGATGTGAATGACCTTTGCTCTGAGACCTTGGGGAGCCACTGCCAGTTGTAGTAGACATTATCGACCTTAACAGACCAGTGGTCTGATTCAGTGTAAGGCAGTTTCACGTGCAACCACAGGGAGCCAACCTTAATAGGGTATTCTAACACATTACCCGATGGCAGCCAGAGACAGCCACCTGTCTGTGCCCAGGCTGGCCCACTGTGACCCCGGAGTGGATCAGCCAATTGTGTCCAGAAAACCAGAAGTGCACAGGGACAAGGGGGAAGTAAAAACAGGCCAATGGGAGACCTGTCAGAAGGAAGTACGCTAATTCTGGCTCAAAGCTTCTCGGAATCCCATTTCTAGGGAGAAATTAGCACTTTTCATTTGTTGCTGATAATCAAGATGTGATCCTAATTTCCTCTCTCCCAGTGGGGTGGGTGAATATTAACAATTCTGGGATGCATTTTAAAGTGCCCTGTTTTGAGAAAATAGATGTGAAAACGTCCCATTTCTTAGGACACACACTGTGATCAGGGTATTGGGCTATGTATGTGTTTCAAATTTCAGGTTTCGAGGTCACGGGGAAGTACTCTAGCATAGGGGTCCCCAGCTTGCAGGCACCTTTGGGATTCTCACACGGGGTGGTGGGAGCAGCTGCAAAAGGGCTGCCACAGTAGGTGAAGCCGAGCGCACAGAGGAAGCCCAGATGCAGGGGAGAAGAGGGGTAATTTTAAAAAATACGCTAGGAAAGAGGAATAAGAGGGGAATAAAAAGCAACACCGTGGTAGCTGCTACAGCTGAAAACATTATTTTAATCTGTACAGCTGATCAGATCGCCAATGACCAACGGGAAGCCCTTCTGGGCCAGAGCCCCGTCTGGCTCCGTCCACTTTCTAAAAACAGTTGGTGGGCACCATGTTGGGGACCCCTGCTCTGGCAGGTACCCCATAACGCCTCTTGAAAGATTCACTGAGCGAGGTGCAGACTCCGTGTTCAGACGCCCCTCGATTTTAGCCTGCTGGAACAATTGTCTTACAAAATCTCTTCTTTCTGTTTTTTTCCCCACCCTCCCTTTATTTCAATCCTCACGACTGTGTCGGCAGTCGGGCCAGAACGGATTCCTGAACGACAGCAGGTTAGTACCCTTTGCTCCTGCCTCTCTCCGTTTTTCAGGCTTTCTAAAAAGGGTTGCGAGGATCCTGTAACTCCATAACCATGCTTTTCTTTGATGTTAACCAACAGACTCTCCAAAGAAGGCTTTTCTTCTAGCTCTCACAAAAGGCGGCAGATCTTTAGGTACCTCTGTGTGATTCTCGCATACATTTGTCTTGCAGAGCAGGTTCGCTCCATGCATGGCTGCTTGTGGAGTCCTTGGAGTTGTCATATCTTTTTGCCACATCAGTGTTTGTTCTCTTTCCTCCCCCTCAAAATCAGACGGAACTAGAATGCTTTACCGACTTGGGAGGGCGCCATAGTTGTTGCTGATCTCCCAATGTGTTTAACTCAGGCGGCAAGACCCCCTGTTTATTTCAGTGTAGCTTACCTCCAAGTAAGTGTGTTTAGGATTGCTGGTTTATGGCAGTTGGGGATGGGAAGGGACTTAGGGTTGCCAACCTCCAGGTGGTAGCTGGCGATCACTCAGGAGTCTCAGGGTTGCAACTGACCTCCAGGTGATAGAGATCAGTTCACCTGGAGAAAATGGCTGCTTTGGGAGGTGGACTCTATGCCATTGATGTTCCCTCCCCTCCCTAAACTGTGCCTTCCTCAGGCTCCACCCTCAAAATCTCCAGGTATTTCCCAACTCGGAGCTGGCAACCCTAGTTCCCCTGGAGAAAACGGCTGCTTTGGAGGGTGGATTCTGTGGCATTATATACCAGTGAGGTCCCTCCCCTCCCCAAACCCCCCCTCCCCAGGCTCCCCCCCCCAAATCTCCAGGTTTTTCCCACCCTAGAAGTGGCAGCCGTAGGGGGATTAGAGGAAAGAACTACAGTGCTTCAGACTGTCTATCTGCAGCTTCTTGCAATTTCAAGAAAAATACAGTTTCACATCTCATGAAACAGTTTGGCTTTCTTTTAACCTCTTGTCAGAGAGGTTTCATAAAATCAACCAAAGAATAATTTTTTATTTACTTGTGCACATGTGCATTTTTTAAAAAATGAATGTCATGTGGAAGGGAAGACTCAGGAAGGCGCTGTGTATCAGGAGGTAACTGAAGGAACAATCTTACAAAAATATCGGCTGCTCCTTGAGTCAAGCTGAACTAAGCAGAAAGAAAAGTCTTTCTCCCCACCCTGTAAGGCTGCCGATGTGAATTACGGTGATGGTTTTTCGATTGGGTGGATTTAAAAAAAACCTCATCTCATTTGACGCTCAGAGACATCCTCAAGCGTGAGCTAGAATGCAGGTGTTGCTGCCTCGGATGTTCTCAGCTAGAAGGAATGGCGGGCCCATCTCTCAAAACGGCCTCAAACAGAGGCCTTGTATTCTTTGCTCTCAAAATGGAGGCACCTTTCCATCCCTGTTTCACAAGGCTTAACAGTCCCTCATAATTAAAATGTCCTGACCTGCATTGCTCCCCTGCCCCCAAGACTCTTGGACCTTGGTGTGGCAGAAGAGCACCAGGTCTGTGTGGGTGGCCCTGGACAATTTCAACAAGAGGAGTTTACACAGCATGACATCTGCTCAGAGAGGCACTTCTGTCACTTGAGCTCGTGGACTACAGGACATGTGAGGTCTGAGCAGGAAGCTGTGGAGGCTCCAGCCAAACCAGGTTTCAGACTGCAGTGCTGCTGCTCACCTCACTTAGGGTTTGCACAGGAGAATGCCCTGGGGGACTGTGCCTCACGGGCAGTGCTCCCTCTAAGCTGCGGAGTCTTGAGAGCAAAAATTCTACTTTTTGAGCTACTGGCATTAAAGTTGTGAGTGAGCGAGTCAACTGTCATGCCAGAGCCAAGTTCATCTGCTCAGAAGGGAAACCTCTTGATTAGGGTCAAAGGGCGCAGTCTGTGGAAAAAGTCACACCCCCTTGAAATGAACGGGAGAACACCACTAGCCAGCTTTGGTTTGGCTTCCTCACCGAAAGAGAAATTTCCGTTCTGTGGCCAAACTATGTTCAGAGTTTAAGTCTAAAGAATAGGATTCTACCTTCTGCACATCTGCCACTTTAATCCTTTTGCTTACTTAGGGTTTGCTTTTTTGCAAGCCATTGTCCTGCTCCCGGCATAAGAGGAGAAGGTGCAGAAATCTGAAAAGCCTAACATCAGTCGGCCTCTTCTCTTCCTTCTTATGGGGAGGCATAACTCCTTAAGATCCTGAGAACATGCTGTCGCCTTCATTTTTGCCAATCACCAAGTTTTCTCGAGGAGGGGAAAGTAAAAGGGAAAAGGACAAGGAGGGAAGAGAAGAGAAAGAGAATGAGAGGGAGGAAAGGGAGGTGAGGAAAGAGGCCAAGGAAGTAATTTTGCCAGCCATTTCTATAATTGGTCATGACCAGTACCCATTCACTTTTGATGACAAATACTCAGTGTAGGTGAGGACGCCCTAACTATATGCTGTGTAATGTCTCTATTAAGAATTCAGATTCTTCCCTGGTTTTTTTTTTTTTTTTTTTTGAGTGCGAAAGTAGCAGTTTTCCAACAAAATATTTCCCCTTATAAACTGTCAGTCCCTGTGCTTGTTCCCCTTACCCTTGGGGTGTTGGCTGTGCTGTATTGCAGAACGGTTATAGCAGTTCCTCCCAGAGCAGAGATCTGTGCATCTGTCATTCCTCATAGACCATCCAGAGGGGATCCTGCTGTTCACACCCAGCATAATCTATTCAGCCTTCAGCCTGACCTTAGCAGGGTAGACATCAAACCCCCTGCCCCCCCCAGCCCCTTTCCTTTCTCCTGCCTGCTTTTCAGGAGGTTCCTTCTCAAAACCTGGGCATTTTTATACCTGTGGAACAAACCCTTCCCTCTCCATTATTTTGAATCATTTCAGTTTTTGTCTTACCACCAAGAATCAGGGAAACAAGATGTTAATCCTTAGAAGGGAAGTGCCAGCTCTTCCCAATGTGAAAAAGGGAATGCTTTGGCTGCTTTTGAAAGTAAATCCTAACCTCGTTGCCTCTGGAATCTGTATCTGGCTTATGCCTCTTGTCCGTGTTTAGATGCTAAGCTTCACTGATTTCTGCAGTCAATTAAAAAAAAATGAATACCAGTCTTACAGTGTAATATGAAGGGGTTAACAAGGGAGGAATCTTGGGCTGAATAAGAAACTGCCCTAGTAGGAGGTTAAGAGGGGTCAATTGTGTCTCCTACCACCTTGTATCTCTGGTTGAACATCTGGGCATACAACATCTGGGTACCTGAGGCTTGTCTACTAATGGAGCCTTGTAGTAGAGTCAGTAGAATCTTCTCACAAGAGGAATGTACTTGTCTAGCCACTGTTGATGCGACGAGGCTGCAAATGTGAAGGCACCAAGTTTGAAGAGCTCTGGGGGCTTAAAAATAAAATGAAATAAGGTTCTCCTTGCCTCGTGCTGTTTTCTCAAATTTCTTGAGGGCTGAGGTCTCAGGATGAGGCTAGCAAGACCAAAGTTCATGGTCATGCCAGCGGCTTGGAAGGCTCTCATCAGTTGACACTGGATCTTTGTCTGGCCACCCGCCTCATTCTGCACACTGGCTGCGTGCACAGATAAAAATCTGCAGTGACCCTTGGGCTTACAAAATGCTTCCCTAGTGTCCCTTGATGCCAGACAAACGGATGGGGCTCCCCCACCACATTTTCAATGTGCGGAGATGGGGGGGGGCGTGTTGGACCCTGACATGGTTAATCACAAACCTTGCTTGCACTTTTGTGTGCAGATTTTATTCTCACAGTCTCCTCCCCTCTTATCTGTCTGCACCTGTTCTCCTGAAATTCAGGAGATTCGAGCTAGATTCGAATCCAGTAGCACCTTAGGGATCCACAAGGTTTTGGGGGCACAAACTTTTGAGAGTCAAAGATGCCATCAGGTATCTGAGGAAGGGAGTGTTGATTCTTGAAAGCTCGTTTCCCCGGAAACCTTGTGGGTCTCTAAAGTGCTACTGGACTCGAATCCAGCAGTTCCACTGCAGACCAAAATGGCCACCTTCTGAGACTTTAAAAACAAACAAATTAAACTTTACGCTGGTCAGACTGCAGCATTAGAATTTTCCTAACGAGTGGGAAGACGGCTACTGTTTTCCATTGCCTAATGGCAAGAGAGCAATCCCTTTGATTTTGAGCAACATGTATTTTAAAGGGGTTGTATCCTAGGAGCAGGATAGGCTGCAACTCGGTATTCTCTGGGGCCTTGGCGCTGCTGCAGCTGGCTTAACAAAATGGATCCCATGGTCCGAGCCTAATCAGTCAGCATACGTGGTCAGGAACGAATCCCAGGACCTTCACATCAATGCACATTTGCATTTGGTCTGCCCCCTCCCCCCCCCCCGGTGGGGTCTCGATCTTTGTCTCTCCACGGGCCAGCTCTCCATTAGATCTCTCGGTTTCTGAGTAGCCATTGAACATCCGTGATGCAAGCCATTCCGCATGTGTGGCAGCTCACATTGCCGGGGAGCTGCCTGTAAAGACTCACCTGCCTCCATGCCACCAATGTATTTTTGAGGGCCAGTGCTCACTTACGCGTTCCCCCCACCCCCCAGGTCAGCCCTTCTTGGTGTGGCTACTTGCGCTCGTTTGTCTGTTCTTCTAACACCCAAAGGTACACCCTGATGCCTTGAATGTTCAGACTCGCCAACTTTCCTCACCCTTCCGGCGGCATTAACCGCTCTGGTCTCTGCCGCAGGGGTAACCGGGACGGGCTCAGCCGGGCCTCAGGCAGCCGCCAGAGCAGCACGGAGAGTGACATGAAGTCGCTGGAGCCCCGCCCGTGGAGCAGCACCGACTCTGATTGCTCCGCCCGCAACCTGCGGCCTCCTGTCACCAAAGCCAGCAGCTTCAGCGGCATTTCCATTCTGACACGAGGAGACAGCATCGGCGGCATTGGCAAAGAGAGCAGTGGCAACAGGATCATTCGGCCAGGTATTTCCTTTCATTGTCACAGGGCAGGGCAAGATGAGTTTCTAGAGGACAGTTGCGGCCCTGTGTTGGGGCAAACCGGGACTGAAATTAGTCCTGTCCCCACTGGGGGAAGGAAGATGCTTTCTTTGCTGCTGGGGGCCTGATATCACATGAGCCTTGGGGAGCATCTGCTTGGCACTAGACAAACAGAGCAAGAAAGCCAGATGCTACTCAAATTGGGGGTGGGGGGAGATGTACCCCAGTGAAACACTTAGTAAGTCTTGGATGGAGGAGGTGTGCCACGCGTGAAGTCCTGTTAGAGAAGACAACTTGGGGGCAGAACAACTGTATCTGTAGCTAAGTGTCCATTCTCTGCAATGAAACTATTGGCTGAAAATATATACTTTGTGTATAATTTACTCAGATTCTAACCCCCTAAACTGTTAGATATATTGGGTTGAATGAACAAGATGAGTAGCCGTCTTAGTCTTTCTGTAGCAGTAGAACAGAGCAAGAGTCTAGTAGCACCTTAAAAGCTAACAAAATTTGTGTGGCAGGGTGTGAGTCACCGCTCACTTCTTTAGATACAGTTAGATGGTGAGTCCATCTGTCCTTATATCTTGGAGAGTGGAGTGATTTCAGATTCCAAATGACAATAGCAGGCAAATGACAGTAGCAGGCGTCACTGGATTAGGTGTGACACGCAGAGAGGTAGTAGGTGTGGAGAAATCAGCACTGGTAATGAGACATAAAACCTAGGTCTCAATTCAATCCTGGAGGATGCATTGCCTTGAGATTCCCTATCAGCTGCAGTTGAATGAATGAAGTATGTTGAATGACGCATGTTGAATTCAGTAGCAGTGTTTCTTCTGTATAGCTTGTGGGCTATAATAAACCTTGATTTACGGACTGGTCTGGTGGCAGAACTCTCCTGAAACTGCTTTCCAGGAAGGACCATAATGTCTCAGAGAAAGTCTAGGCCTGGTGCTAACAACTTATCATGTGTAGCAAGTCACATCTTCAGATAATTGCTGTCCATGGCAAAACAGCCATTGAATGTGCAGATTAAAATTGTGCTGAGGTTGACATTGTGATTACGTGTCTTTTTTCTGGTCATCATCTCTGAGTTGGCTGAATGGGGCTTTACTTTGTTCCATATGGGGAATGGGGCAGCAAAGCCCCTCCTCCTATTTGAGATCTCTTCTGGCATGGCATGTACTGGAAAGCTGCGAGAGGCAGGGTCAATAAGTGCAATGATCATTTAAGAAAAATTTCCCCGGTTTTCCAAAATGGCTGTCCTCCAAGGGAATTCATTCAGCTGTTAGGGAGACACAAGACTTGGATCTCCTCCTAATACACCGTGTGTAGCAGAGTTGTGGCTCTACACCCGACTGAACACAAATATTGAGAGACAGTTCTGCTGAGTATGGTAGCTGATACAGTATGTAGAAGTGTTTTAGGTGTGGCTTGTTGATGCTAGTTCAGATTAAGCCATATCAGACTCATTGTACCTTGCCTCCAGAAGAATCATTGTTGTTGAAACACAGTGGGCCTTAAAACTGTTTCAAGCTTGTCTTTGAGGTTTTCCCTTCTCTTGGATCCTGGGCAATGCTCCCTCTAAGCTGTTGAGTCCTAAGAGCAAAAATTCTACTTTGTGAGCTACTGGCATTAATGTTGTGAGCGAGCGATTTGGCTACTGCATGAATTCGTTTCCTCTGGAGCCATTCTTCCTGAGCTAAGACAAAAATGTGTGAGCCGGAGGCTAAAAAACTGTGAGCTAGCTCACACTAACAGCTTAGAGGGAACACTGATCCTGTGCCTGTGCCCTTACTCTCTCTTTTATTTTTGTCCTATTCCTTCCTCCGTTATGCACCATTCCCATTTTTCTTGCATTCTCTAGAAGCAGCTGCTACCCTTTCTGTATGCTCTTACATAGAGGGGTGTACAGCCCATCCCTTAAAATCTATGGAAGGGAGGGAAGACTTTTGACTCCAATGGGATGTGGAATGAATGCACTTCTGAAGCCTGGGTATATGGATCCCTTGTGGAATGGGGCGAGATTTACAGTAATGTACCTACCCATTCTTCCTGGCAGACTTCAGCCCCATCTACTTGGGAAGATCTGCTGCTCCAATCAAGCCATTTCAAGGATTATATCCCATCCCACCCAGAAAGCCCCAGAGTAGGGAACATTTCCAAAAAAAACACCCTACCATGCAGATTATACATAGAAAATCATATGTAGTGGCTGCACGTCACCTTGTTTGGTTACATTCATACATGCAGCATGTACAAGTCCTCGGAGGCCGTTCTAGTTATGGATTTTGCATCACGCA
Source organism: Gekko gecko (assembly GCA_029375565.1). Taxonomy (NCBI): domain Eukaryota; kingdom Metazoa; phylum Chordata; class Lepidosauria; order Squamata; family Gekkonidae; genus Gekko; species Gekko gecko. The sequence continues at coordinate 282,152,288 of JAPDNY010000002.1, forward strand.
CACAGTGAAATAGGCCAGATTGGGTGGTTGTGACGATCGGCATGATTTGCGATCTCACTCCTTACGCATGTGGTTTTGACATCAGAGATTTGAAGCAGTTCTTAATTCTGGCCTCCTGCTCTGAAGGACTGCTTGGGCACATGGCATTAGTCATACAGGGGCAGGAAGGGCAGCCGTTCAAGCCCTTGTGGTTTCTCCCAATGGATGCTTATTAAGCCGTATTACATCTGCTCCATGTTGGTAGACACCTCCTCTGTCTTTGCTTGTTGGGTGAGCTCCTCAAGTTATGTGCCTATGCGCTTATGTGCCTCTGAACATTATCTTCCGAAAGGAATACAAGTTCTGGTTCTTTTGCTCCCAGGAGCAGTCATGTTCAGTGAGGTTGTAATATAGCAGCTGGGACACAGTATGTAACTTTCTGGATTGGTGTGAAATTCAATCTTCAGCTTCCTTGTGAGGCTTACTAGTTCGTTTTTAGGTACTACCCAGTTTAATGGTAACTGCAGGCTGCTCTATCTAGAGGGCAGTACATCAAAGAGAATTGCAGTATTTTGTATGGGCAGAGTAGGATGACCATGGTTCTTGGGAAATAAAATTATTGAGGGTGGTGCTAGGGGACGGGGTATGGAAAAAGCAAACTTGTATATGCATGTTCACCCTCACAAAACTGCTCACTAGTGGATTGCGCACTTAGTGGAAAATGTTAGACAACTGAGTTTAAAATAGAGATCATAGTTAAAGTTGCTATTGATACTGGGGGCACAGTTGTTTAATTAAAGTGATTGCTTTTTTGGTGTTTGCAAGGCCAACGGCCAGTACATCTCAGCTAGTAAACAGAAGATTGTTTCATGACTTGTGACCTGTTCCCCCCCCCACAAAAAAACCTGCCACAATTAATGGCAGTGGTTCCCAACCTTTTGGGTTGCGTGACTCAGAAGTCCAAATTTAGTTTATATGGTGACCCACTTAAAAAAACAACAGAGCATGCACAAATCGGTCAGACTGCAAAAGCCTGGGACCCACTTTCGCAGCCTTTGCAGCCCACGTTTGGGTCAGGATGCACAGGTTGGGAAACACTGCGCAGTGGCATCCAGGGGTCTTCTTTCAGGTTTTTGTGCTATTCATGTTGTGTGTTAGATACGTTAAGGACTGGGGGAGCATGCTACCACAAAATTCTCATTCATGTCTAAAACTCAGTTTCCACTTTGCTAGCCTTTTGTATGTATCGTATTCCAAGTGTTGATTTGATCCTTTCCTATTCCCCTTCTAAAATCTCTTGGGGGCATATCCTAGGTGATATTACTGTTGTATAGTGTTTGTGTAAGTGTACTTGACATCTTCCAACCACTTGGGGCTGAAGGAGGGTTGCCAGTCTCCAGGTGGGGCCTGAATATCTCCTGCATTGAGAGCCAGCATGGTGTAGTGGTTAAGAGCGGTGGACTCTAATCTGGAGAACCGGGTTGGATCCCCCACTCTTCCTCCACCCGAAGCCTGCTAGGTGACGTTGGGCCAGTCACTGTTCTCTCAGAACTCTCTCAGCCCCACCTGCCTCACAAGGTGCCTGTTGGGGAGGTGATTGTCAGCTGCTTTGAGATTCTCTTAAGGTAGAGAAAAACAGGGTATAAGAATCTTCTCTTCTTCCTCATCTGCCAAAGAATTCTGTGCCACCAATAAAGATGTCCTAGGATCAGGTTAAATGAACCAAATTTACCCATACTAAATTGCATTCCTTTTTGTGCCTTCCCAGATCTTGTATTCTCTGTGCTCTGCAACGGGAATGGAAAGAAGAAAAGGTGTGCAGGGCTGAGCCCCTTCTTATTACAGCCGTCCTTCCCACTTCCATGACCACTGTAGCTACTGCCCTGGCCACTGCAAACGTTACTCCACCTTTCTGTGGCTTCTGAGACTTCCTCAGGCAGCACTGATGGTTTTCAGACAGCCATATGGTCTAGAGACATTTTTCTTTGGAAGCTGAATTTTATCAGCAGATAGCAGATTCTATACTGGGGTGTTTTCTGCCTATCCACAATGCTACTTTATTATTATCAAAAGATGTCTGTTCTTGCCACTTTGTCTCCTTGCTTCAGAGTGGGAGTATCATGGTTCCAAGCCTCTTCCCCCTGCATCCTCAGCCAATCCAGGATGTGGTCTGAAGGCACATGAGGCAGCCATCTTCGTGAAGCTAAGTGCATCTCGGTCTGGTCCATGCCTATCTGGGAGATTAACCAGAAACCATGTGGTTGCCATCTTGAGCTCAGTAGAAGAAAGGCAAGCTATAACTTGAGTCTTCTTCCCAATTGCAGGGGTGAGAGAGCGAGCTGGAGAGGTACCAGTTCTCCCCCTCCTTCAGCCTGGAAAGAAGGACACCAATAAAAAGGGGTGGCACACTGTGTTTCTCATGCCCTGCCTCACTGTTGCTTCCTGCAGCAGTGGGGTGACTCATGTTCAACCATCCATGTACTCACCCTGTTTACTTTCCTCCTCCAGCTGAACTTCAAGGGCAGGCAGTGAAAGGCCTTTGTTTATTTCTCTTGCTTCTCTTTTCTTTCATTTTGCCTGTTCATGATCATGACTTTCCCCCACCATTCTCTCCAGCAGCCCTGGTTGCTCAGTACAGTGTAGGCAGAGCTGGCCAAAAATCCTGGCTCAAGCTTGATCACAAAGTTTTCATGTTGGCACTGAAGAGTGTTCATGTTTTCTTGCTTTCCTGCCCATGGCAGCTGCCTAAATATTAGATACAGATGTGTACGAATGCAGCTCTAGCATGTGGGGAATCTTTTTTTTTAAAAAAAATCCAAGCATATATACTGATTTCCAGAGGAATGAAACAGGGATAGTCAGGCTGTTGGCTGCACCATCCAGGGAGCCCAGAAAGGAGGGCTGCAGTGGACCAGGAAAACCAAAAAACAAAGGAGGGCTGCAGTGGACCAGGAAAACAGCCAGAGAAAGAAACCAAGTCGTGTGGAGACCAAGTCCTTTGAGGAAGGTTGAAGGAACTGGGTATGTTTAGCCTGGAGAGAAAACGACTGAGAGGTCATTAACCATCTTCAAGTACTTGAAGGGCTGTCATATAGAGGATGGTGTGGAATCGTAGAATTGGAAGGGACCTCCAGGGTCATCTAGTCCAACCCCCTGCACAATGCAGGAAATTCACTAATACCTCCCTGCCCACACCCTCAGTGACCCCTGTTCCACACCCAGAAGATGACCAAAAAACCTCCAGATTCTCCAGCCAAACTGGCCTGAAGAAAAATTGCTTCCTGACCCCAGAGTTGTTTTCCGTTATCCCAGAAGGTTGGACCAGAACCAACGGGTTGAAATTAAATCAAAAGAGTTTTTGGCTAAACATTAGGAAGAACTTCCTGACAGTGAGAGTGGTTCCTCAGTGGAAAAGGCTTCCTTGGGAGGTGGTGGGCTCTCCTTCTTTGGAGGTTTTCAAACAGAGGCTAGATGGCCATCTGACAGCAAGGCTGATTCTGTGAACTTAGGCAGATCATGAGAGAAAGGGCAGAAAGGGTTGCATCAGTGCTTAGTTCTTGTGGCCCTTTCTTACACACCCAAGGAAATGCTGATCGCCACTTTGGGGTCAGGAAGCAATTTTTCTTCAAGCCAGTTTGGCTGGGGATCCTGGAGGTTTTTTGCCATCTTCTGGGCATGGAACAGGGGTTACTGGGGATGTGTGTGTGTGTGTGTGGGGGGGTATTTGTGAATTTCCCATATTGTGCAGGGGTTGGACTAGATGACCCTGGAGGTCCCCTCCAACTCTATGATACTAAATCAGTGTGATACCTTTTATTGGCACCAGTCCAAAGGACATAAACCTTGTTTGAGCTTTCAAGTTCATCAGAATTTTCATTGGGCAGATGAGTAGAGCCTCAGCTGATAGGCTTCCTTGTGGGACGCATTCTCCAGGAACCCTTATTTTCCTTTCATGAGATAATATAGTATTTCCTTTTTTGAGAGGAAGTCATAGAATCATAGAGTTGGAAGGGGCCATACAGACCATCTGGTCCAACCCCCTGCCCAATGCAGGATCAACCTAAAGCATCTCTGACAAATATTCATCCAGCCTCTTCTTGAAAGCTGTCAGTGAAGGGGAGCTAACCACCTCTCTAGGCAGCTGATTACACCTTTGAACTATTCTGACCATGAAAAAGTTTTTCCTAATATCCAGCCGATACCTTTCTGCATGTAATTTAAACCCGTTGCTTCGGGTCCTATTCTCTGCTGCCAACTGGAACAGCGCCTTGCCCTCCTCCAAATTACAGCCTTTCAAATATTCAAAGAGAGCAATCATGTCCCCCCTCAATCTCCTCTTCTCCAAACTAAACATTCCCAGGGCCCTTAGCCTTTCCTCATAGGGCTCGGTCTCCAGACCCCTGATCATCCTCGTCGCTCTCTTCTGCACCCTCTCAATTTTGCCCACATCCTTTTTGTAGTGAGGCCGCCAGAACTGCACACAGTACTCAAGGTGCGGCCTGACCAAGGCAGTATACAGAGTATGACCTCCTGAGATTTCGATACCATGGCCCTTTTAATACAACCCAAGACTGAATTTGCCTTTTTTACCACCGCATCAAACTGACTGCTCATATTTAGTTTATAGTCCACTCTTACCGCAAGATCTCTTTCACATTCACTACTCCCCAGAAACGTATCTCCCATCCAGTCTTTGTGCTTGACATTTTTGTGGCCCAGATGTAATACTGTGCATTTATCTTTGTTGAATTGCATCCTGTTTGCAACTGCCCACTTCTCCAGAGTATTCAGGTCTTGTTGAATTTTAACTCTATCTTCTTGGGTGTCTGCTACTCCTCCCAATTTGGTATCATCAGCAGATTTAATGAGTAGCCCTTCTAGCCCTTCATCCAGATCATTGTTAAAAATATTGAAAAGTACCGGTGCATATTAAATGAAGTGACATATTAAATATTAAGGTGACATATTAAATGAAGCCGAATGTTTGTTTCCTTAGTAGATACAGCTTTTCCTCTTGTATTTCCTCTCCCATGATTACTGTTCATTGCCTCTCCATCCTTGTCCCATAAATATCTACCAGTTCTAATTTTCTTGCTGTTCCCGTCTTCCATTCTTCACTGAAGAAGTGAGCAGAGACGCACAAAAGCTCATACCCTGCCACATATGTTGTTAGCCTTTTAGGTGCTTCTGGAACCTTGCTCTTTTCTGCCACTACAGACAGACTAACACGGCTACCTGTCTTGATCTAGTACGACACTAGTATTCCAGGGTTTGTTTTAAAACAATAGCAACAACAAAACAAGGTGCGGTACTGAATGCAATATAAATTATATACTGTAAGTTCTTGAGTATGCCAAGATTTGATATGGCATAGAGGTGGAAGGGCATAAGCCAGGAAGCCTTTCGTTCATATATTGCCCCAAGCGTGCATTCACTGGTAGAGATTCCACAGTCTATGCCACCCCATAGGAAACACTATAATGCCAACGTGTAATGGAGTGTATTTTAATTTGAAGAACTCTTTGTTTTCCCTGGTGCAGGATTGCATTTGGGGTAGCAGAACAAAAGCATACAGATTTTACTATGGATGGAAGGCGTTTGTATTGTGGGAGTCTATTCCCTTGCTTAGGGGCTTGAAAGATTGCCCAGCTGGGGTAAGAAGAAAATCCACTAGAGTCATGCTTACTGATTTTGCTTTACTGGCTTGAGTGTTCAAGGGGGTGAAATCTTCCTGAAAACAAAGAATTGAGAACCAGCTTTTTCTGAGGCTGTTTATTACTAGTGTTGGAATTAGTTTACGGCCCATTCTGTGCCTTTCCCCCCCTGTTACTGCTTCTTTCTCCTTCTTAGTAACCCTAGCCAATCGGGGACCCTCAGGAGTAGTTTTTCTTGCAGTAGGAATGGGAAGATCACAAAATTTTAATCTGTTGGCCCACTCTACTTGCGGAGGAATATGATTCATTACAATTTAGGAAAGCAGCCTTTATTATATAGTAGAGTTGCCAACCTCCATGTGGGACCTGGCAATCTCCCACTATTACATTTGATCTTCGGACGACAGAGATCGATTCCCCTGGAGAAAATTGCTGCTTCAGAGAGTGGACTCTGTGGCATTGTACCCTGCTGAGGTCCCTCCCCTCCCCAAACCCCAGGCTCCACCCACAAAATTTCCAGGTATTTCTGCACCCAGAGCTGGCAACCCTGGTGTATAGTGACTTTCTCCAGTCAAAATCTGGAGCTATACCTCCTTATTCAGAGAACCCAGTGAGATACAGACAGCACCAGTTCTTCCTGGTATATTCCAGGAAGTACGTGTCCTTAATGCGACTGGTCTTCACAGATGCAACAAAGCAACTATTAGTCATCTTTGTACTTTTAGTGTCCTCTGGTGCCATTTTTTTTTTAAATCAAGAACACTAGACTGGGACCTCAGGTGTTAAGTTACTGACATAACTAAGCCTATAAATATAAGTACCCATCTTGGAGATTATGATGATTTACCCTGCAGAGATTCTTTGGAAGTAAAAGCCAGCTAATCACTGGAAAGACTCAGATGCAGCTGTGATGGTGGTCCTGCTGCCACAGAGTCTCCAAGATACTTTGAAAGCCTGCCTCTGAGTGCAAGAAAATGGCTCAGGCTTCATATGTCTTTGCTCTGATAATCTTGGTCACAGGTGATGCTGTGTATCAGTAGCATCACCAAAAAGAAATACAGGGGAGGTAACTAATGGGCTAATTAAGTCCCCCTCTGCAGTCAGAATGGCACTGTGGACTGAATTTGACAATGGTCTGGGTTCAGGTCTAATCTCAGTTTTAAGATCTCATTTGTGCGCAATTTTGGATCGTGGTTTCTCTCCTGAAGTGCCAGGTAGAGTCAGTTGTCATGTCTGGAAACACTTTTCTTCTTGCCCGTAACCATGGCCAAGTTGCTAAGACAGCAAGGGGGAGACATTGTCAGACTAGCCCTTCCTGGCTGGTAGATAGCAGGCTTTTATTGGACCTCATAATTGAGCTTAATAATTAACAAAAATATACAGCTCCAGTTCTTTAAGAGACAGATCAATATTTTTATTAGATAAAATGGGAGTAATAATGGGTTATGGCAATTGCTTGTGATCCTGAGACTGAAAATGGTCTAGGTGAATCTCAGTGCCATCAAAACAAGATTGTTCTTTTTCATAACTACTTCATGACTACTGTGTGACATAGAGTGTTGGACTGGAGGGGCCATTGGCCTAATCCAAAATGGCTTCTCTTATGTTCTTAACTAGTATTTGCATGCTGTGCGAGTGTGATACTATGTAGAACTCTTAAGGCATTAGGAGTGAAAAAAAAAGTTTAGAGACTGTGAAAATGGAAGAAGTTGACTTCTTCATGTTCATAGTTGGTGCTGAGGTGCTGAAATCTTGACATTGTTGGGAAGGGTCTATTCTCAAAACTCCCCAGAAAACATGGTGGCAAAAAACAAAGCACTTTGTTAAAATTTAGGAAAATATTTCTTTCTATCAGTGGTTACAAGGAGAGTAATAAATCTTGGAGATGAAGTTTGAATAATTTGGGGAGAGGCTAACTTGAAACGGACGGCTATAGGAGGGAGCATTTCATGATAGCTTTACCCCCCTGTGAACAGGGCAATTTAACCCCCCTGCGACCTTCAGTTGTTGGCAGTGTTGCTTTTGCTTTGCTTTGGCTCTGTGGCATTGTTGTGTAACCAAAGGTAACTGGCTGTATGATACCAGTGCACTGTCTACATGATCCCTGATTGGCTGAGAGTCTCAAGAAGAACCTGTATGTTTTCTTTTAAAAATGGAGTACAGATCAGGGAAAGAAACAGCTGTGAACAGGATTAAAACAGCATGTGAAAATATAAGCAAGGCTTATAAACCTCCTCTATTTCATCTTAGTTTTTGCTGGTAGGCAGTTAGAAGAACCCTGATAGGCATGGTGGCTGAATAAATCTCATATGTTTTTGACCATATTCTCCTGAGCGCTAACCCTTAAGGTCTATTAGAAGGGTGACTTTCACGTTGGGTATTGGAACCAATTAACCACTGGATTCTGAACCAAGAATTAAATCTCACAAAGGCCCTGTAGATTTAGAATGTGAAAAAGAGCTCTGGTGGCAGGGTAGGGCTATTGGCCTAGGCAGGATGCAGAATAAGAAACTTGCCAGTCATTAATGGATATTGCTGCCTACTGTCAAATGCTCCATTCCCAATCTGTAAGAAAGGCTGTCACCTTGGAATATGCAAACTCTTAAGAAAGAGTGCTTCTAATCATGTGCGTGGAGTATTTTTCTTACAGAGCATCCACAGCAAGACACAAAGTGCTAGCATTGACTTTGAAAGGTGTGGGACCAAGGTACATTAAGGACCTCTGGCTTCCATATGAGCCTCTGTGGTGTGGTGTGGATAGAGTGGCAGACTAGGACCTTGGGTCATCTAGGTTTGAGTCCCCACTTCTGCCATGGAAGCTCGCTGGGTGGCATTGGGCCCGTCGCAAACTCTCAGCCTCACTTACCTCACGGGGTGGGTTGGGGCCCGTCACAAACTCTCAGCCTCGCTTACCTCACGGGGTGGGTTGGGCCCATCGCAAACTCAGCCTCGCTTACCTCATGGGGTGGGTTGGGCCCGTCGCAAACTCAGCCTCACTAACCTCACGGGGTGGGTTGGGCCCATCGCAAACTCAGCCTCGCTTACCTCACGGGGCGGGTTGGGTGGGTTGGGGCCGTCGCAAACTCTCAGCCCCGCTTACCTCACAGGGTGGATTGGGCCAGTTGCAAACTCTCAGCCTTGCTTACTTCACGAGGTGGGTTGGGGCCATCACAGACCCTCAGCCTCACTTACCTCAGTGGGGTGGTTGTTGTGAGAGAATGGGGGAGGGGAGAACAGCGTTCTCAGCCTCTGTGGGGAGAAAGGTGGGGTGTAAACAAATGCAAATGGAGCTTTCCTGCCAACTCAGATCAACACCAAAGTTCTCTCCCCCTCCAAAGGGGGTGGGGGTTCTCTTCAGAATTCAGTCAAACGGGCCTTTTCTGTGGTATTGCCGCACTGACAGAACTTAGGCAGCTTCCGTTCTTAACACCTTTCAAGCAAAGTCTGTCATAGGTGTTTACACTATTAATCATAAATAGAGTATCTGCTTTTCTGATGTTTTTTATGGTTTTAACTGTGGCTTTGGTTGTATTTTGATAGACTGGATGTTGCATTTAAAAAAAAAAGAATTCCCATCATAGGCTGTGTCAGCTGCTTTTTCAATAGAGGAACTGGCTGCGAATCTCAGATATCTAAATTAAATCATCAGAGGTGTGAGACGAGGGTCCAGGTCTTTGCAGTTCACGCCATGTCCTTCTAGGCAGGGTGCCTTCTCCCGAACACAGCCCACCGCTTTCCTCTCATCTCCCGGGTGCCTTTTGTTTCTTCTCAAAGGTCTGTCGCTCAGTATGCCAGAAGCATGCAGCCAAGTCTCCTCTGCTCAGTCTGGCCGGGGCCTTTTGCCATGTGCCGCTCAGCAGCAACAGCAGCAGCAGCACCAACCGCTTCCACCTACACCTCAGCAACAGCCAGCGATGAGTAATCACATCATATCACAGGTGAGTCACACTCTCCAATGTCACTGGGGTCTGGAGAGCTTTTCCCTCCTGGTGTTTTAGCTGACTGGCGCAAGAAGCAGAACAGCGTTCCGAGCACAAATGGGCAAGGCTTTGCAGGATTTTGAAACCATGTAGACACATCCGAACAGCCCAGGCTACCCAAAGCTTGTCAGATCTCAGAAGCTGAGCAGGGCCAGCCCTGGTTAGTACCTGGATGGGAGACCATTGAGGAAGACCAGGGTTGCTGCGCAGAGGCAGGCAGTGGCCAGCCACCTCTGCTCATCACCTGCCGTGAGGAGTTTCCCTAAGTCAACTTGTTGGCACTTATTATATTAAATGGACCTCCCCAGTCTCTTTGCTCAGCCAAACCCTTGTTAGGCTGGTATGCAGAACTGGATCTTGGCAGTCAAATCTACCTTCCTGCTGTATGCATCTGGGGGTGAGCCTTCCTTTATAGAGAAGATTTTGCATTAATCCAGGTATGGTATTACGGTAAAGTAAGTAGCATCAGTTGCAGAGATATGAGCATAAAACAGGCTTTTGAGAGCCAGCATGGTGTAGAGGTTAAGAGCGGTAGACCCTAATCTGGAGAACCGAGTTTGATTCTCCACTCCTCCACATGAAGCCAGCTGGGTGACCTTGGGTCAGTCACAGCTCTGTCAGAGCTCTCTCAGCCCCACCTACCTCACAGGTTGTCTGTTGTGGGGAGAGGAAGGGAAGGTGACTGTAAACCACTTTGAGACTCCTTCAGGTAGAGAAAAGAAGAAGAGGAGGAGGAGGAGGAGATTGGATTTATACCCCGCCCTTCACTTACCCAAAGGTGTCTCAGAGCGGCTTACAGTCTCCTTTCTCTGTGAGGTAGGTGGGGCTGAGAGAGCTCTTTCGAGGACTGCTTGTGAGAGAACAGCTCTGAAAGAACTTGTAACTGACCCAAGGTCACACCAGCAACTGCATGTGGAGGAGTGGGGAATCAAACTCAGTTCTCCCAGATTAGAGTCCATGCTCCTAATCACTACACCAAACTGGCTCAGGATATAAGCAGGGTATAAAAACCAGCTCTTCTTCTCTTCTTCCTTCTTTTGTATTTTATGCATTTTTTGAAAAAAAGGAGGTCTGTGACTCAGAGTTTAAAAAATGAACAGGTTCATATTGGAGACAATGGTCTTTGAGTGCTGGTGTTCCAAACAGATTAGGCATTTAAACGTCAAAACCAGGTGCCTTGAATTATGCCTGAAAGCACGTTGGCAACTGATGCGGCTCCTTTCAGGACTGGGGGATCCATTCAAATCATCTTGCTGTGTTCAATAACCTGGTTGCCATGTTGCGAACCAGATGACATTTCCAAGCAGTTTTCAAGGCCATCCCTGCACATAAAACATGACAACCATCTTACCCAGATGTTACTAAAGGGGCAGGTAATTGAGACCCAGGCTCTCTCTGTCCAGAAGGACTGCAGCTGGTATGTTAAGTTGAAGCTAGTGAATAGGCTGGCTCTCCCAAGCAACTCCCTGCTGCAGCCCCATCCATACTGGGCCGAATACCACCTCCCAGAACTGTGAAGTTGAACCCCTCTAGAACCTCTTTCCCGTCTGTATTCAGAGGCAGATTGGGATGCCATCACAGTCCTGAAGCAACCCGAGCCAGGTGGCTCACCTGGTGCCACCAGCCACAGCAATGGTCATAGGCTTAGCCATTGTGGCCTTCACCACAGCCATTTCCAAGCTGAGTGGCCCCTCTGGCAATGCCGGGAGTGCACAGGTCACTCCCTGGGAATGTTTATAATTTGTTAGAGTGTGCATTAAGCTTGGATTTGTTAGCACTCATTTGGGCAGTTACTTGACTCTGTTAGGACTACATCAGTGCAGAAATTGTAACCTTTTGACAACATGCCAAGAAGTATAAGGTGGCATGGGAGACCCCTGCCATGCTCTGCCCTCTTGTCTGATGTCAGGCTCTGCTTTGCAGCATGGAGGGTTCCGGGGGGCGGGGGGGAGATTAGTGTGGCTCAGCTAATGGAACATGTGGGCTGCGAGGATCAGATGCACTGAATAGGTATTTCCTGTCTGCCAAGGAGGTCCTGCGGGAGAGATGCCCTTCGTGTCTGGGGCTGCTCTGTCCTCTTCAAGGGAACCAGATAGGCTCACTCCAAACAGTGTTTGGGTGTCTAGTGTCTTCTATTCTCAGTGGGGGCGGTCACTTAGTGTTACAGGTTGCAAAGCAGCCTGAAGATGCTCGTCGAGGGACTTGGCAGCTTGACCGAATGTGAACATGTAGGTAGCAAGGGAATTTGTTGTGGCTTCTGTTGCCATTTCGCATGTGAGACCTGTGCCTGTGGCAGCCACAACAGAGCCAGTGTAGTGTAGTGTCTAGAGTGTCCAACTAGGATCTGGGAGACTCCATGTTTGAATCTCCGCTGTGCTCATGGATGACCGTGGGGCAATCACATAAATTCATCCTAACCTACCTTACAGGATTGTTGTGAAGATAAAATGGAGGAGAGGAGAACAGTGTAAACTGCTTTGGATTCCCTCCCTCAGAAGAAAGATGGAGTATATAAGTTTAGTAAAACATCTAAAGGGGGAATCTAATTGCTCTATCTGGCCAGATTACTTCCTGCTCAGTTTCCTTCAGTTACCACACGGCAACAGCACTGAAATCGTTGTCTAGAGAGCTCTTTTCTCTTCCTGTCTGGCAGACTGTGTCGATTTAGTTCCTTTATTGTAGCATTAGCTGTATGTTTAGTTAATAATGTTAAGCAGAAAAACGGTATTGACTCAGGTTGTGTTAACTACTGTTTAGGCTCTCCTGTGGAGTGTCCCTGGTAACAGGGATGTAAAAAAAAAAACCCACTGAGCATTTTGAAGTCATGGAAGAAGTGTTTCTGGAAAAGAGTTAAAAACAGAAACATTTGGAGTAATTAAGTATATTTAAATACCTTCTTATCAAACCTAAAGTTACTTTCTTACTTTAAGTACTTTAAGTTGGTTATAACTAAGCATATAAAATTGTAGCCTTTTGGTATGCTGTTTGCCAGCAGAGACAATAATAGTGGGGAGGAATGGTAAGCACCCATTCACATTGTAACAAAACAAAAGGGTTTATTATCTGGGCTTAGAAACTGTATGCAGACCTTGATACAAAAAGTAGAAGCCATCTGTATTTTAAGACAGAAAGGGCTCTTCCGCACTCCCTTTTTTGTCCCTTGTGTGCCTCTATTGCTTCATGTGTTTTTCCCCCACACACGTGTCTTGCTCCCTTTAGTGGTCGCTTCAGTATTACATCTCTGTATCTCTGGCATATTTCCCTGCAGTTGATACAGTGGTGTAATATTGAAGCAACCACTAGAGGGAGCAAAACACTTATGGAAAAGAACACCCTCCCCCAATACAATGGGAACACACAAGCAACAACAATTAGAGTTCAGGAAAGCCCAAAGTATTGGAAGAGAAGTATCTGTATAAGGCACGTAAGGCGTATAATGTTATTGGAGTTCAATGGCCTTTATCCAGCATCTCATGAGCAGAGCAGAGCTTGAGGAAGGGGACTTCCCCCTTCCCTCTGTAGACCACTGAGCTCCCTGAAATTCTATTTCTAGGGGTCAGGAGGCCTTCCCAAACATCAAGGGAGGCAAAGTGGGGTTGTGCAGTGTTGGTTTTTTGTTTTGTTTTTTGGCAAGCAGCACAGTTATGATGGCAGAAAACGGTGGCTGGATTCCAACCAATTTTGTTTCACCATCATACCATAGCTGGATAAAATTAGCTATCCTTACTAGAGTTATACCTTGCTTCCTCCCAGCAGATAACATACCTGTGAGAATAATAGCATAACAAGGTTATTCTCCCCCCCCCCCTTTGTTGGATTGGTGTCTGAAAGATCTCATCCTGAACTTCTGCTTTGACTTGGATGAATCAGTAATTGGAAGTCTGATGGAATGGAAATAAACTCCTCGACCTCTTCGCCACATCTTCCTTTTAGCATGCAGACATGTTTTCAAGCACAGGTATTTCACTTGAGAGAAAACGAAGGAATCCGAGCAAATGAAAGGCAGGGGTGGGCCAAAGGCTGTGCTGTACAAAGGCCGGTCTCAGCAGAGGCCTAGTTGCCACTCCTGGACCAAATATCTCAATTTCTTTATTTTGTAACACTTAACAGTATTTTTCCAGCATCAAGCCTTGTTGCTTAATAATATAGTTAAATGCATTACCAATGGTATCATCGCAAACCCATGAATATAGCTGCGTCTAAAATCGGGACTCTTCCCCCCCACACCCAAATTCCTTCAGGGGTTGTTTTTTCCCCCAGCTCTTCACATCTCTGATTGCCACGTCCCTGATTTTCTCAGAATGACCAGAGTTGTCTGCTTTCAGATGGGTTGCATTCAGGGTTCAGTACCTGAAAAGGTTAGTCCAAAACAAAAGAGGGCCAAATTTAAAATCCACTTTAAAAACATACAAAAACATACATGTATTTATTAAACTCAGATTAAAACATTATATAGGGGCCCATTCATACCTCATAAAGAATTGTAAAAATATACACAAGGGCTGATAAGATAGACCTGACGCGTTTCGGCCTTAGCAGGCCTTCTTCAGAGGTCTAATACAAAATGCATATGGAACACATTGGCTATTATATAGACAGAAATGCATACAACCATGCATACATAAAGTTTAAAATCAATAAAGACCAGAAAAAAGAGGAAAGCCAATGTGTTCCAAATGCATTTTGTATTAGACCTCTGAAGAAGGCCTGCTAAGGCCGAAACGCGTCAGGTCTATCTTATCAGCCTTTGTGTATATTTTTACAATTCTTTATGAGGTATGAATGGGCCCCTATATAATGTTTTAATCTGTGTTTAATAAATACATGTATGTTTTTGTATGTTTTTGAAGTGGATTTTAAATTTGGCCCTCTTTTGTTTTGGACTAACCTTTTCAGGTACTGAATTCTTTATTTTGGGTTCAGTTTTCTTCCCTCCCCTTTCTGTTCTCTTGCATTCAGGGTTGCCAGCTCTGGCTGGGGGAATTCCTGGAGGTTTAGGGGCAGTGCCTGGGGAGGGGGGGACCTTAGGGAAGGGAGAGAGCTCAGCGGGGATCTGATGTCCTAGGGCCTGCCCTCCAAATCTGCTGCTTCTCCGGGGGAACCGATCTTTGTAGTCTGGAAATCACTTGCAGTTCTCATTCCCAGCCCTGGAGGTTGGCAACCTCAGTTGCCTTCCTTGCTTGTGGATCGTAATCTCCTCCCAGGAGAGCAGTCTCGTGGCTCCTCTCTCTACGCATCCCCTGGAAGTGGCATTGCTGTGCTCCCTCGGCCTTTCCAACTGCCTGACAATCTAAATCAGGGGTGGGCCAAACTTGCTTAATTTAAGAGCCACACAGAACAAACGTCAGATGTCTGAGAGCCACAAGACATGAACAAATATTAGACACACATTTTTATTTTAAAATATGCAAATTTGCTTTTTATTAACGTTAAGTGAAACTGACAAAAATAAAAGGGGTAAAAGCAGATACTGATAATGATATTTATCTGTCCAATTATATTTATTTGTTTTCTAATGATATTTATCTGTCAGAGAGAGAGAGAGAGAGAGAGAGAGGGAGGGAAGTGGAAAGAAAGAATGAAAGAGGTGGAAAGAGGGAGAGAGAGAAACTAAGAAAACAAATGGGAGGGAGGGAGGGAGGGAGGGAAGAAGTCTGCCTCCCCTTCACTTCCCTGGCTGCCCTGCCGGGAGCCACACAATATGTGTGAAAGAGCCGCATGTGGCTCCCGAGCCGCAATTTGGCCACCCCTGCTCTAAATCAACAATACACACGGACGGGTGTCCGTCATCTGCCCAATAATCCTGTAGTTTGGTTTAAGCAAACATGTTCAGCCCTAGAGGGTCATGTACTTGCCACGAGTTCCCAGCTCATTCCTGTGCTTAGGGCTACAAATAAAAGGGTACTTTTGGGCAGAATTTAGGAGCCAGTGATATCTTCTGGATGCCGTGTAGGAGAAGGAGCCTGCTGCTTGGCCCCCTTCTACATCACAGCTCCCAGGCCCATTGGTTTAGGCTACTGGATGCCTGGAGTTTTGTGTCCTGGAACATGTACATGCATGCCGCATCTCTGAGTTGCTCAGAGATGGCTAGAGACCTTTTTCTGCCGCCTTTATCGTGCTTTTCCAAAACGTGTCTGTTCCTCCTCCTGTTTTTCTCTCAAAAAGAGATGCAAAACTAACTCAGTAGCTGGTGGTCTCTTTTCAGCCCTCTTCTCTCTGTGTATGATGACTAACCTTCTGTGCCTTTTTTTCCTTCCTCTCTCCCCCCTCCCCTCTCCATCCTTTCCTTACAACCGTTTCTGCCGCCTCTCCCCATCCTCTGTTTCCTGCTCTGCTCTCAGCCGGTCCCAGCTCTGCAGCCCTCTCCGCAGCCCGTTCAGTACTCTCCAAGCTCCTGCCCCCAAGTTCTCCTGCCAGTCTCTCCACCCCAGCAGTACAACATGGTATTAAAAACAAGCAAACACACTTCTCAGACCATCTCTTGGGCGTGGGGGTGTTTTGCTTTTTGCATGCTTGGGATTGTTATGTGTCCGTGCTTCATTTAACCAAAGATGTGTGGCATCCCTGTTTTCTTGCAGGAAGATAGGCGCTCGAGGGAGGGGGGCAGAAGAGTAGTGGCGATCCCAGCGGCACCTATGCTGGGGAATGGGGGGGGGTAACTTCTGTGGTACTCAGAAGAAAATGAGAATTTGCTCTTATTAACGTCTGGACCTTTGGCAAAACTGGAGAAGAGGCAGCCGCAGTCATTGGGGTATGGAATGTCTTTCACACGCAGGATGTTTTAAAAGATCAGTTTCAGGTGGGGTTTCATGTTAGTCTGCGATAGGAGAGCTGGAGGATTTGAATCCAGTAGCACCTTAAGGACCAATAAGATTTTCCGGGGCATAAGATTTTGCGAGCCAAAGCTCCCTACCTGGTGAAGGGAAACTTTGACTCTAGGAAGCTTATGCCTTGAGAAATCTTGTTGGCCTTTAAGGTGGTATTGGGACTCGAATCCAGCTCTGAAAAGGTCAGTGCTCTTGACCTGAAGGGAAGCTGCTGAGCAGGAATTTGGTAGCGGATATTACAGTCACGAGTAGCTTAGACCAAAGAAGCGGTTGCTTTCCTTTTCTTAGAAGAGCCGTGAAGAGTTTACAAGCACAAAGGCAATGAAGGTTTTTTTGTTTTTGTACAGCCAGGTTCATATCGTGCCCCTTTCAACAGACTTGAGGATAGTTTACAGAGCTGCATGCTATCAAAAGACTTCCCTGCCTAGACTGCTTTTAAAAATCTAACACTGCGACCCTAAGTGCACTTACCAGTAAATTTCCACTGGAATCAATGGGACTTAATTAAGGATAAGTGTGCATAGAATCAGGCTGTAAAGTAATTGCCCACCAGCATCCCTGCAGCTCAAGACAGCTCTTCTCTCTTGGAGGGGGTATGCTTCCCATCAACTATTTTAGAGTACAGCAGATACATAGTAGTTGCTCATTTATTGTATATGTTCCAGATGATGTTCGTCAAGGAAGAGCAGACCCCCGCCCCAGCACTCAAATAGCAATGGAATTATAATTGGGGAAATAACATTCCCCACCCCACCCCTTTTCAGGTAGTAGTCCTCTTGCAGCGTTGAGTGCTGTCTGGAATGCGGCTGTGTGAGGGTGTCATGGATATCTATTGGCTAGTGTCTGTGACATTACTGATGACATCTGCTGCAAGTACCACCCCCTGCCAGTGTGCATGTCCACACCATGTTGTGAACTTAACACCAGCTCTTAGCCTACAAAGGGAGAACTGAGTGTAAAGTTTCTGCCCAGGCAAAAGACAGGGAAATGTTCTGTAGCTTGGTCTCCCATTGCATTCCCAGAAGCCAGTCTTTGGGCTTTGCTCTGATCAGTTGGGTTTCAGTGCCCACCTGTCTCCTTGTCACTAGCGGAGTTCATCCCACCTCCCTTTTTAAAAAGAAGAGCCAGGTAGATGTCTTCTGCCTAGCAGTCTTACCCACAGTCCTTTTGCATAGGGCTTCTTTCTACCGTACTGCGCTCATATTACAGCCTCTAATTTGTTTTTTACCTTTTAAATCCAGGATTTGCAGAATCTCACCAGTTAGACAGCAATAGACTTGGGTTTGCCGACAAATATATTCTCAAAAAGGGCTTGTAGCTAATTTTGTTTCCAACAAGTATACAAGTGTGGTGCATGTCTTTTGAAGTATCCATCTTATGGCGTGCATGTGGTTGTCAAATGTGTGCCTAAAAACCTGATCTTGGAAGCATACCTAAACATCTGTGCAAAGATTCTTTCATGTGACTACCGAAGTTCCTACAATATACCATCTAGCACCAGAGTTTGTTTTTAATCATCATCATTGTCATCATCATCCCACCTTTTGTCTTGTAAAAAACCCCCAAGGTGGCTAACAGAAAAACATAGTTTCCCAGTCATCACTGAAAACTGGAACCTGCTTTGGTAGTGGAACTGCTGCCGGGGAGGGGACGGGGGACGGGGGACGCAGGGGGCTCACTCAATAGAACAGCCTGTGCACGCTTGAAGGTGGTTTCTTGAATTGGTGTTGATTAGTTGTGGCCCTGGCAGCCACCAGATGGCGCTCATGGATCTGGCAGTGCAAAGTTGCCTTTCAGCAGTATCTGACTCTCATAGCCCAGGCTAACCCAGTCTTATCAGATTGGGTTAAGTAGTGTTGACCCTGGTCAGTAATTGGATGAGAGACCACCAAAGAATACCAAGGTTACTACATAGAGGCAGGCAATGGCAAACCACATCTGAAAGTCTCTTGCCTTGAAAAACTTATGGGGTCGTGGTAAATCAGCAGGGACTTGATGGCAAAAAAGTCGTCGCAGCATTTTTTAGGTTTCTGCAACGGGGCCCGAGAGTTCTATGTGGCTACAATGCGTGGTGCTTCAGTAAGCTTATTCTGCTCCTGGCTATTATGATTCCTTGACTTACACGCATGCACCTTGTGACGATGATCCAG
This sequence comes from Gekko gecko, assembly GCA_029375565.1. NCBI lineage: Eukaryota > Metazoa > Chordata > Lepidosauria > Squamata > Gekkonidae > Gekko > Gekko gecko. The sequence continues at coordinate 282,170,878 of JAPDNY010000002.1, forward strand.
AATGCCGAGAACTCAGGTTGCAAATGCAAGGGATTTGATGTCTGTCCGGGTTTCGGCCAGTTGCAAGCAGCGTCGAACCCTGCCGTTCTGAAGTCTGTGCACCTCATTCGTTTCCACCCACATAGAGGTCATCTCCAAGCCGGGGGCGGGGAGGGGGCGGCCAGGGATGGGTTTGAGAAGGAAGTTGAGATTAGAGTCATAGAGTTGGAAGGGGCCATAGAAGCCATCTAGCCCAGTCAGCCTAACGCATCCCTGACAAGTGTTTCTCCAGCCGCTGCTTGAAGACTGCCAGCAAGAGGGAGCTCACCACCTCCCTAGGCAGCCAATTCCACTGCTGAACTACTCTTACTGTAAAAAAAATAAATCCATAATATCCAGCCGGTACCTTTCCTCCCATAATTTAAACCCATTGTTGTGAGTCCTGTCCTCTGCTGCCAACAGGAATAGCTCCCTGCCTTCCTGTAAGTGACAGCCTTTCAAAGACTTCAAGAGAGCAGTTGTGGGGGCCCCCCCACCTCCTTTTCTCCAGACTAGACATTTCCAAGTCCCTCAGCCATTAGCAGGAAGTCTGCATGGTGATGGTTGAAGGATCGGGGCTTGACTCAATTGTTCGTGCCATTTGGAAAATGGTTTACCGGAGATTTGCCATTACTCTTCTCTCTGTCCCATGACACTTCCCCCTGCCCGCAGACCACTGCCTTATTTACATTGCTCTGTGAGGAACTGATGTGTAGGAAATCCTGCCCTAGGAGCAGCTGGTTGACTTTTGGATGACCTATTCTGTTCCTTCAATACTTGTTCCACATTGAATGGATGTGGCGATAATGTTCTTTTGGACTAGATGACGGTGCCAGTCCCCGGGCTGTTATCAGAAGTGACCTTACCAAGAGGGGGTAGGAGGCAAGGCCGCGACATCAGGAAGCAGATTTGGGGCAGCAGAAGGAGAGAGAAACATAGCAGATGTAGGACTCAAGCCAATGGGAAGTTCTCATGCCCTCATGGAGACCCAGCATGGTACAGTGGTTAAGAGCTGCAGATTCTAATCTGGAGAACTGGGTTTGATTCCCCACTCTTCCACATGAAGCCTGCTGGGGGACTTTGGGAGCTCCACTAAGGCACTACTGTGTTCCTGCACAGCTATAATGATTTCAATGGAACTGGTGTGGGAGAATGTCCCTGGGGGGACTGTGTCCAGTATTAGTCAGCGTACGTGTCAATGGTATGCGTCACTTGCATTTTACTGCCACGGGTGTCCAAATGCCACGGGGCCATCCTCAAAGGAGAGATAATATATTGTGCCCCAGTTTTTTATCTTGAGCTGGAAAGCATGGCTGTTCCTCTGCAGGATGTGGAACACGAGGAATGACATGAAAGCTGTGAGAAAATTCAGAGAGGGAGGTATGCAGAGACAAGATGACCATGTATCCAGAAGCACAAGTCTTGTAAATGGCAGTTTCATAGCCAGTGCCATATGGTCCCTTGCTTCCCACTAGTTGCATCCTAGGTGCATGTCAGTGTAGGAAACGGCATATACCATCATGCAATATGATAGATCTGCTTGAGATGTGTGAGAACCCTCGTCAGCATGAGCTCCTGTGTCATGTAAGCGTGATATAATAGAAGTGTGACTCTGTCACAAATCTGAGAGGAACATACCACTTTCTATGCAGAAGGTATATATCAGTGTACCCAGTCTGTTTTGAATGAAGGAGGCCTTGGCATTATCCTTAATGCCCTGCCTGTGTCTCCATGCTTTCATCACAAATACTGGAAAACATGCAGTTGTTATTTGAAAGGTCACCATCTCAGGTTGCTGTGCAGCCAGAGGTTCTGCCGGCAAGCCAGTCTTTATTTTATTTCAAAAGTATCTATACTTCCTCTGGAAAGAACCTGCTCAAAGTAGCTTAGAGAATGATTTTTAAAAAATAATTAAAACTATTAAATACCCAAGCAGAACATAAAAACAGCATAAAACGGCTCTCAGGCTAGAAGCTGAACTGTAATAAAAAAAATTTTTAAGACCCCTGCCCTTAGTTAAAAGGCTGGGTGAAAAGAAATTATTTGTCCTGGTACCCAAAAGACTGTAAGGTGGGTACGAGGCAAGTCTGAAGGGCGAGGAAGGGCAATTCTGCTGGTGTGTCATCACCACTGAGAAAACAGGTCTGCGATACAGCCGTGCCAGATACCGGCCATTTTTAGTTTCTTTTTAGAAGCAATTCCATTTTTTTGGTGGGATAAAAATCTTTCCCAGCAAATACTTTTTGACTCTGAGAAATCATCTTTTAAAAGCATTGTTTGGTCCCTTTGTTTTTGCTGGGAACTGTTTCCTTTGCCTGGTTTAATCACATATGCAGTCCTATCCATTTAGGAATCACAGCGGACTGAATGATGTCACAGTGCTTGGCAATCAATCAGGTTTGACTACATGGGCGTGGATCCTGTGAAGTAGTTACGCGCATGCTAGATAATCTCCCCTGTGGAATGTGCTCCCAGTAAAACTTCTGTTTGCACAAGATCAGTTACTTAATTTAGGCAAATAGAAGTTTTAGCAGAAGCCCTCTCCGTGGGAGAGAGTGTCTAGTGTGCATGGAACTCATTCTTCAGCACCAATCCAGCACTGGACAGTGTGTCCTCCATTCACTCTCTCGAATACCTTATGGTTGAGTGTCAGCAGCCTCGTGAAACAGGACCCACACACAGAGTAGAGACTAATCATTTATACTGGGGGGGGATTACTTTATAAACATTTTTTTTTAAGAGAGAGATACGGCTCTTGAAAAACAAACTTGACATGGCCAGAGTATGCTCATTGTCCTCCAGGAGATACAGAATGTTAGATGCAAGCAAGCATCAGTTGAAAGAGAACATGGTCGGTTGAGGTAGGGGGAAATTGGCCTGCTAAACCCCTTAAGAATTTATCATATTCTTGAGAGGGAGATTTGGATTGGGAGGAGATTTCCCCCAAAAAAATGTTTCTAAAAAAATGAGAGCAAGGAACTGATGTGAACATTTTTACCAGAAATGCTACCCCCCCAAAAAAAAGTAGAAAAAGGGTCACTTTTTGTTGTTAGGAAAAATATTCGTGATCAACTACAAGTCATTTTGGCTCATGCCTCATTTACAACTTGTAAAATATGGCATGTGTGGGGGGGGATTAAGGGAAGAAAGGGATGCAGGATGGCTATTAGTGTTTAATGGGCATGGTGAATCCCAAAAATGAGTTTTTAAGAATGGCATTCTGTTGTTTTAATAAACACAAGCGTTGGCATGTTTATAAGCAGCATCCAAATCAGCTACTAAATAGTACATTTGATTAATGCATTTTTAAAAGACATTTGGCTCTCTGGATATTATTTTGTACCTTTTCCACTCTTTCAAATTCTAAAAATAGCAACTGTGCACTGTAAAAACAACTTTGGATTCCATACAGTCTAAACTGTTAAAGTTTACTGGATTCCTTCATAAGAACATCTACTGTAATGATGCCACAGGTTGTCTCTCCAAACCACAAGTGTTGGTGAGTCTCTTTCCTCCAGTGCCTAGCAACCTCTGGTGCTACTGGCAAGGACTGAGTTGTTCCATTCTTTGAGGGAATTTGCAGAATCTGTTTCTGATGGTAGAAGTGGAAATACTTCCTGAACTAACAGATATTACTTTGGAATCTTTCTCTGAAAGATACTATTTTAGGCCGTTCCCACCATATGTACAAAAATGCCCATATTTCACTGTGATCACTCTTGCATTGATTTCTTCCATCTCTGTTACATTGTTATTTGGGTGGTTAGAGTGTCAGTCTAGGATCTGGGGAGATCCAGAGTTGAATCCTCATTCTGCTATGGAAGCAAGCTGGGTGACCTTGGGCCAGTTACACTCTCTCAGTTTAACCTACCTTGAAAGGGTCAATGGTAAAATAAGGAGGGGGAGAATGTTGGAAGCCACTTTGTGGAGAAGATTGGGGTATAAATGAAGTAAATCAAGATAAAATAAAATGGGCTTCTGACCCAGCTGAAAGGACCTGATGATTCAAAATCGCTTGGGGAACTAAACAATTGGCAGTCCTGTGAGGGAAGGGGGAAAGAATCTGTTTGATTGGATGGCTGAGAACTGAGAAGAGGACTTAGGGGCACAGGGAGGATAAGGAAGGTTTCAGGTTATGGGCATGTATTGCAAAAGAATAACCTGAAGGGAAGGGAAAGGTGGTTTGAAGGAAGAGGTAGGAGATATTAGGTTGGATCCAGCACAGAATTTCTGCTAGTGCTACAGCTGTAGCACAAGTGGAAAGGTAAGAAAAAGACCTTAGTAGCCGTTTGTGCTACATCAAACCTATTGTATCCTGCTTTTGCTTTTCTGCTTTCACAAAATCTCGTGGAACTGATTTCTGGGCATTATCTCATAGGGAGGAAAGCACTAGGTGTTGTACAAGATTGTGTGCAAGCAGAACTGCACTAAGTCAGTTTATGCTTCCACTTGCCCATTGCTAGTAGGAAATAACTACTCGCAGAAGGGGCTGCAAAAGATCATCATATTTTTGGAACATCAGCAGAGACTGTACCGTAGAGGGGGAGAAGAGAACAGCGTGAGAGAGGTTGCTCAGGAGTTAAGGACAATGATTTTAAAAACAGGGACCTGAGGAACACATGGGTGGTAGAAATGCAAAGCTGAAGAAAATAGGAGCCACTGGGAAAGGATTGACTGAGTCAAAACTGTACACAACCTAGAGGTAAGGGTGTGTATTCAGGTCTACTGGAACCGAAAATATACCTCAAAAACAATTTATCAGTATTTTCCAGGTATTTTTCAGCTTCCCAGATTTATCCGGGATTTTTCAGGAGAACCGCGGGGGGGAATTCCCCCCAAAATCCCGGATGTTTTTGGGAATTACTGGCAAAACCAGGCTGAAGAGTCTGCAGGGACACTGAAGAGCTCCTGGGTAGGCTCTGTTGGGCAGTCTGGTCTAAACAGAGCTGCATAGTAGAGCTTGTGGGGAGAACTCTCCCCACAAGATCGGCATTCAGCTCCTGGACGGGCTCTGTTGGGCACTCTGGTCTAAACCAATCTGCCCAGCAGAGCCTGTGGGGAGATTTCTCCCTGCAGGTTTGGGCGCTTGGCAAGCTCTTTTGGGCAGTCCGGTTTAAAGCACAGGCCAGAAGCAGCCCACCCATGGTTTTAATCAGGCCTTCACTCTTTTCTTCCCCCCTCCTCCCCTTCCTGTCCTCACCCTTTGAAGCTTGAGGCTGCTGAAGTTCCCAGCTCCCTCCCTCTGGTCTTTGCCTGCTTTAGCAGGAAGCTCTTCTGGGCTTGCAAAGTTACAAAGAAAATATGGAATGGATTTTTCCAGTAAGGTCTGTGCACCCAGACAGACTACTCTGGGATTGTTTCTAGCAATAGAAACAGTGCTCTGGGACTGGAATGACAGCCCCCAGAGTAGAATGACGGTCCCTAGCAATAGAATCTGTGTTCTGGTCTGGAATGACTGGGCACAGAGTGGAATGATAGCCCTGGAGAGTAGCAGGAGTATTCTGGGAATGGAATTCCACTCTGGGGGCCCACATTCCAATCCCAGAACACTTCTGCTACTCCCAGGGACTGTCATTTCACTCTGGTGGCTGTCATTCCAGTCCCAAAGTAGTCTTTCTGTGCCCAGAGACCTTAATGGGAAATCATTCCGCATTTTCTTTGCAACTTTGTCTGTGCTGCAATGTATTTCAATGAAGTGGACTTCAAGAAGTTTCACTTTCCAGTGTTTGTATAGTTGTACCCAGGGGTCTTTTGGGGCCGGAGTGCACCGGAGCGCCTGCACAAAGGGCAGTGTTGGCAAGCTCTGCCCCCAGCTTCCCGCCCCCAAGCGCTGTGGCCCAGGGGAGGCCCGTCGATGGCCTCCCGAGGCCCACGCTGGACCACTGCAGCCCAACTCTAGTGAGAAGGGGTTTAAACTTTAAAGCTCTTATCTCTTCGCTCCCCCCTCCCCCGCAAGCCGGTTGGGGAAGGGAAGGGGAGGCTTTTGAAGATGCCTTCCCCCCCCTTTTGCTTCCCCTTCTGACATCACTTCTGGTGATGTCAGGGGGCATGGCATATGCTAATGAGCTATTATGCTAATAGCCCAGTAGCTCATTAGCATATCTTATACTAATGAGCTCCTGCAGCTCTTTTTCTACAAAATGACCCCTGGTTGTACCTGTTGCTTGCTGGAGTTGTCTCCTTGCAAATACAGGATTGATGTTTTGAGCCAGCTTGTCTCTGCTGAATGGACCTGAGAACAGGTGCCTGAGTGAGTACTCTAACCTGGGAACCCACAGCCAAAGGGGGACATTACACTGGAGGGCCACTTCCACTCTGAGTAGACCGGAGGGAGGAAGGGAGGGAGAACGTTGCAGTGCCCAGCCATTTTATGTTCCTAGGCTCAGACCAGTTTATATTTTTAGTTTATATTTTTAGTTTCTGCTGTGATCCTCAGTGCTTTTTCTTGATGTTTTATTTTAAAAATTGCATTGCCAAACCCCACTATTCCCCAACTTTTCCATTTTAGGCAGGCATCTTGGGGGAGGGGGAGGTTTGGAAGGTGTCAGTTATCAAAGTTAAACAAAATATTGCGACAGTTTTAAGCATATTTGTATTTTAAGTAAATATATATATATATATATATATATATATAATTGTGTTTGTATCTTTTGTACAGTTTATATCTCTGCTACCTGGCATTAAATTTTATGACATGTGTGGCCTGACCCCACAAAGTACCATTTATGTCAGATCTGGCCCTTGTAACAAATGAGTTCGACACCCCTGGTTTAAAGGGACTTCCCAAAAGAGCCCTAGCTGAGCCGCCTCTCAGCTGTTTTTAGCAGCTTTGCTGCTGCTTTTTTTTTTGTCTCAATGTTTTTCGATTCAAGTCTATTGGACCCCCCAAAATCTGGGGTTTCGAAACAATCCCAGATCCAAGTACTTTACCAGTATTGGGATCCAGTTTTTTTCCGTGAATCCCGAAATTTTGGGGGGGTCCAGTATACCCGAACCGAAAAACACCAAGGAAAAAAAATTGCACACCCCTACCTAGAGGTGGGAATACTGTTCACGGTTAGCAGGAAGAAAGTGTGCAGGGAAACAAGAGGGCACAGGGTTACTATGTCTATAACCTAGACCTGGAGGAATACTGCTAGATGGTACCTCCATGATGATTGCAATATTGTGACTTTCCAACCCTAGCTGGGGGCAACAAGGGTCAAGATGCAGTAGAACGGTGTCCCCAACCTTTTGGGCATGGTGACCTACAAGTCCAAACTTCCGTGGTACAGTGACCAAGAGAGCATGCACAGATCAATAAAACGCCAAACTCCTTGGACCCACACAGGCTTTGTGATGCCACAGCAAGTGGCAGTGGCTACAAGCATAGACAGCATATGGATAAGCATATGGAGCAGAAGTCCATCAGTGGTTATTAGCTACATGGTATAGATGGAATATGATGTCTGAGGCAGTGATGCTCTATATTCTTGGTGTTTGGGGGGCCAACAGCGGGAGGGCTTCTGGAGTCTGGCCCTGCTGGTGAACCTCTTGTTGGCTCTGGTATTTGGCCACTGTGGGACACAGGGTGTTGGACTGGAGGGGCCATTGGCCTGATCCAACAAGGCTTCTCTTATGTTCTCTTCTATTCACTCTTGGGTTGAGAAACACTACACCGAGCATGGCTTGTATTAATGTGAACTAATTGCCAATCAGTTTCTTTGATTTTAGAAAAGTGTGGTTCCACTGATTGGGGATCTTGATGTATACCTTTGAGAGAGATGCCAGTTTGAAGGCCATGTTCCCATCAACCTTATTTAACCTGTTGATGCCAATATCATGCTTTCTTGCACTGGCCTCTTGGAGGTGGCCCTGATTGCTGTTGGGTTTTTCAGGTGGGTTTCTGTAGTGTCATTATGAAGCCTAGGCAGTCCTGCTTGGGTTGCAGTGCATTGTTTTAACTGCTAATAAGCAAAATATATCTGTTATTTATACGCTAAATTTATGGATCGCCCAATCCCTGAGTTCACAGGGCTCTGGGCGATGAACAACAATAGGATAAAATACATTGTAACAGTTTTAAAATTATAATATAAATTAACTTTAAATTACTCATTACATTTATAAAACAATGCCAGATAGTGCATAAATTTGTCTTCAGCCAGTACCAGACTGTGTCGCCTCATGGGCAGAGGGAGGAGGAGATGGCAGGAAAAAGATGGGAGAAGGAAAAGGGGGGGGGGTGGCAGCCAGATGAACCCCATTGCTGTCCTCAACGAAAAGTCTGGCGGAACATCTGTGCCTTGCAGGCCATGTGGAATTGCATTAAGTCCTGCAGGGCCCTGGTGTCATGTGGCAGAGACTTCCATCAGGTCGGGTCGACGACAGCTGGATGTCTTTGGGGACAGGGATCACCATGTTACAATTCCCGTATGGAAAATATGAGAAACATACGGCTGCGTTACTATTTTCCCTCTACTTGGGGCTGTTTAGCTTAAGGGGAAAAAGGCAAGTCAGGGGAGGCACGACACAGGGCGATAAAATTATGCATGGTGCGGAGAGAGTGGACAGGGAGCTTTCCCCCCTCTCCCGTAATGCTAGAACCTGGAGTCATCCACTGAAGCTGAGTTGCGGGGAGATCCAGGACAGACATAAGGAAGTACTTCTTCACACAACGCAGAGTTAAAATTGCGGCGCTTGCTGTCACAGGGCATGGTGATGGCCACCAGCCTGGAAGGCTTTAAAAGGGGAGTGGACAACTTCAGCGAGGATGGAGGAACCAGTGGCTACTAGCCATGACGGACGTCTGCTCCCTCCAATCTCAGAGGCAGTCCGCCTCTTTATGTCAATTGCAGGGGAACACAGGCAGTATGCTGCTGCTGCTGCTCTATTAGTCTTGTGGGCTTCCTAGGGGCGGCTGGTTGGCCATTGTGTGAACAGAATGCCGGACACGATGGACCTTCCTACATTCTTATGCTTTCAGTATCAATTGCTCTTCAGGCAGTTGCACACTTGCATTCCTTTTGTTCCCATTCTTTTTGTTCCCATTCGTTACCTTCTCAGTTCTGTCTGGGAATAAGAGGGAGGGGGCTAGCTCTCACGTGCAGCATTTCACATCCAGAATGTAGTTACGACACTTTTGTGCATTTGACATTGGGGGGAGCAAATAATCACATGTTCCAGACAATGCTCCCTCTAAGCTGTGGAGTTTTGTGAGCAAAAATTCTACTTTGCGAGCTACCGGCGTCAAAACTGTGAGTGAGTGATTTGGCTGCTGCATAAATTAGTTTGCTCTGGAGCCATCCTTCCTGAGCCAAGATGAAAATCTGTGAGCCTGAGGCTAAAAAACTGTGAGCTAGCTCACACTCACTCAGCTTGGAGGGAACACTGGTTCCAGATCAGAATTAAAGATTGCTTAGTGATTTCTCCTCCTGCCCCTCCTGTTTACTGCTAATTTTTGTTATTCCTTCAGCATGTCCACCTTATCGCTTAAGAAGGCCATTTTCATTGTGGTCGTGTACATGTCAGTGTACTTCCCCTGGATTTGGTGTTTTGTGTGTGTGTGTGTGTTTCCCCCCCTCAGTCCTATTTATGTTGGGACAGGGCAGCTGTTGATCCTGATGTGCTTGTCGATGGCAGCCATTTGGGGGTCACAGCTGCTCAGTGCTGTATTCTCCTGCCCTCTGGGCCCCGCAGGCCGAGGAGCTCAACAGTCCCTTCGGGCAGATCAGCCTCAGCCGCCAGGGCTCCACAGAAGCACCGGACCCTTCCTCCGCCATCTTCCAGCCACCGCTCATGCCCCAGCATCCTCAGCAGACGGGATTCATCATGGCTTCCCCAGGGCAGCCGATCACTGCCTCCAGCTACTCTGCCTCGGGACACACGGCAGCAACCCAGCAGGTCCTGCAGCCCCAGAGCTATATGCAGCCTCCCCAGCAAGTAAGCTGCGAGGGTGGGGGCGTCTGAGCAGCATCCATTGGAATGATTGACAAATTATAAATACGAGAGCCAAAGATGTAGGATCTGAGCCAGACAGAGGATGAGGGTTGTGTATGCATTCGACTGAGCTGGCTACTTTGTTCTTCAGATGTTAGTTCCTCCCCTCCCCCCCAGTGGCCCAATTATTTTTATTGATTTATTTGATTTATAAACTGCCCTCCCCCAGAGGGCTCAAAACAGTGTATATCATAATCAAAACATAAATAAGTTAATTAAATCTTCATTAAATCTGCTATTGCAAATAAGATAAAATAAAGAGGATGTATAGCTCTTCTGGAGGATCGGTAGGAATACAGGTGTAAGGACTGAAAGAGGTTAGCATGTGTCATAAGATAAGAAACCAGTATCTCTGTTAAGTCGTGGGGGGTTCCACTGTTCTGAGCGTTGTAGTGACTTGTAACTCAGCAGTTTCCCTTTCTAGTCTGTTCCTGAAGTTCCTTTGCAATAAAACAGCTACTTTGAGATAGATCAAGATGGGTAGCTGTGTTAGATTGTCTGTAGCAGTAGAAAAGAGCAAGAGTCCAGTAGCACCCTAAAGGACTAGCAAAATATGTGGCAGGGGATGAAGTCAGCAGAGATTGGATGTGCAAAATGCCTCGTTCCACCCACCCACGCTGGCACAAGCGTTAGAACAAAGTTTGAGTCCAGCAGCACCTTTAAGACGAACAAAGTTTAATTCTGGGTATAAGTTTTATTGGTCTTAAAGGTGCCACTGGACTCGAACTTTGTTCTGTTGCTTCGGACCAACACAGCTGCCCACCTGAATCTGGCACATGTGTTGTCCAAAATGTGGCTGGGGGTGGGGGGGGTGAGCCCTTCCAGAGCTTGCTTGTTGTGGACGTGGTGTGTGTGTGTGGGGGGGAAGCAAGCATCATGTTGCAGTGTGTTTAGAGCCCTCCACACATATTGACCAAATGCATGACCCCTCTTTGTATTGATGAAATGCATGGGGAGAGGGGAGAGGAGGCATGAGCGCACACTCCGCGCCCCTCCCCCTCACCTCCATGTGATTGTCTGCTCGTGAGCATGGTGCCTAGTGTCCGTCCGTGTGTACACTCATTCGCTGTGACTGGGGACATTGCTTTCCAAACATTTCCCATCACAGAGTGCAAGCGTACACGTGGACACTGCCTCTCCATATTGGTGCCATACTCATGAGCTGGTGGTTGCACATAGGCACCGGGGGGGGGGGGGCAGGGTCAGCATGCTCGTACCCTCTCCCTCTCCGCACATTCGCTCAATGCACGGAAGGGTTGCATCTACAGGGAGTACACTGCGATCCGTCCCCTGGAAACTGGCTTTCTGGTGACATCGTGTCTCCCGCTGATGTGCCTTTGATGCTTACTCAACTCAGATCTGCTTGCTGTTACGACCACTGTCATCTAGAGCAGTCATTCAGCAGCGGGTCACACGTCTCTGCTCTTCTTCATCCTGTTCTCTGTCTTATTTTTACTGACTGCTCCCTTTATCCCCCCCCCGACAGATTCAGGTTTCTTACTACCCTCCCGGGCAGTACCCAAACTCCAGCCAGCAATACCGACCTCTCTCTCACCCGGTGGCCTATAGCCCGCAGCGCAGCCAACAGCTGCCTCAGCAGTCACAGCAGCCTGGTAAGTGGGGGCAGCGCACGCGGCATCTCAGCAAGGAGGAGAAGGGGGCGGTGGCTTCGAGCCGTCAGGGAGGGCCCTGGCCTGTCTTGCTCCTTCCTGGAGCCTGCAGGAGCCCGTCTGTTTATGGGGCTCGAACCCAGCACACATAAAGAGTTCTTCAGGAAAGCAAATTTAGCCAGCTCCCGGCGGCAGATTGACTGGAGCTGTGGTTGATTAATCCCAGAAGATCCATTTAAATACGTTGCTTGAGGCTGAAAAGCAAATTTGTTCAGCTGTCATTCTGAACAAGGCTTGCCTCTCCCATCTCCAAGGAGGGTGTGAGTAGCATATCGCTGGTGGTGGAGCAGACAGGAATCGGATACTCTTTGGGCCAGAGCAGACATAACATCAAGCACACCCTGACTTTAAAAACAGCAATGCCCCCTCCCTCAGGAACATTTCACGGAATCCAAATGGTCTTCATAAGCTGTATTTAAAGCAGCTGGTGTGGGTGGGAGTTATTTTCACCTGGGGAACTGGTTGGGGGGGGGGGAGTTAATGCCTCATTCCCCCATACCTCTGTCCAGATCCATAATGGGCCCCACTGGCTGTTTTCTGGGGCCCCAATAACACTTTCTTGAGTTGTACTCATGGAACTCCAGCATCTCCTGTAGTTTTTAGCCCTTGCCTCCCCTTTCCCTTTCCATAACATCCAGTGCAACCTTGCCTTGTGTCACAGTGCTACAGATACGCTACCCAACTTCTCACCAATGGTAGCCTCTGTGACGTGGGTGTGGGAAGGAGGAAAAACATTGTCTCGAATTCTGCATTCTTGAAATTTCTCTCTCTCTTCCCATCTTTGCTGGCAGAAGCCAGTTAGCAAAGATGGGAAGAGAGGGAGAATTTTTTTGCAAACCCTCCCCCCCTTCTGCTGCAGGCAACCATTTTGCCCCCGTACTGTTTCTGAGTTCCACAACTGATTGGCATAGAAGGGGGTTGTTGCAAAGACTGCTTCTGCAGGCATCACTCCGCTTGTGCTTAACTGGATCCGTCCAGGGTCACAACATCAGGGCAGAAGGTCTGCTAGGGGAAAGCTAAACACATTTCTACTGGTTTGGGTGGCAGCTGTGCATTTTGTGTCATTAATAGTCTGGTCGAAGGGCAGCTGAGCTTCGGTGTCTGTTTTGCTTTGTAAAGCAAGAGTCAGCACAGGGTAGCAATCTTAGTGCTGGACTAGGACCTGGGAGACCAACATTCGAATCCTGTCTCTAGCGTGGAAACTCACTGGGCGGCTATAAGCTAGTCAAGCACACTTGGCCATTCCCCTATCACATGTTGATCCACTCCTCGGTATTGGCCCACAGAACAGAGGATCAGCACATGCACGCCCAGTGCCTAGCATTTCAGGTGGGAAACTGGGCCGGCAGATGGGACACTGACATCCCTGGGGCACCAAAGAGATGCTAACCTTTGGCTTCTTGTTGCGACACAGGTTTACAGCCAATCATGTCCAACCAGCAGCAGACATACCAAGGTATGATAGGAGTGCAGCAACCCCAGGGCCAAAGTCTCCTCAGCAACCAGCGCGGCAGCATGGGCGGCCAGATGCAAAGCATGATGGGCGTGCAGCCATCTCAAAGCCAGGGCCTCCTCAGCAACCAGCGAGGAAACATGGGAAGCCAGATGCAAGGCTTGATGGTCCAGTACACTCCACTGTCTTCGTATCAAGTGAGTTGGCAACACGAGTAGGAAGAGTGGCGGAAGGGTACAGATACAGAAACAGCCGTTCTGCTGTTCTTGTAGCCCTTGGGTGTCTAGGAATGAGCCCCCCACGTACCCAGATGTTTTGGGTCCCTTTGGGAAACCTTCAGGGGCCACTCAGTTTTGGCCACAATGCCACGGTTCAGAGCGCCTCCCACGTCTATAGTTGCAGGAAGGTATTCATGTATGACACAGAGCAAAAACGAATCATGAGATAACAGCAGCAGCCCTCTGTCATATTCTCTTGATCTCCTTTTCCATGTGTAGCAAAACCCTGACAGCGTCCATCACTGTGCATTTTTAAACACTAAAATCTGGAAGCCTGAACACTGTTCATAACCAGCCTGGCTTCGATGTTGAAAGTAAACGGTGGCAAACTTGCTGAACAGTTTCAGTTCCCCAACTGAATTTCCAAAGACTTGTCGAAATAAACGGGCTTTCTTTACTCCCCTCCCCCTTCCGTAACCACCAAGTGCGATTAGTAACCACTTGCTAGGTGCTGTATAGAGTGGAGAAATGTAAGAGGCCCAGTCCAGAGAGGCCCCCTCACGGTACATAAGAGAACATAAGAGAAGCCAATGTTGAATCAGGCCAATGGCCCATCTAGTCCAACATTCTGTCACACAGCGGCCAGGAATACCAGGTGCCATCAGGAGGTCCAGCAGTGGGTATGCCCGTGAGAATCCATATGCACCTGTAGAGCAATAGAAGATTTCCTATCAAATTGTGAATTTCTCTTCCCAGCAATAAAGACAAGACTGTTTGCTTGCAGTTGAAATCATTGTTTTTGTGAAAGGCCAAACAGAGAGATCGGTTGTGTGGTCAAAACCACAGACATTCTGACAATGGAGGGGCCCTCCAGTCTTGCTGTCTGTGCCTTTTACCCTGTTTCCCGTTCATGATGGATTCATTGCCTGGTTTTTCTTTCTGAGCAGGTCCCCGTGGCTAACGAGTCTCAGGGCGTGGTCCAACAGCCCTTTCAGCAGCCCGTGCTGGTACCAGCAAACCAGTCTGTTCAAGGAGGACTGCAAGCTGGAGGGATGCCTGTCTATTACAGTGTCATCCCACCCGCCCAGCAGAATGGCACCAGGTAAAGCATGATCCCGGGTCCTGCACCTTGTCCCTTCCTTGACTCATGTCCTCTTCGACTGGTGACCACCACGAGCAGGATCTCTTCATCTGTGGCAACCTCCTCTCAGAACGTATCTGCAATATGTCTTTCCTCGGTACCTTTCAGAAGCCACGTTAAAACCTATGTTACGCTGTCAAGGAATGGACTTGCAAGTAGTCCCTCTTCCTTCGGGCTCCTGGGAGGCTGGAAACCCCAGGAGCCATCCCAAGTCTCAGCGGTGCTGCCCCTTTCCCTCGCTCCTTTGGGGTGTACCAAAGCCACACTGTTATTGACCACCGCCACCACAAAATCAGAGAATATCTCCCACTGGGCGGATCTGTATATCTGGCACCCTTTACCTGCGTTGCCACGTCCCCTGTTTCTCTCCTCCAAGCTAGCCCGAGGACGATCTGTTGCAATTTTTCGCTATCATTCTTAAGGGATGGCAAGCTCACCCTCTGCTTCCCTCCACCACTATGCTTGGAGACCGAATAGGCATGCTGTTTTTGTACTGATCAGGCTTCAAGCATTCAAAAGATAAACAGAAATATAAAAAAATGGAGGGGGGGGTCAGAATCAGTGTCCCCTCTAAGCTGAGTTAGTGTGAGCTAGCTCACAGTTTTTTAGCCTCTGGCTCAGACATTTTTGTCTTCGCTCAGGAAGGACGGCTCCAGAGCAGACTGATTTATGCCGTAGCCAAATTGCTCGCTCACAACTTTAATGCTGGGAGCTCACAAAATAGAATGTTTGCTCACAAGACTCCACAGCTTGGAGGGAGCATTGGTCAGAATCTCCCGCCCCCCAATAATAGAAACAGTGCCTGTACCTTTAAGAAATGGATGCCCTAAAGAGATCTCAGTCAATGTTCCCTCTAAGCTGTGGAGTCTTCTGAGCAAAAGCTCTACATTGTGAGCTGCCGGCATTAAAGCTGTGAGCGAGCGATTTGGCTGCTGCATAAATCAGTCTGCTCTGGAGCCCTCCTTCCTGAGCGGAGACAAAAACCTGTGAGCTGGGGGCTAAAAAACTGTGAGCTAGCTCACGCCAACTCAGCTTAGAGGGAACACTGACCTCAGTAGCCATTGAAGGGATTGCTAGGCAAGGACAACAGTATTCCCAAGCATTCCAAGCCTTGGTTTCTGGCAGTAAAAGATAGGAGGGAAGGGACTGGGTCCTTTCCAGGGCTGTTTTGGCCTCCCAGTTCACCCCTGCTGCCTGCTCTGGAGGGAGGACTGAAAGGGGCCAGGACCAGAAGCAACCACCCAGCAACTTGCTACTATGCAGTTTGCACACTTCATCCAGGTGCAGCAGCAGCTACAAGTTAATGCTGCACAATTTCCCTGGGTTCAGCAGCAGCCTCCAAGGCAACTTGCCTGACTTAGCTGGGCCCAGCAGTTGCCACTACACTGCTCACCCAAGTGACTTGCTGCCAGTGCTCCCTCTAAGCTGTGGGGTCTTATGGGCAAAAATTCTGCTTTGTGAGCAACTGGCATTAAAGTTCTGAGCGAGCGGTTTGGCCGCTGCCTAAATTAGTTTGCTCTGGAGCCATCCTTCCAAAGCCAAGACAAAAACGTGTGAGCTGGAGGCTAAAAAACGGTGAGCTAGCTCACACTAACTCAGCTTAGAGGGAACACCACTTGCTACCACATGACTTTTGCAACTTGGCCAGACTTCTCCCAGGGAGAGGCTGCCAGAAGGAGGAAATGCTCAGCACCAGTGTAACAACAGTGGTTTGTATGTTGGACTTGGATCTGGGAGACCGAAATTCAAATCCCCGCTTTGCCATGGAAGCTTGCAGGGTGACCTTGGGCCAGTCTTTTTCTCTCAGCCTAATCTACCTACCAGGGTTGTTGTGAGGATAAAGTAGAGGAGGGGATAATGATATAAGCTGCTTTGGGTCCCCATTGGGGAGAAAAATAGTCTATAAATGAAGTAAATAAATAATAAATAAAGCCGAAGACCTGGTGGCAGACAAACAAAAGGTTGGTTGGTAAGTGGGAAGAAAGCAGGGGGAAAGGGTTGTCAGGAGGTGAGAAAGACGAAATAGGATGGGAAAGGGGATCCAGGAGAAAACCAAATGACTCCCGCAAGTTGTCGCGGGTTCCCCACCCGTTCTTGTATGACATGTAGACCTCCCTATAGAAATTGGCTTAAACAGCCCAGTAGGCAAAGGGGGACAAGAATTTCTGTGTGTTATCCGGGAAAGAAACGTGTCGTGCCCCTGCCATCTGCAGCAGTGAATAAGCATGCCCTTAATTGAAAGATGATCAAAGCAGGACTCTCAGTAATTAGCATTAAGCAGATGAATGGTGCTGGAAATCATCCAGCGCGAGTGGGCTCAGGAGTGCTTGCCTCTCGGGCGCGGGGGTGGGGGAGCACAGCTGCGGCCTCCTCCGTGCAGCTTCTGCCACCTCACCCGAACTTCCTCCTTTCCATTGCAGCCCCTCCGTTAGCTTCCTGCAGGCTCCCGGGACAGAGCAGTACCAGATGCCCCAGTCCCCTTCGCCCTGCAGCCCACCACAGATGCAGCAGCAGTATTCAGGTAAGGCGGGTTTCCTTACAACCTAGGGAGTACTCAGGCTGGCAGGATACGATTGACTGTACTTCTCCCATATGGACACCTGCAGGCAAAGCTGGAACCGGGACGTCTGGGCGGTGTGGGGAGGTCCCCCCATTTCTTCACCCCTTGATAAATTAACCTCTTCCGCTGCCAAAGATTGGATCGTATCAGAGTGCGGGCGTCACGGCTGGATTTTAATGCACTGTTCTCCCACGACTGCCCCACACGGAGTGCAGTATTGTCTAGCCACCATACGTCACAGTACCCCTTGCACATGCGTGTGTGCCTACAAAATATCTCTGGGCTTCGCTCCTTGTACCAGTTGTTTTGAATCACCGTATAAAAGCACAGTTGCTACTTTGCATATTGCAGTCCGAGGACTAGGGAGATGTTTCTCTCTGCAGGGAACACTCCGTTTCTTGAC
This sequence comes from Gekko gecko, assembly GCA_029375565.1. Classification (NCBI taxonomy): domain Eukaryota; kingdom Metazoa; phylum Chordata; class Lepidosauria; order Squamata; family Gekkonidae; genus Gekko; species Gekko gecko. Next base: position 282,188,319 of record JAPDNY010000002.1, read on the forward strand.
CGATTCCTTTATGTGGCTCTAGCAGACTTGGAAACGCTTTACTTGCAAGACGGTTACTTGCTGCTCTGTACCTTGTGCTCCCTCCATTACATTCCTGCTTCCCCTGCTGCCACCATCTGTCTCCCTTCTCTGATCTAGGAGAACAAGAGTTCAGTTGTGTACTGGCATGCCACCATGTCGGGCTTTGCTTGCTGCTCTCGTCATTCAGTGTTGGGGAGACTGCTGTGCATAGTGCCCGTTTTGAAATGCTCATATACCTGCTACTTCGGGTCACACCTATTCGCCAGTTGGGGAGGGGCCATGGCTCAGTGGCAGAGCATCTGCTTTGTATGCAGAAGGTCCCAGGTTCAATCCCCAGCATCTCCAGTTAAAGGGATCAGGTAGGAGGTGATGTGAAAGACCTCCTCTCCCTGAGACCCTGGAGAGCTGCTGCCAGGCTGAGTAGACATTACGGACCTTGATGGACTGATGGTCTGATTCAGTATAAGGCAGCTTCAGATGACACTTGAAATAGAGACCTGATTTCCCCCCGCCCCTTTTCTGGGGGGGGGTGTGAGTATTTTGTATGTGTGTGTGTGTGCACGCGTGCTTGCGAGCCTGGAAGTCATGGTGACTTCTGGTGACCCCTACTGGGGCTAGGACATTTCAAAGAGGTGGCTTGATAACCTGCTTCTGGCCTCCTGACCAATGCTCCCTCTAAGCTGTGAAGTCTTGTGAGCAAAGTTTCTGCTTTGTGAGCTACTGGCATTAAAGTCGTGAGTGAGCAATTTGGCTAATGCATAAATTAGTTTGCTCTGGAGCCCTCCTTCCTGAGCGAAGACAAAAATCTGTGAGCTGGAGGCTAAAAAACGGTGAGCTAGTTCACACTAACTCAGCTTAGAGGGAACACTGCTCCTGACCCTGGTATTCCTTGGAGGTCGTCCTTCCAAGTATTTCCCAGGGTCGGCCCTGCTTAGTTTTCGAGATCTGGCAAAATTGGGATTGCCGGGGCTATCCAGGTCAATCCAGGGACCTGATGTTTTGACAGTCTCTTTGACAGCTCGTCGATCTGTTTGTTAGTGTTCAGCAGGTTGTTTCATTGTATTACTTATTAACCGTGCAGTACACTGTGACTGGCTTTTCATGTATGCGCATTCTCACACAACCTGACATGGTTCCAGTATTCCTCCCCCATCCTTGCAGTATTCCTCCCCCATCCTTCCTGTTGAGCAGGCAGTTATTTAAATACACAATTAAATCACTCATTAAATCACTCATGAATCATACAAATCAGTCCTCAATGAATGCTGTGTTGTCAATGAAATCCAACCCTGCAGTGTTCAGCTACACAGTCTTTAGTGGAGCTAATGGTCGCTGATCAGTTTGTATCAGCAGCATCTTTGCACTTGCACCGTTTGTGGGAAACCCCATGAAAACTGGTTTGGTTGCTTGCCATGAACCGAACGGACCAGGTGATTGGCTCATATCCGATCACCACCTTTGCATACGGTAAGTTTGACACTTGAATGTGGTCATGGCATAATGTGCACCATCCCTAAATATGATGGCCGATTCTTCATCTTTCTTTGACTCAGCCTGGTGACAGGAGTTAAGCGCAAAGCAGTGTTTACCCTCTTTTCCATCTTGTAGAAAAGTGTTTGTGTGTGCACACACACATTCTGCCTGCTCTGGCTATACAGATATTCACATCAGTAGGCACCGTCATAGAAATTGCAAACATGTGAGCCGCCAGCTCAGGTCCTATTCAGATATCCACTGCTTTCTGGAGGGGCATTAGAGTTGCTGTTCCCTTTTTGTCTCACCGATATATTCTCCCTTGGGAATAGTAATGTCTTGACAAAATGCTATAATCCCACCACCCCAGGCTTGTGTTCTCAAGCGTTAAAGTGGGCGGCAAAGGCAGAGCTTTTTCTGGCCCATGAATGGGTGTGTTGCTGGACAATCTGTTGTCTAGTCTAGAGAAATGGTTTCTTTGGCCCGCATATGGAATTCTAAAGTTCAAGACCCCGCTAAGCTTTAAAGGACCAAGTCACTGCCTCTTTGCTTAACCTCCCGCAAAGCAGTGAGGCTCACGTTCACTATCTTGTAGCGAGGGATGTTCACAAAATTATCTACCGTCGAACTCCTCTCCCAGACTTGATCTGTCTGCTTACCAGCATGACACCACGAAACAAGGCTTATTCAGCTTTCATGTACATATGACTCAATGCTGTGCCAGAACCTACGGAAATCTGTACACTGCGTAGCCCAGGGAGCGGCTGTTGGATTCATCTAGCATTTCGGGAATCCACAAACAAGCCCCCTCCCTGGCAGCCTTGATAAGCAGTGTGACGCTACAGCCTTCATTCAGCCAAAAACACATGAAGTGTCACATCACATAAGAAAGCTATATGCCAACTCAGGTATTTGTTCAAATATTTCTTGCGAAGCAGTGGAAGGGGAGGAAAAAGGATTTCTGGAAAGAGAAGTAGAAGGGCAAGAAATGAATTCCTTTATTCACATCAGTGGAGAAATGATGATCATAGAATGCCTCCAAGGGCATTTGTACATCCTGATTTGTCGTCTGCCCTGAGCTTGTCAGAATAGGTAGGGAAGAAATCTAAATAGATCTCAAGCTTAGTTTCTCTCTGGTTCAAGTGGCCAAAAGGTGCTTCAGACCACCTTAGCGTTTCAGCTTTGGTCTTAGGTGTTGGGAGGGGGCAGCAGGGGGAGCAGGCATAAAGAGGCAGATTCAAAAGAGAGAGGAAAGAATGAGGCTACACAGGTTCAAGAGAGCGGTGAGAATCTGTGAAAAAAGTGGGACCCCCCACCCCACCCCCGTTAGCCCCAAATGCCGACTCTTATTGAACAAGTTAGGAGAGGTCAACAGTCAGCAAGTCACAAGTGGCCTGCTCAAGCTACATATAGAAACTGAGTTAGGAAAGAAACATCCAGGGACTTTACATTCCCTTGGCGGCGGCAGCTTGTGCTGCCATATGGAAATGCCTCTCTTGCTTCAGGAGCGGTGGGAAGGCAGAACTGAAAGTAAAGACAAGCTCTAGCTTGATGATCTCTGCCCGTGTCTTTCCTGGTCTCGGTTGACCTATTCAAACAAACGTCTCCGCGTCTCTATAAAATGCAAACGGGCAGCCTCGTGCAGCCTCACTACGCCTCGGGAAAGAGCACCATGGCTTGTACTCATTCAACCTCAGCTCCATTTTTGGTATTTGGAATTGGATCGCCCTGTTCCACTGCTAGAATTTTAAAGGAAAATACGTATTTTAAAGAACATGCATGAAGTACCTTCTCCTTTTCCTGCACAGTCCCGAAGCAAATGGAACCGGCACAAGCCCACAGTTTTGCATTTTATAGGTAGACCGAGATGCATGATCCTTGTGTTCTCTGTTGGAGTCCTGGCTAAGGCTATTGCCAGCTTCATCCTTTGGATTTCCTAGCCGTCAGGGCTGCTTTTGAGCATGTGCTGGCCAGAGTTGATTTTTTTTATCCCAACAGGTTGAGCAAAACTTTGCAACCTGGATTTGTGGCACCACCTCCTGGCCATACTGGCATCCTACATGAGGCTTTCAGGTCCCCTCTCAAACTTCATGGCAAAACTTTACAAACAGTGCCAGTGTCCCAGTTTGAGTCACAGTGCTGGGCTAGAACTTTATGTCCAGCAATCCCAAGGCAACAAAAAAGTGAGGAAGTATCTCTTACTAGTCGTCATCGTCGCCCGCCCAGGCTTTCAGGAGTAGACTGCAGAATAGTTCTGTCGGCTACAAAGCTGTTGTGGTAGTATGCAAAATGTCGGTGAATGTGGGCAGAGGCGTTTTTCCTCTGGGAATGAGCCAGTAGCCACTGTTGTCTTTTCCTTTACGATATTTTCTCTTGAAGCCAGGGACCACGGCTAAGCTGGGGCTTGCATATAGCCAGTTTTTTTCGGGGGGGGGGGAGCTTGTAACCATGTGCTGAGAGATTGGAAGGCATGACCCGCCTGTTGCATTGGAATGCTGTGTACAGTTCTGGTCACCATGCTTCAAAAAGGACATTGCAGAGCTGGAAAAACTACAGAGGAGGGCAACCAAGATGATTAGGGGGTCGGAGCACCTTCCCTGTGAGGACAGGCTGAAGAGTCTGGGGCTTTTCAGTTTCAAAAAGAGAGGACTAAGGAGGGATATGATAGAGGTATATAAAATTGTGCATGGGGTGGAGAGAATTGAAAGAGAAACATTTCTCCCTTTCCCTAAATACTAGATCTCAAGGGCATCCAAGTAAGCTGATGGGCAGTAGGTTCTGGATGGACAAAAGGAAATACTACTTTATACAGAGAGTTATTAAAATGTGGAATTTGCTGCCAGAGGATGTAGTGACAGCCACAGGAATAAACAGCTTTAAAAGGGGATTAGATAGATACATGGAGGATAAGTCTATTAATGGCTACTAGCCATGGTGGCTGCGGGGAACCTTCACATTCAGAGGCACTAAGCCTCTGAATCCCAGAAGCAGAAGGCAACATCGGGGAAGGCCTCGGCCTCCATGCCCTGTGGTTGGCCCTCCGAAGGACCTGGTTGGCCACTGTGTGAGATAGGATGCTGGAACTAGATGGACCACTGGTCTGATCCAGCAGGGCTCTTCTTATGACCAGGCGGTAGGTGCTGTGAAAGACCTCTGCCTGAAATGCTTTAGAGCCTCTGCCAGGATGAGTGGGTAGTACTGACCTTGATGGACCAGGGTCTGATTCAGTATAAGGCAGCTTCATATGTTCATGACCTGGAAAGGTAAGCTTCTAGACTTCCTGAGAACACACTTTGAAAAATCACCGTTGTAGAGCAATGAAAAAGGAACTGAACTTAAACTTCCAGTCTCAGGAAGTCTCTGCTTAGCGCGTTTTCTGTCACGATAGCTGGGGGCAGTGCTTTGCTACACCAAGATGTGTTTGTGGGGCTCAGGGTGATAAACTGCAGCGGGCCTGGTATGTAGAAAAGCCCCATAAACTATTTTTTTAAAACAAACAGGGCCGACAGTTAACGACCGTTCACATTTCCGTTCAAAGTTTGCACTCCAATGCCAGAGCTCTCTGCCCGTGGCCTGTCGCACTTATGAATAAATTAGTTCCTCAATAGTTTGTGCCTGAAGGCCATAACAATAAAAGTCAAAATATTGGCAGAGAGAAGCAAGTGAAAACAAGCACATCAAAAACCATTTTCAGGGACTATAAAAATCATCTGTCTTGGCATTTCTACCATTTTATGGTCCCTCTGTTTAACAGTGGGGGGGGCTCTGTCCTGGCACAGGGGAGGGCGTGGCTTGTCGTTTATCATCAGCATTGTCATCACTGTGTAGAAGGGGCCATTTAGCTGTTAAATGGGCTCCGTCTGGCTTCATCTCTGTAGCTTTGCTCTGCATCTGTCCCTCACTCCCCTCCCTGTGTTATTTGATGGTTCAAGTATATTGCACTCAGTAAGGACATTTCTAGGCAGCACAATATCTCCCCACTTACCAAAGGCAAGAGAAGAGAGAGCTCTCAGGCCTAGGAGTAGCATTGGTTTCCTAGCCTCTGGACAGGCAGCCTGCATAGATAAATAGATAAATATGTGTGTGCAAGTGGAAAAGAGTAAATGGTAATGCTAGGATATCTGTTTGCCTGCAATAACACATAGGCTTGCCAAAAAACAAACAAACCCATGGGGGCGGGGTTTACCCCAATTTTGGGCCCCCAAATCCACCTCTGGCCAGCTGGCTGGTGGGGGAAGCTCCACCCCCAAACAGTCCCAGCACGTCCAGAAGTGACATCATCACGCCGAGCACGTTGTATAGGGAACAGTCTAGCATTTGGGTAAAAACTCTGTGGTCACCATAGAGTTTTTACCCGAATGCTAGAGTGTCCCCTAAAAGATGTGCCCGGCTGAATTATGTCTCTTCTGGGGAACATCATCGTGGTGAGCGTGAGAGAAGACTCCTGGAGTCGAGCTGGAGCCCTCTGCCAGGATGGAGGTAAGACCTGGCAACCCTATTAACACAAGCCCCCTGACGTCATTCCTTCTTCATATCTTTGCATCTAACATGGGAGTTGCAACCAGCCAAAGGTCATTCTGTAGCCCCCCACCCCATCCCCACAGACCAAGGACACAGCCACTGTCGTTGGTTTACCATCAAGCCAGCAAATGGCTTTGAAAGCATTTAGAGTCACTGTTTGCTGCTACTATGTTCAAGGTAGTGGTGTGTGCGTGTGCGTGTGTAAGGGTGGAATAGTTGGGCTACTTCTTAAGCCCTCATAGAATTGTGATCTTCACGTGGTATGAGTCGAGAAACCTAATGCAGAGCCGGGGGGGGGGGGTCACTCAGATGTCTTACCTGTTTCTAGGACATGGCAATTCAAATGAATAACTGTACTAGGCTTGGCTCAAATGCCTTCTTGGGAAAGAACCGAATATATGCGGTTTGGGTCAGAACTGCCTGTACTTTCTCAGCTTTAAATCTCAGCAAGGAGAAATAGGAGAGATCTGTGAATGGTGGTGGAAAGGGCCGTTGAGTCACAGCAGACTTACGGCGATCCTGTACCGTTTTCAAGGCAAGAGACATTCAGAGGAGGTTTGCCATCGCCTGTCTCTGCGTAGTGACCCTGGAATTCCTTGGAGATCTCCCATCCAAATATTAGCCAAGGTTGACCCTCTTAGTTTCCATAATATGACAAGATCAGGCTAGCTTGGGCTATCCAGGTCAGGATAGATCTATGAATGACGGGCCTTAAAATGCTTTTTTTTTTTTTTTTTTGGCAAGGCCCTCTTTTGTACTTTAAAGGTGCTATAAAAATGATGATGGATTCTGAGCCATGCTGTACTCCTGCACTTCTCCTGTTCATTTTCCCTTATATATATATTTTTAAAAAGTCAAATATGAAACAAGGTCATAGATTATTTTAGACCGTAGGCTTTTTATCTTGGAAAATTGTAATGAGCCACCTTGAGATTTGTGGATTCTGAATGTGGTTTTTTATTCATCATTATTCACTACCTGTAAACCATCTCAAGTCTGCTGCTAGGAAAGAAAAGTGGGGTATAAATCTTTTTAAATAATATTTAATGACGGTGAATGTGTGTGCCGCCGGAATCCTTACAAAACGGTAGCTCCAGGTGACTTGTACAAGCAAGCACCAGCCATATGCACTTCAGGGGAGGACAAAAAAATTCCCTCCAGAACCTGAGGTTACTGAACTGTCAAAAATAAACCTTCCATAACCTAAGTGATAATGGATGGCCCAGGCTAGCCCAGTAATGGATGGCCTTCTCGGGAAATGTTCCCTGTAAGCTGTGGAGTCTTGTGAACAAAAATTCTACTTTGTGAGCTCCTTACATTAAAGTTGTGACTGAGCGGTTTGGCTATGACGTAAATCAGTTTGCTCTGGAGCCATCCTTTCTGAGCTAAGAAAAAAAAAGTGAGCTGGAGGCTAAAAAACTGTGAGCTAGCTCTCGCCAACTCAGCTTAGAGGAAACACTGGCCTAGCGGCTAGCCCAGACCCATCCGATCTCTGAAGCTCAGCAGGGTCAGCCCTGGTTAGTACTTGGATGCGCGACCAAGTCCAGCATTGCTACACAGAGACAGGCAATGGCAAATTGCCTCTGTCTCTTTGTTGTGAAAACCCTGTGGGGGTCACTGTAAATGAGTTGCATCTTGGTGGTACTTCCCACCACCGGGCAGCCTTGAAGATGAGTACAAGCTAAAATAATTCATTTACCTCTGTGTCCAGAGCCAAGTCTCCACAGCCTCCTCCACAGAGACAGTTTGGTGTAGTGGTTAGGAGCACAGACTCTAATCTGGGGGAACTGGGTTTGATTCCCCACTCCTCCACATGCAGCTGTTGGTATGACCTTGGGTCAGCCATAAGTTCTCTCAGAGCTGTTCTCTCAAGGGCAGTTCTCAGGAGAGCTCTCTCAGCCCCACCTACTTCACAGGGTGTCTGTTTGTGGGGAGAGGAAGGGAAAGGAGATTGTAAGCCACTCTGAGGATCCTTCAGGTAGTGAAGGGCGGGGTATAAATCCAATCTCTTCTTCTTCATCCTTGACCCCTGTCACCTCCACTCCTCCCATTCCGCCATTCTCACTTGCCTGATGGACTTGTTGCCTCGAGTTGTTCTGCCTGGTCTTCTTTGCTTAGCCTAGGAAACATATGGGGCTGAATCTCTCTCTTTGGTTTTCTTTTTTCTCCCCTTCATGAAGCCTTTGGGGATAGCTCAGTGGTAGAGCACATGCATGCGGTGGTAGATCATGTGGTAGAAAGCTCCAGGCTGCATCTCCAGTCCCTCTAAGAAAAAAAATTCAGGTAGTGAGGCTGGAAAAGCTGTAGAAACTTTTCTGTGCCAGAGCTCGTGCTGGACTGAATCATTACCCTGCAGCTTCGTCTCTGCTTAACCTCTTCCGCCCTCCTGCCCAGCTGAAAGGAATACTTGCAGCCTTGTTTGTTCCCATTCATCCTTCGGTGGCTCTTGCCTCTCCCCTCCCTCCTTTCTCTCTGCTGGCTCTCACCCTTGTCCCTCCCCTCATTTTTTGCTTCTTTCCCTGTCACCACTTAGATTGTAGGCTCCTTGAGGCAGGGACCTGTCTCTTTGGGCTTACCAAACTCTGTCTGCATCATCAACGTTGATAGCACTGTCTCAACGGTAGTAATCAAGGGCTCGCTCCCACAGCTTCAGTTGTGAGCTCCTAGAGCTGGGTTGCGGAGGAGGAGGTAACTGTGGTTTGAGGTTTTCACACAGCGCACACCTGCACACGGTGATCCCTTCCTGGCTTCTTCTCTAGGGGTGTCTCCGACGGGGCCCGGTGTCGTGGTGATGCAGCTCAATGTACCCAACGGCCCCCAGCCCCCCCAGAACCCTTCCATGGTACAGTGGAACCACTGCAAGTACTACAGTTTGGACCAGCGAGGGCAGAAGCCTGGCGACATCTACAACCCAGACACCAGCGCTCAGGTAGAGAGGAGGCAGGGTGGCTCTCCAGGGAGGGTTGGATTCAGTTCGTTCCACCCTGTTATCCCCGCCGATAACCTCTTCCTTCGTTCCTTCGCTCCCCCAGGCCAGCAGCACACAGCTGAACAGCCCCATCACCTCCCCCACGCAGTCCCCAACTCCGTCGCCTGTCACCAGCCTCAACAGTGTCTGCACGGGTCTCAGCCCTCTCCCAGTGCTCACGCAATTCCCCCGGCCCGTGGGCCCGGCACAAGGTAACGGGGTATGCAGATTCTGGGGATGCTCATCATTGTGCAGGAGCTTAAGAAACATCTTTTGTTATATTGTCGGGAGTTGGGAGTTTGTTGACGTTCCCTTATTGTACAGTATAGTTCTTTTAACATGATCCCTTAAGGTAAAAGCCTTTGCTTTAGTTTCAGTTTTCACTGGTGGTGTTGATGGTTGGCTGTGGTGGTTCTGGTCTAGCAGGGCCCAGACCAGTCCTTGTTTATGTTCTAATAAAGTTCTGTTCTGTTCTGATACCGGGTGCCATGGAGTTATCATAGTTTTGTTATAACAGAGCTTGATGGTTCCTGCACAAGCATGTGGGCTCCAAGGCTGGTGACCTTCGAAGCTCACCCAAGAAGGAACTTTCTTGCCTAATGTCACTGTGGCTTTCAAGATGCATTGTGGGTAGTTGCACCTTTCCCGTTTCTGCCAGCATCCCTGGGGCTGAGTGTGATCTCCGTCCTGGCTGTTTAAGGAGCTGTTGCTCTTCATTACTAAGGGGCATGCTGCAAAAGAATGACCACCCCCTTTCTTGACCTCTGGAGGCTCGGAGTGGAGGCTGAACCAAGAGCTGCTCTTCTCATAGAGGCTGTTCCACTCTGCGCCTTTGCCTGGAGAAAAGCCTTGTTCCTCTGGAGCCCAGCCAGGAGCATCAGTAGCTTAGAGCTTCTGGGAATTATTTTTGCCCTGCCATTAAACTAGTAGGAATCCAGCCCCTTTATTTGAATCATTGGAGGGAGGGGGCGGCGGGAGGAATAAACCCTATGTCTGGGGAAGCCAATTTCTCACTAGCAAAGGAAGGGGCAAGTTGGTGAAGATGCTTCTTTCTCTCCCCTTTGTGAATCCTGTCCCCACAAGGCACAATTGCCGGGCACCCCTGTCCTCTTCACCTCCTTCCTGTGGTTCTCTTTCTCTCCAGGTGATGGGCGCTATTCTTTGCTGGGTCAGCCGCTGCAGTACAATCTCTCCATCTGCCCCCCACCTCTGCTGCACAACCAGTCTAGCTATACGGCACACCAGGTGAGAGTAGGCACGGGGGGCACATTCACAGTGGGGTTTGAGCATTCCTGTGCCCCCAGAAGTCAGGCTATAGGGCTGCAAGAGCAGGGCAAAGTCTCTGAGTGCCTTCAGGTTAAATGTACAGAGTGAGGACGCATGTTTTTGCTGCCATGGGACACAATAATACCTCCTTTAAACACTGTGACTATAGTTCTGGAAACACAGTCCTGAGTGAAACGGTTTTACGAGAGGGACTGATAACCTGGTTCCATTGGGGATGTGTTCACAGTTATCACTGCGTGAGACGGCAGCTGGAGGAGAGGGGCGCCCCCAGCCAACAGGCTCCCATTCCACAGCATCCAAGAAAGCTGCCCCTGAGGGAGCTGCTGCTGCTACTGCCATTTCAGGGCTCTTTTTCTAGCAGGGACTCCTTTGCATATTAGGCGACACCCCCCCTAATGTAGCCAATCCTCCAAGAGCTTACAGTAGCCCCTGTAAGAAGAGCTCTGTAAGCTCTTGGGGGATTGGCTACACTAGGGGTGTGTCACCTAATATGCAAAGGAGCTCCTGCTAGAAAAAGAGCCCTGCCTATTGTTATTTATTGGACTGTTTTTAAATGTAGTTTATGTGACTGTATAATACTGTCGTAAGCCACCCGAGCCCTGCTTGTAGGGAAGGGCAGCCTGGCAAATCTAATTTAATAAATAAATAAATGAAATAAATAAATAAAATTTCCTCTGTCAGCCCTGCAGCTCCTCTTGTACCTCAGCCAGGCAGACAGACCTCTGAGGTAGTTTGAAGCTTGGGTGGGTCCTGCCCATGGCAGTGCCTCATCGCTTTTGGCCTGGCCATGGTGTTGTTGGGCAGTCTCCTTCCCCCCCCCAAATTTATTTATTTTTAAAAAAATTACATCCAGGAGTGCCGTAACAAAGAGTGCTGTCACGTAACAGCTTTATAGGAGGTATTACTGTACCTGCTTTCAGAGCCCTTCCAGAGTCTTTCTCTCTCTCACTCTCTCTCTGTCTCTCACACATTCTGTTACCTGTGGTGCTCCCATGGCAACCATTTTCACCAGCTGGGTGTTCTCAGAATTCCAGAAGTGACCACAGGCCCTGCGAGGTTCTATATAATCCTCCTCCCTTCCTTCCCCATTTTGAAAGCCTGAGGGATGGTACCTTCTCCTTCCCACTTTCAGACTGAAGGTGGACTAACTGGCTCACTCAATTCCCTTCTGGGAATGCCCCTTAGTTCTGCTTCTTGTGAAGCATTTGGGGTCGTCGTCCCCCCATAAGGCAATAGTCAGTAGGCAACCTGGTCCTTCTAAGTTTGGAGTCAGCCCAGTGAGAGACATGACTCCTGAGGGAGAGAGCTTGTGAGGCACAGCAGGCTGAGAAGTTGGAAGGGCCAAGCTGAATCTCATGAACTTCCCAAGGCAGCCTTCAGCTCCTCTTTTGTGTGGGGTTGACAAGAAGGGCCAGTCTTAAAACTTCCAGATTTAGTGGTTGCTAGACCCTGTGGGTTTAAGAGAATCCCAGTGCCAGGAGGCAACATCCGGGGAAGGCCTCTGCCTCTGCTCTGTCATTGGACCTCCAGAGGAACTGATTGGCCACTGTGTGGGATGGGATGCTGGACTAGATGGACCACTGGTCTGATCCAGTGCGGCTCTTCTTCTGTTCTTATGAGAGAAGCGTCCCACATCACGAAAGTCTTTCAGCAAGCAAGGCTGGGTTTACAGGCCTTTGAACTCTCACATGAATCAGTGAGCAAGCAGGGGCCCAGGACCTAACAGAAATGTGTTGCTTACTGAAACACTGAATAGGCTGTTTATTGTCATGTGCATGCCTGTGTTAGAATCCAGGCTAACTAATGTTCCACAGAAGCAAGATCTTTGGCCGTTGTAACACAGTTTCTCTCCCCCACCCCCCATGGCAACACGAAATGCCCCCTGTGAAATCCTGTTCCTCTCCTCCGGGACCAGGATGGGGAAGGGTCATTGGGGGCTGCTGCAGGAGTTTGGGAGGTGAGAAAATCAGAGTCTGCAAGCTGAAGCATTTTGCCTCCCTGCTACAGCATCACGTGAACTGCTTTGCACCCTTTTGAAACACAGCGTAATAGAGAAGTGTAACTGGTTGCAGACCCTAAATTAAAAATTTCTTCCTTTGAATGAGGCTCCAGGTAGTTGTGTCAGTCCAAACCAAAGTCCAAAACCTAAAAGCCAAGAACCGTCTTTCATCCAAAATATCGTAAACCGGCAGATGAGGTTTTTTATTAGGCTGGATGTTAAAAAAGGACAAGGATGAAGGGAGAGGAGCAAAAAGATATTTCAGACCATGAGCTTCAGGCCTTTCGCCTGCATTTTCCACAGAATGTGATGCGGACTTCTTAAGGTTTAAGTAGTGCTTGGTGGAGCTGGTTGCATCTTAGCATTCTGTGGAGCGGAGGGGAGCGGAATGGCAGCCTGAATTTTTCTGGGGCTCCAAACTGGGAGCTCGAGTCATATCATAAAACTAGCTTGTGAACTGAGTGACCTCCACCACTGTGAATCTGGCAGTGGCTGCCTTCTTGGGGAGCTTGGCTTTCTGTGCCATTTTCCCTCTCAAGAAACGTCCTGGTGTGTCTCCTTTTCCTCACACTGTGGAAGGCAAAACTGGGTTTTCTGTGCTGCCTTGTATTCCTTGAGGTTTGCATCTCAGCTCCTGATTTGCTGGATGCCTGGCATGAGGATAGGCCTGCAGAGGAGGGTTTTGGTAACTCTGACTTGAGGGAATTCTGCACATGCTCAAAACTGCCTGCTTCACCAGGCAACATATAGACAGAGGGGCAAAATTCCAAGCTAAATCCGCCATTTGCTGTGACCATCTTTAATCTAGGAGGGGATATAACTCTCACGTCAAATACAAACAAGATGGGTAGCTGTGTTAGTCTGTCTGTAGCAGCAGAAAAGAGCAAGAATATGGCAGCACCTTGAAGACTAACAAAATTTGTGGCAGGATAGGAGCTTTCGTGAGTCACTGCTCACTTCTTCAGATACAGCTAAAATGTGAGTCCCATCTGTCCTATATATTGGAAAGTGGAGTGATTTCAGATGCCCAGTGACATTAGCTGGCAAATGACAATATCAGGTGAATGACAGTAGCAGGCGTGGACCCAGCAACATTAGCCATGCCATCTCAGCCATACTTCTGCTCATCCACTAATGTGATTTATGCCATCATGTGTCAGCAGTGCCTTTCCCCTCTACATTGGACAAACAGGCCAGTCCCTTTGACAATTATTAATTAATGGACATAAGTCTGACATTAGAAACCACAACTTTCAGACTTCCGGTTTTGGCGACTTACTGGCGGGTGTCCTCCATCACAGCTCCGATGACAGCAGCATGTAATCACACCAGATGGGAGGGGTCCCAGACCATTCCAGGGGCCCCCAGAGCCCTCGGAGGGGGCTTGTAGCCTGGAGCACGAGGGAAGCCTCTCCCAAGGCGACAGTCGAAGGATCAAGGCTTCCTTTTGCCCCAATAGATCCTGCCAGTGCAAGACCAGTCATGGGTTTAAAGAAGCACACCGGAGCGAGCGAGCAAGGGATCTGGCATTAGGAGACTTTCCCCATTTTTGGGCACAAGCCAATGAGTAAAGCATAAGTGACCACCTGGTAAACCGCGTAAGTGCTTAGGCGCAAACCCACAAAACTGCAGCGCAGCCCCAAATACAGCAGTGGTCAACAAGGGATATGATACCGAAAGCGACTAATGGAATCCTTAAAAATCCAAGGAGAAGAAGCGAAAGTTTTAAAAGATGTTCCATTTGAGGTGAGAAAGAGGAGGAAGCAATATAAAATTTTGACTTTATTTCTACAGAAAAATTCTACTCCCTACAGATAGATAATCCCAGAAGGACTTATCTTCAACTTCAAAGAGAAAAAAGAAAAAATTGATTCTGTCCTCAAAGCAAAAGCATTTTTGGAACAGCATCAAAGTCCAGCAAAAGAAAAAGGGAATTTAGAAGACACTATTGTTATAGAAGATGTTAGCGAACATGGTTCCAGAAGCAGTGATAGCTTCTCAAGTAGTTCCTTAGAAGGAAGTTTTTGACTCTGAATCAGAATTAGGAGCTGCGGCTCCTAAATAATTTAAGCTTAAGCTGCCCTTCGATAAGAACAAACGTGGCGGAAAAAACAGCTAAATAATCCGATTCTGAAATTTTGTTCTTTCTTTTTTGTTTATTTACTAAGATGCACACACTACAGCTAACTTTGTTTGTATTGTTATGGTAGAAATATTAACTCTTAATCTCCAATTATGTAAAAGCTAAATAATGAGGGAACACTAGGAAACCAAACTTTAGAACATTATTTGATCCTTGCTTACTCTGTATTTTAGTTTAGAATATTCCTTTTCCCTATACCCTGTAGTGTGTAGAGATAAAAAGCAATAAAAATGTTATTAAAAAAAGGAAAGAAAAAAAGAAACCACAACATTTAAAAACCAATGGGAGAACATTTAAACTTTCCAGAACATTCAGTTACTGACCTAAGAGTATCGATTCTATTACAAAGGAATTCCAAAGGGAGATTAGAAAGAGAGACTGCTGAATTGCAACTGATAATGAAGCTCAAGACAATGCATCCACCTGGACTTAATCGAGACCTAGGTTTCCTGTATCATCACCAATGCTGATTTCTCCCAACCAACTCCCAACCTCCTCTGCATATCATGCCTAATCCAGTCACGTCTGCTATTGTCATTCGGTATCTGAAATTGCTCTACTTTCCAATATATAAGACAGATGGACTCACATTCTAGCTGTATCTGAAGAAGTGAGCAGTGACTCACAACAGCTCATACTGTGCCACAGATATTCTTAGTCTTCAAGGTGCTACTGGACTCTTGCTCTTTTCTAAAACAGCATACAAAGCAGATAACAGCCCTGTTCTAAGAGACACCACAATCTCTTTCAGGAGGAGGAGAAAACAGAAGGCAGGACACAGGCATTATATATAAAAACATATAAAAATCCTCACTCCCTTCTCCTTATCCAGCAATCCTCACCACTCACTTCATGCAGAGATGAATCCCTCTCCCATTTAGGACTTCCTCATCCCTCCCAATCCCACTCCCCTCTGCCTGTTTTCAAGTTAATCCTTTTTTCTCTTCTTTTCAAGGTTTCTGCTAAGCTCCCCACTCTGAGTAGGCCTGCTGCATCTATTCTCTGTTGATAACAGACACCTTCTCCCCCCCACACATACCCAGTATCGTAGCATTGTATCTTCCACTAGGAAAAGCAAAGTTAACTTAGTGACGCATTTGGGCTCGGGATCCTCCTCTTTTGCAAGCCCGACTGCATTCTAGCGCAAAGGGCAAGGAGTAGGGGGAAGCTGGCATTGGCCTTTCCTTTCGAGCTCTCTGTGGATCATTCATTTCAAGGGCTTGGCACTGGCTGTTGACAAGAAGAAAGGGGAGGCAGCAGCCAGAGCCCCCTGCCACCATGCAGAGATCCAGGTCTCGCTGAGAAATCCCTTCCTCTGTCTATCACCTGTCGTCCATGATGCCATAAGAATGACAGCCAGGCCAGCCTCGTATCATGGCTGGACTCAAACTTTACCCAAGGACCTCTTCCCTAGAGCCATTTTATGTTGCATTCTCATGGGATCTTGCCATTGGTTCTTAATTGCTTTTGGTCTGCTTCAGAAGCCTGTTGTTTTTTTGTTTTTTTTTTGGGGGGGGGGTTTGGAAAAGTAGTCTACAAATCATATTGCTGTAGATGACCTTTTTCTTTTCTCTTCCGGCGCAGGGACAAACAGGGATGAAACACGGCAATCGAGGCAAGAAGCAGGCTCTCAAGTCAGCATCCACAGACCTCGGAACAAGTGATGCAGGCAAGTGATGCCCGCACAGCGGCCCCCGGCGGCCGCAGCCGTTCTAGATCAACGTTGATGTCGCCGCGAGCACTGCAAATCCCAAATCTTGGAGGGTAGGATTTGGGGGCACAGCAAATTGCATTCCGCATCCCAAAGACAGTCAGGATTCCCTGCATGGGTGGTGGGGCAAAGCCACACCCATCTCCCCTTCCACTTGGAACTAACAAACCTGGAAGACCCAAGCAGGGACATCATGATACTGGCTGATTTGTTTTCAGTTCCCTTCCTTATAGTCCCCCGCATAACGTTTGCCTTTTTTATCACAGTCGAACACTGGAGTCGACATTTTCAGTGAGTCATCTACCATGATTCCAAGATCTCTCTCCTGGTCAGTCTCTGCCATTTCAGACCCCATTAATGTGTATTTATAGTTGGGATTTTTGGCTCCAGTGTGCATTACTTTGCACTTGCCCACATTGAACCTCATTTGCCATGTTGACGCCCACTCGCCCAGCCACGACAGATTCCTCTGGAGCACCTCGCAGTCCTCCCTGGTTCTCACCGCCCTGAACAACTTACTGTCATCTGCAAACTTAGCAATTTCACTGCTTACTCCCAACTCCAAATCATTAATGAACAAGTTAAAAAGCATCAGACTTAGTACCAAGTCCAGCAGTACCCCACTGTTTACCACCTTCCATCTTGAATATAGCCCATTTATACTCACTCTGTTAATTAACTAGTTTTTAATCCACAAGAGGACTTGTCCTCTTATCCCATGACTGTTGAGTTTACTCAGTCCCTGGCACCTCCAGTTAAAAGGACCAGACAGCAGGTGACGTGAAGGACCTATGCCTGAGATCCCGGACAGCACCTGCCAATCTGAGGAGACAATACTGATCTTATGGAACAAGGTTTCCTTCAGTAGAAGGCAGCTTCGTGTAAAATCATAGAGTTGGAAGGGACCTCCAGGGTCATCTAGTTCAACTCCCTGCACAATGCAGGAAATTCACAAATACCTACACACACACACACACAGTGACCACTGTTCCATGCCCAGAAGATGGTGGTGGTGAGGGAACCCTCCAGGATCCCTGGCCAAACCAGCCAGGAGGAAAATTGCTTCCTGACCCCAAAGTGGCGATCGGCATTTCCATGGACATGTAAGAAAGGGCCACAAGAACTAAGCACTGATGCAACCCTGCCTGCCTCCCTCTCGTGATCTGCCTAAGTTCACACAATCAGCACTGCTGTCAGATGACCATCTAGCCTCTGCTTAAAAACCTCCAAAGAAGGAGAGTCCACCACCTCCCAGGGAAGCCTGTTCCACTGAGGATCCACTCTAACTGTCAGGAAGTTCTTCCTGATGTTTAGCCAAAAACTCTTCTGATTTAATTTCAACCCGTTGGTTCTGGTCCGACCTTCTGGGGCAACAGAAAACAACTCTGCACCATACTCTATATGACAGCCCTTCAAGTACTTGAAGATGGTTATCATATCACCTCTCAGTCATCTCCTCTCCAAGCTAAACGTACCCAGCTTCTAACCTCATGAGCAGCTGGTTTCAAAAAGTACCAGCATCAGCCAGGTACATATATCGGTCACTCCAACTGCAGCTCATTCCTTGGTCAGGAAGTATTGTTCTTCCAGGCCTTCTACGGCGCCTGCTACAGGAAGCTTATTCAGACCCCCTGAGTTAAGCTTGTCAGGTCTCCTGCGTTGGCAGGAGACCTGCCCCTACCCCCCCTTCATGACATTGCTCAGCCGGGGGGGGGGGGGATGAGGGGACACTCGGTGTTGTCCTGACACGGTTGCATCACTTCTGGTGCAACCCAGAAGTGACATCTTCACCACGGGTGATGCTGTAGCATTCGCCCACCGTTGAAGGTTACACCATAGATTTTTGGCCGAATGCTATTGGGTCACCAACAATGTGATGGTGTTATTTCTAGGTAATGCTGGAACTGATGTTGCCAGTGAGGCCCCCACCCATCCCTTCAAATGTGAGTCTCCTGCTGGTTTCCAGCCTCAGTCTGGCAACCCAAATCTTAACACTTGATTAGAACAGCCATGGAACTGGGGAACCTACCTGGTCTTTGGTCTCTGACCACAAAGGACGGTTGTTCTTCCCTTGGCTGCCCGAGTTTGTGTGTGCGTGCACACGTTCATGCACCTGGAAGTCATGGCTGACTTCTGGCAACCCCCAGAGGGCTTGGATGTTTCAGAGAGGTGGCTTTCTATTGCCTACCTCTGCGTCCCAGCCCTGGTATTCCTTGGAGGTCTCCCTTCCAAGTGCTTGCCAGGGTCAGCCCTGCTTAGCTTCCGAGATAACTGATGAGATCAGGGTTGCCTGGGCTATCCAAGTCAGGGGCTGCCCGAGTTCCTGAAGGGACTGGAGCCCAGGCAACCGGAGCCATGACAGGATAACATCTTTGGGCACGATGGTCGTGAACAAAGCCCCCTATGGCTTCCCACACTGCCATTCTTACCTGAATGGGCTGTACGAAGGGTAAGAGGTATCACCTTCAAAATGTGAAATTCCAGGATTCCAATCTCTTTCACTGCGTCCATCACTATTTAAACTCAACTTAGAACCTACAGAGCGTGCTAGCGAGAAGCATTTCTATTGGCTTAGAATGGGGGAGGAGCATTGGTGGTTAGAACTAAACTAAACTCTTCTTACCAGCATCCTACTGTGTGATCATGTAGCTCAAGACCATCACCACCCCACCCTCAGTGGCTAAGGTTGCCAGCTCCAGGTTAGGATACCTGGAGATTTGGGGGGGGGGTGGAGCCTGAGGAAGGCGGATTTGGGGAGGGGAGGGACCTCAGCAGGGTATAATGCCATTGAGTCTACCTTCCAAAGAGGCCATTTTCTCCAGGTGTAGATCTCCTGCTACCACCGGGAGGTTGGCATCCCTACCCAGGGCCCAGTTCTGCTTTTCACTGTCCACGTAGCTATCTGTGGGTGTCAGTGCGCGTTCCCTCCCACGGAGCATTTATGAGGTCTAGCCCACGAAAGCGCAAAGCACCTTGTGTGTTCTTGGGAAAGTAGGAGTAACTTCCTAGCAAGGCCTGCCCTACAAAATAATTACAGCAGCCCTGACCTGGATAGCCCAGGCAAGCCCGATCTCATCAGATCTTGGAAACTAAGCAGGGTCCACTCTGCCAAGCACTTGGATGGGAGACCTCCTTGGAATGCCAGCAGTCGGGAGGACAGGGGCAGCCACCTCTCTGAATATCCTCCAGGCCCCCAGGAGGGGTCCGTCACCAGAGATCACCATGACTTCCGGGTGCATGCACACTCATATGCACGCACGCACACACAAAACAAAATAATTACAGCAAAGATTTGGGGTCTGCCTCTCCCTCTCCCTCGCCCTCCCAGTTACGTGCAGATGGCCAGCAGACAGTGCTGAGCTATGCCGGTCAGCCTCTCAACGCACCGTTGTTAGCTAACGTGAGCCGAGCTGAACCTTGTTAATTCGATTCAGGCAGGGCATGCCAAGTTGGCAAGGGGAACTCTGCTTGCCCTCAAATGGAGAGGAGCGTTGAAAACAACCCCCGTCCCCGTAAACAAACTACACGATGGTGTTCTGCTGTTCCTTTAAGATCACTCTAAAGGATGAAACCTCCACCAGCTCTCCCCTCCCCTCCCCTCCCCATGGAAAATAGCCTGGGGTGGGTCTGCTATATTTGTTACGTGCTCGTTTAATATTAGCAAAGCATCCCGCCTGCCAGGGCCCAGGCATTGCTGCTAAGTGGAAACTAGAACCGCTGCACGGCTCCTTACTTGGGTCACAGACTCAGGGCCGCTGCCAAGACACACGCCTCCTCGGCTGCGGTGCTCAGCTCTCCCGGCTTAAGAACCAGCAGAAAGGGCTGGCGGCAAACCTGGAACGAACTGGAGGACAAAAATTCTTTTCCACTTAGAGCAGTGTTTCCGAACCTGGGGCCACAGTGAGGGGTGGGGAGGCAAAAATGGTTTGCGCGCGTGGTGAGGAAATCAGCCTGTCACAGTTGAGGCTCGGGGGGGGGGGGGCCTTCTTCGAGTTTCGTTTGCAGCTCCACTGGCTTTTGATGACAGGGACAAATGGGACCCCCCCGGTAACTGCTGACCGTTGTAGTGGAAAACTGGGGATATAGTATGAGGGTTTTATGGCATCTGTGGAGACAAGTGGCTTAATGTCGAGGGTCTCCGATATGGGGGCTGTGGTGCTCACCAGCAGTACTCCCTCTAAGCTGTGGAGTCTCGTGAGCAAAAAATTGTGAGCTACTGGCATTAACGTTGTGAGCGAGCGATTTGGCTACTGCAGAGTTTGCTCTGGAGCCCTCCTTCCTGAGCGAAGGCAAAAATGTGTGAGCTGGAGGCTAAAAAACTGTGAGCTAGCTCACACTAACTCAGCTTAGAGGGAACACGCCCCACCAGGTGCTTTTAGAAATTGGGTGGGGCCGTGTGGGGCTTTGCCCCAGCCAAGCTTCTGAGTGGGCGTGGGAGATTTGAATGCCTGGGCAGGTTTTTGTAGACATTGCTTCGGCAGCAGCTGCCACCGCAGCACAAGGATCTTTACTGAGCGGCAGAAGATAAGCTGCAGAAGCCACTTTGCAGCTGGCTTCGCCTCCTGCAGTAGCCATTCCGCGGGGGCCATTTTTTGGCTGTGCCTGCCTTGCTGTGTCAGATTTCCAAAGATGCCTGTAGGCTCAAAAAGGTTGGGGACCCCCTGGCTTAATAGAATGTAGGAACTTGATGAAAGGATGTGAAAGGAGTTTGGAGGCCTCCAGGTGTCTTGAGATGTTGGAGTTGGGTCATGATGTGGAAACACCCGGTGCATTAGAGGAGGGTGGGATTTCATACAATTGGAGAGAAGCATGGTAATTTTTTTAAAGTTTTTGTGATCTTTTCCAGCTCTCCGCCCAGATTCAGAACAATTTACATACTCCCAAAATACATTTCCTGCCTCTCAGGGCCACCAAGGCAGTTAACACACACACCAAACAATAAAAAAACCATTATAGAAGCAATTAAAAGCAAAACAGCCATCCATATGTAAAAACACACACAGAAAAAGCAACTAAAACACAGGGTGGGAAGATCATTGAGGGGGATACCAGAGGAAACAAAGGCATCTTCACCTGCTGGCAGATAGAAGGGAACAGAAGACTGTCCCTGGGGAGGGGATTCCATAACTTTGGTGCCATGATGCTACGATTGCTTTCTCCTCTAGCAGGGGGGTCCCCAACCTCATTGAACCTGCGGGGATGTTTGGAATTCAGACACAGGGTAGTGGTCGCAACCACCACATGGCTACCACGGGAGGTGGAACATAAGAGAAGCCAATGCTGAATCAGGCCAATGGCCCATCTAGTCCAACACTCTGTCACACAGCGGCCAAAAATACCAGGTGCCATCAGGAGGTCCAGCAGTGGGGCCAGGACACTAGAAGCCCTCCACTGCTGCCCCCCAGCACCAAGAACAGAGTGCATCACCTGCCCCAGACTGAGAGTTCCCATCTATACCTAATAGCCACTGATGGACTTCTGCTCCAGATGTTTATCTAATTCCTCTTGAAACTGTCCAGGCTTGTAGCTGCCACCACTTCCTGTGGCAGTGAATTGTGTGGAGCCCACACACAAAGTCCAGGTGCCAGGGCACAAGAGGAGTGGTTTTAGAAAACGCACCGAAAGAGCGGTGAGAAAGAGAACAGAATCAACACTGCAGTGGTAGCTGTCTCGGAACCACCTTATTGCAGTCTGCACAGCCAACCAGATCTCCAGTGGCCAGTCAGAAGCTCTGCTGGATAGGAGACCCACCTGGCCTCCTGCACTTCCTAAAACTAGTCGCCAGGCACCAGGAAAAGTGTTGACGAGCACCGTGGCACCCATGGGCACCGCGTTGGGGACTCCTGTCCTAGGGGATCAACAGCCAAGTTATACTGTTGTGCTTTCAGCAGAGGGGGAAGTCTGAATCTAAGCTTTTCATGCCTCCCTGTTTCTTTTCCCATAACTGGAAACTTGACTCTCCAAGACCAAATAAAAATAACGTCTCCCCCCCACCCCCAATCCCGGTTTTGAATCTAACTGATGTTTCTTTCTAAATAAGCCACAGCCCTCGCTCAGAATACCTGTGGCCTCTGTATAGTAGGTTTCCCCTCTTAGTATCCCAGTTGAAAACAAAATCCAGAATTTCTGGGGATGCACAGCACTCATCTTTCTGCTGACTGCCTTTGCTACAGTCGAGGACGCTGACAGATCTTGTCTCTCTTTCTCTCTCTCTCTCCTTGCTCCCCGATAGCGTTGGGCCGTGTGCTGGAGGTGACCGACCTACCCGAGGGCATCACGCGCACAGAGGCCGACAAACTCTTCACCCAACTCGCCATGTCTGGTGCCAAAATCCAGTGGCTGAAAGAGACTCAGGGGCGTCCCGGAGGGGGGGGCGGCGGCGGTGGCGGCGGCGACAACCATGGGACTGCGGAGAACGGCAGGCATTCGGACCTTGCTGCCTTATACACCATTGTGGCCGTCTTCCCCAGCCCCTCGGCAGCCCAGAACGCCTCCCTGCGCCTCAACAACTCCCTCAGCCGCTTCAAGTTGCGCGTGGCCAAAAAGAACTACGACCTGCGTGTGCTGGAGCGCGCCAGCTCCCAATAGGGGCAGGCAGAGGGGCGGGGGGGGCAACAAGCACACTGGACTGACCTCTCCGGCCCCCTCTCAGCCCCTAACTGGTCCCCTTCTGCCTTTTTTCCTCTGTCCCCCCCCACTCCTTTATTTCCACATGCACTTCCCCTTCTTTTTTAATTTCTGGTGGGGGAGGGGGGGAAATCTTCCTGGAGATATTTATATGGACAGAATGAAGAGAAGATAAATTGATTATTTTTGGTTTTTTGTTTGGGGGTTTCAGTTTTAATTACTTTTTTTTCCTTTTTCTTTTCTTTTTGCGTGAAAGAACATGTCCCACACACCCCGCCCCCCTCTCCGGAACATGTGTATATTGTTTTTGTTCAGCGTTGTGCCGCGGTACAGAACCGTATTTAATTGCACATACAGATGTTGGCTGGGTATGTTCACTGTACATTTTATTTAATCTGGGTTTATTATATTATTATTATTATTTGGTTTTTAAATATAAAAAGAGAAATCGTCTGTCACTTTAAAGCTGCTTTCTCCCTGCCTGTCTCTCTCTCTCTGTCGTTTGATGGTGTGAGGGCAAGACTCGCACAGACAGGCAGTATTGGCCATTGCCAGTGTCAGCTCGGATACATTGGGGAGGGATGGAAGGAAAGGGTGGATTGAACGGGTGTCGGAACAGGAAGAGGTGGTTGACTCTGGCTTAAATGAGCGATAAGACAGTACATAACTATATCTGTGCCCTTTTCCTTACACAAGACTCAGGGGAAATAGTTTGTGGAAATGCTCCCTTTGGATCTAGCCACTGTATTTTAAATATATGCACAAACGCACAACCTCTCACACACAAATACCTGTAACAAAATGGCACTTCCAAGTGGTGATAATAGTGTTACATGAATTTTTCACCTGTTGTTTGCATACAATTTACCATACCTGGAAATTTCAATGAATTTTTACACCGACTCAAGGCATCTTTAAAGGCATCTTTTCCCCCAAAAAAAATCTGATCACGTTTCATATGTTTTCCGTGTTTCAGATTTTTATTAGCCAGCTATTAGGCGAGGGGGCTTGCCCTTGTTACCAGTGTTGGGTACGTAGTAATTTTTGCTGGTGTTAAAAAAAAAATAATACAACTGTCCAATAGGCCTTAAGACCCACTGAGCCTGGAATTGCCCATTATCAGTGTCAACGGACAATCGAGACAACATTGGTGGAAGCCTCTTGCATTCTGGTATGCTCTGTGTGTGTTCTCCATCTTCCCCCCCCCCCAAACCTAATTTGTGACATTCTAACATGCAACGAGAAGATGAGAGACGCTGGAAAAGACAGTCATGCTAGGAGAAGTGCGGAAGGCAGCAGGAAAAGAGGAAGTCCCAACCTGAGATGGACGGACTCCATCAAGGAAGCCACAGGGGACCCTTCAGTTTGCAAGACCCTGAGCAAGGCTGTTAATGACGGGACATTTCGGAAGCCGTTCGTTCATAGGGTCAGAAGCGACTTGGTGGCACTCAACACACACAAAATACGGTTGTGCTCTCAGAGTCCTGTCGATTTTGCAAGCCAGAAAACGTTTAAAAAAATTCTTACTCCGTATCTGGTCAGAGGTACAGTTATCTTAATATGAGGGGCGGGAGGACTAATGCTGAGTGGGTGGGAGGCAGAAACTCATTTAATTGTGGGCCTCTGAGACTCCTGAGTTAATGGGAGCGGGACTGAGTCTGTTGGGAGAGGGGCCACGGCTCAGTGGTGAAGCCGCTGCTCGGCATGCAGGAGGTCCCAGGTTCAGTCCCCAGCATCTGCCGTTTAAAGGATCAGGTCGTAGGTGATGTGAAAGACCTTAGCCTTGAGATCCTGGAGAACGGCTGCCAGTCTGAGTAGACAATAACTGACCTTGATGGACCGAGGCTCTGATTCCAGGATAAGGCAGCTTCACGTGTTCTGTAATGCCCCAGGGTCAGTAGGACAACGCTAGATAAAGTACCCCCAAGCCCGTGACAGCCGGTGGGTACTCATCTAGGTTTTAGAGGCAGAGCCATTCTAGGTTGAAGGCCAATACTTCCAGGCAATTGGTGAGCTCTAGCATCCTTTCATTTTAGAAATTAAGTACCACTTCTATATTTGAGGTATGCTTGAAGTCTCGGATGCTGGAGAGCTGTGATCTGTAACTTCGTGTTAGGATAATATAATGATGGAAACATAGAACAGAAGCCTCCTTGGGACTGACCCAGCCTCCTTCCTCGCCGTGATGGTCTTGATTTGGTTGGTGAAACGACGAGGGCTCCCAGTTCTCCCTACCCTGAACGAGACTGTTGCTGTTTGCCCTGTTCCTTCTTGCAGTGATATTTATCTTCCTGATGTGCTCATCCTTATTGAAATCTCCAGTTTGTCTAGAGAACATTCTCAGAGCTGTGCTTAATGTGCAAAAACGATGTGCTGAGAAGAAAGTGGAGTCTGCGTTAATTATTTAATGGTGCATAGGTGGCTTCATTTTGCATCATTCTTTCCGCTGCTGCCAGCCCTGAAGAAAGTCATAGAATGACATGAGGGGCTGGGAGTCCTCTCTTTTGGCCACTAGGATTCCTGCCCAATCCCCGCTGCTACCACTGTTTCTTGGAATGTATCAGCATTGCTCATGGCAAAGAGTGGACCAAAAATCGCAGGTTCGTATCTCACCTGTGCTATCAGCTCGAGAGATTCAGCAAGCCCCCCCTGTATTTTCCTCTTCACTGGAAGATTGTGAAAAGAAGGATGGGGAATAGCTTTGGAGCCACCCAAATTTCTATGTTCTAGACAACACTATGCATTATTTCTTCCTTGAGTCCATAGCACAGCCATACGAAGGTGGCGTTGCACCTGAGCATAGATGACATCCATGTTTTTATTTGTAAAGCGCTATCTGTGTACAGTGGACCATACAGCATAACAACAGAGAGCCAGTTTGGGGCAGTCGTTAAGTGCACAGACTGTAATCTGGGAGAACCGGGTTTGATTCCCCACTCCTCCACATGCAGCTGCTGGATGCCCTTGGGCAAGCCATAGTCCTGTCAGAGCTGTTCTCTCAAGGACAGCTCTGGAAAGAGCTCTCCCAGCCCCACCTACCTCACAGGGTGTCTGTTGTGGGGAGGGGAAGGGAAAGGAGTTTGTAAGCCGCTCTGAGACTCCCAAGTGAAGGGCGGGGTATAAATCCAATCTTTTCTTCTTCCAACATAACTCACTTCTGAGGTTCAAAGTACAATGCAGTTCATCCATGCATTGGCCAGATGTGAAACTAGAACTATGAGCTACCTGGGCTTCATATGGGTAGAGCAAGATGGGTAGCTGCGTTAGTCTGTCTGTAGCAGTAGAAAAGAGCAAGAGTCCAGTGGTACCTTAAAAGACTAGCAAAATTTGTGGCAGGGGGTGAGCTGTTCGTGAGTCACTTCTCACTTCTTCTGAAGTGAGGAATGACTCGAGTAAGGTCATACCCTGCCACAAATTTTGTTAACCTTTAAGCTGCTACTGGACTCTATTCTATTGGGCTTCATATGTAAAACTTAAGGAAGCCTCTCCCCATGAATCCATGAAATGAGTCTGTCCTTGAACGTTTTTTCCTTGCAGGGTTGTCTGGACAAAAAGCCAGGTAAGTGTGGGTGGCTGGGGGGGGGTCACTAAATGGGCTTGCCCCACAGGGTTTAGGCTGGGGCAGGGTGAAGGAAATTTTGCTGCGAACACTGGATTCATCTTCCTGGAGCTGGCATGGTTGATTCCGGCATAGCGGTGGTGGTAGAATGTGCAGTCGAGTTTCAGCTGCCTTGTGACCCTGTGGGGTTTTCGAAGCAAGGAACCAACCGAGGTGGTGTTTGCCATTGTCTCCCTCTGCAGAGTAACCCGGGCCTTTCTTGGTGGTCTCCTATCTGCATTCTAACCGGGGCCGATCCTGCCGAGGTTGGTCTCTCCTGGGTTATCTAGGTCAGAGCTCCTGTTTAGACCAGGGGGGATGTTTTTGATAATGGGGAGAAAAGCTCTCCTAAACCCTTTCCACAAAGCTGAGGGGAAATGTGGATAAATAAATGATAAAGATATGTAAATTTTAATAAATGAATAGTAATGTCACAGGGTCAATAAATATATAAAACACTGTATAAAAAAATAACCAAATAGGTTTTGACAACATCTCTATAAGTGGGCCATTATCACAAAATACAGCATGTATCGTCAAGTAAAGTGGTGAATACATCTGTACACACAGAACCCGTAGCCTCAATGAATCCTCAAAAGCAATATCCACAAAATAAAGTAAAATTTCAAAACTGCTGTTAAGCTACAGCTATCCCATTAAACCAGGTGAATCCACTGCTCCCTCTATAGATCCATTTTCAATAAACCGTAATATAAGACCACTAAATTTGCCAGTTGAGGTATTCCCTGAGTTACCAAAAATTACCCAAAAGAGAACTTGCCAACACCTGGTTAATAAAAGGAACATGTAATAAAAATACATGGTGCAAATTAATTAAAACATAGTTGCTCGGTTAACAGCACCCTGCTTTCCAGTGGCTTTGTTTACCCTCGAGACACTGTGGTTCTCTGGTTTTACCACTTGGCAATTATGGAGATGCATCCTTTTAACCAGGTTGTGGTGCATCAGAATAGATTTGATCACATGCTTATATCCTTAACCATTCTGAGCAGGGGCTTTATTCCTCAGTTTTAGGGGATTGCAGGCATCCCTTCCCACTTTTCCTCGAGATTCTCTACTTCCAACAACAAGGCACTTAAAATCTACCAAGTACAGAGCTGAGGAAGTTGCAGAGCAAATTGGTCTATGGAGTTTCAATAACTGCTTGTTCCCTTGAGCTTGAGAAGTGATCTGGAGAAATGGGGGGGGGAGAGAACAAAACATTGTTTTCAATGTACTACGAGGCCGTACTCCATATATTCCTCAACCATAATGAAGTTAAGTGCCCTGTGCCGGTTCATGCTCCTCCCTTATAATTTTGCAATGTATAATCTGATTGTATTGAGGTAATTTTTTAAATCCCCAATTGCCTTGAAATATTTGATTGTTAGTGCGAAATAAAGGGTAGATTTTCTTAGAATTTGGTGGCATGCGCAATGCAACACCACCACCCCAAAAAAGTATACTTTGAGCCAGTTTGTAGTGGCGAGGAGCGTGGACTCTAATCTAGGAGAACTGGGGTTGATTCCCCCACTCCTCCACATGCAGCTGCTGGTGTGACCTTGAGTCAGTTACAAGTTGTTTCAGAGCTGTTCTCTCATGAGAACGAGAACCTACCACATAGGGGGTCTGTTGTGGGGAGGGGAAGGGAAGGAGATTGTAAGCCGCTCTGAGGTTACTTTGAATAGTGAAGGGTGGGGTATAAATCCAATCTCTTCGTCTTTATTTGACCCACATGCACAAATGTACTGCCAAGTGCAAGGGATGAGCGAGGCTGGTTGGGCCAGAATGACGTAGATGAAAAATGGAGAGGCCTAGTGGAATTGGGACATAGTTTGCCTGTTCTGACAATCTCTTCCCATGATTTGATAGTATTTTCCAATGGGATACAAATAATGCAGGCCAGAACTGGAGACAGTCCCTGTCTCGGAACATGATTTCCCTTTGAGACCTCCTCCAGGGGCCAACACATCCTTTGCCCCACCTCGCCTGCCCATATTTGCAGCAATTCCCACCCCTCCCCAATGCCCACAGGTGGGCTGAGCGGCTGCGTTGCCGTCTCCAGCACTTTGGCCCGCAAGCCATGTTAAAAACTGCTGTCCAGTGTCCGATTTCTCTGTGTCAGCCCTCCCAATGGATGGCAGCTGTCTTTTCCCCTCTCGCCCTGTCACTCTAGTTCCTTGTGGCTCTGGGACAGCCAACTTTTTGCACGTTGAAACCCGGGAAGGGTTGAAACTCTTCTTTCCCCCTCCATGAGTCTCTAAATAGTGAAATGTTGGGCAGGACGAGGAGAGAGCTGAGTTTGGGGGGGACCGACTGATGCTTTTGGAAGGACTGAATCGGCAGCTGGTGTGAACTTTTATCCTTGAAGGTAAGCGACTTCCTTTGCTGCCCCTCGGCCCTTACCACCATTGGCTAGTGGGCACAAGATGTCCCTGAGGTCTCTTCTGGACTCGTACCATTAAGAAATGTGGCCCTGCCTCCCTACCCCTGAAAAAAGCTCTTTCTTTTTAGTAGCACATTCCCCTCCCACCCCCACCCCCCGTAAACCAAATGTCCCCTTTTGCTTTTGGAGGTAGATGAAATTGCGTGTGACTCTCTGTGGAGACTTAAGATGGCTGAATCTCCCATTCTGGCAGAGGGTGGGGAGAGAACGGAGGGGTGTGTTGGTCTAGAAAAGTTGCCCTTTGTGGGAACCCGTAGGCCGGAGCGTGTATCGGGAGCCACCGCGCGAGCTCTCCGCTTGTGGTTTTGGAACTGACGTTTTGGGCTTCCCTGAGATATTTTCATTTCCGTCACACAGCAGGTGGACAATTGATAAACATCGAAAGAGACAAAGCTTGTGGCATCTGCTACCTCTTGATGGTTTTGTAAAGGAATTTTTTGCAGGGGGGGGGCTGGTTGTGATCCTTAGGACAGCTCCAGAGAAATGAAATGTAAGCTTAAACTTTCAATCTGAAATACAAGTCATGTGTTGTCCTGGGGTGGTGGGGGTGGGTGCTTGTTTTTAAAATATCGAAGACCAGAGGGGCAGGTATTTAAAACCGGAGCTTGTGACTTCCTCTGTTCTGCACTAGAGGCTGTGCTTCACTCTCATAGCCCATGTAGACTATGTGAGCAGATAATTGGAAAGCCGGGCAGCTCTGATGAAACCTCTAGGAATCCGAGGCTCACGGCTGTTGCCTTGGCTGCTGCTGCTGAGTCTTTGGATCCATTTGTGGGCACAGAGACTCCAGAGTAGCTACGCACTGGAAGGCCCAAATGCCTTTCCGCTGAGCTACAGATGACATCGGCAATGGCAGGCGTAGTCGGCCTGGTGGACATCTGGGTCACTCCTTTGCTGTGTCGCTGGAGGATGGGGTGAAATGCTTAAATGGAAAGGAAGGTCCAGGGATACCCATGTTGGGGGCCAGAAATTTCTTCCTACTTTGTTATTGGGGCTTGGCTGCTTGGTGAGAAACCCTGGATAATTTTAAGAGAACTTGGATGATGGATGGGAGTGTGTTTTTCACATGCGCCACTTGGAGCACTTTCCGATTTCTCCTGCTGTGGGCGTGTGCAGGATTCTGGCGTGTGACAAAAGGAATTGTGCCAGGTTCTGGAACTGATGGTTAGCCAAACTACACTTCCCTGTAGCTTGCGAGAGCTACTGTCTCAAGTCCTGCACTCAAATTGATTAAAGGAGATCCAGAGCCTTGTTCCACCAGTGAAATGGTCCACCTTCACCATAATAAAGAGTACTTTGGATTTGGCTTGAGAGAGTAGCCCCGGGAGGACTGACAGCTTCAGCCTAAATATGCCACGAACGGAACATTGCAACTTGGCGTATCTGTACTTTTTAGAAGGATAATAAGAATAAATCTTCCGTCTGCATTCTGCTTTGTTTTTTAAAATCTTCCCTTACTAGCTTGTCTTGGAGTAAGACAAAGACATTGAATGTGCAGGCAAGCATTTCATGATAGCACGAACTTGCAGAGATAATTTCTAAATCCAGTGAAAGGAAACAACTATGATTGCTGTTCCCACAAGATATAAGTGCAGTGAAGTTAAAAATTAAAAGTGCCAAGGTCCTCCTTCACCCACTCTTGGAAGCATGACCCTCGTGGGCCAATTTTAATCATTTGCACAAGCTATGCATATGTTTTGTTTTACATTTCTCATATAGAATTCAAGCGTCAAGAAGCTTGCATTGCCTGTAATGCTTATTCTGTGTTGCAGTTAGCTCTCTCCAGCTTTCTGTGCTCCATTTAAGACTAAAAGGTATTCCAATCTTTGCTACTGGAAATGCCCCATGAATGCGGCCTAGGGTGGTGAACCAACCGTGGCTTGCTGCCAGGGCTAGCCACCACTTTCTATGATGTGTAAAGTGGCTAAGCATGGAGAGCAGGAGACAAGTGCACAAGGAACTCTCTTCTGAGAGCCCATTTGGTGTAGTGGTTAAGTTTGCGGACTCTAATCTGGGAGAACCGGGTTTGATTCCTCACTCCTCCACTTGCAGCTGCTGGATGACCTCGGGCAAGCCATAGTTCTGTCAGAGCTGTCCCTGAAAGAACAGTTTCTGCCAGAGCTCTCTGAGCCTCACCTACCTCACAGGGTGTCTGTTGTGTGGAGGGGAGGGGAAAGGAGTTTGTAAGCCGCTCTGAGACTCCAAGTGAAGGGTGGGGTATAAATCCAATCTCCTCCTCCTCCTCCTCCTCCTCCTCCTCCTTCTTCTGTCACTTGCACACTTTTCTGGTTCCACTCTCAAGCTGTTCTCCAGCTTCAGCAGACAGATGCATTCGTTGTCATGAGCTGCCCTGTCCAGAGATGGAGGGTCACCTGAAACAAGAAGTCTCTTCCTTTTAGGCCCCTTGGTCCAAGCTGTTTTAAGAAGGGAGGATTGACAACAGATGCTATCAATTTAGGGCTGGACCATCAAAGGTTGCCAGTTGCTAACCCTTAAAACATCATTTGCTGGCATGATTTTCAGAGGCATGTTAAACGCGCAGTTCATTAGTACCTATGTGCCTGAAAGCCAGTGTGGTGCAGTGGTTAAGAGCAGCGGAGCCTAATCTGGAGAACCGGTTTGATTCCCCACTTCTCCTCTACATGAAGTTTGCTAGGTGGCCGTGGGCCAGTCACACAGTTCCCTCAGCCCCCACAAGGTTCCTGTTGTGGGGAGAGGAAGGGAAAGAGATCGTAAGCCACTTTGAGACTCCTTGAGGGAGAGAAAAATGGGGTATAAAATCCCCTCCTCTTCCTCCACAGTGTTTGCTTTTCCATTTAGGGTGCAGATAACCAAAATTGTCTCTTCTGCTACCTGCTTAGAATCTGCCAGATAGTTTGCTTGCGGTCTTCTAGTGTGGTGGGCTGTCCAAAAATTAGACTCCTAAGGTAGCTGAGGCACCATGGTTGAGTCTAGGAGTTTCCTTTCCCGTGTACTTCTAAAATTAAAAGGCAGGAGTCGAGCCTGCCTGGAAGCGCTTCTTAATCCCAAAAGTGTAGGCACTGATGGCGGTTACTCATTGGTGGATCAGATTGCTCACCCATTCACAAATGTCTTGTGGATTGCTTGTACTTTGGAAACTTGGTCCAATCAAATGGGGGGGGCAGGGAGAGATGCAGGGCTGTAGCC
The DNA here is from genome assembly GCA_029375565.1 of Gekko gecko. Lineage (NCBI taxonomy): Eukaryota > Metazoa > Chordata > Lepidosauria > Squamata > Gekkonidae > Gekko > Gekko gecko. Next base: position 282,220,281 of record JAPDNY010000002.1, read on the forward strand.
AGGATTTTTGACTTCAGGGGACATTTAAATGTCAGGGGGGCACTGTGTTAGGAGCAATGAAGGAGTAAAAGTTTTAAAAAGCGACAAGAGAGAGGGCTGGAGTAGGGAGCCGACTTGCCTTCGCCTGTAGCCAGCCAGAGGTATACTGCTGGCAGGCAGGGCAGGGTGACGGCTCAGCATGGCACAGCTGTGGCACGCACAAAAAATAAAATAGACTGGCTGGGTGGGAAATTGGGAGGCCTTGGGTGATCAGTCAAGGGGCCCGGCCCCAAGATGCCCCACCTAATCTATGGGTCTGGAGAGATGTGTCATGAACCCAGTCTTGTTGCAGCCAAGACTAATAAGAAGCAAAACAGGCAGGACAAGGGAGCTGCTCGTTGGCAGAATTATGCTTTGTCACCGTGCTTTGAATTGAAAGAATGTAAGATGGGATGGGGAAAAGATTTCTGGAGGCAGCAGAGCAAACGGCTTTAGGATGAAGATGTCTTTGTATTATTTATTTATTTATTCGATTTATGGATCACCCCATCCCTGCGAAACCAGAGCTCTGGGCGATATACATCAATGATAAAACAATAGCTAAAAAGTACGACAGTTCAGATAAGAGTAATGGATGGTGATGTTCTCTTTCATTCTGCAAACTGAAGCAGCCGTGTAGGCTAAAAAAGGGCCTATGAGGACACTAGTGACTTTTCTCCTGGGCTGCTCCCACACGGAGACAATTCTCCGTGGGGGTCTTGCTGCGGCATTCCCAGTGGCGTCACAGCATCCGCATGGAACTTTCCCTTGCAATTTCCCCCTCACTTTCCTTGTCTCTGTGGTAGCCATCACCCTCTGCCAATGGAGGGCTTTTTATAGATCGTTATAATGTTATGACACTATATAGGTTATTACCAGTCTATCCCAACCATGGTCTAATCCTGGATTTAATTTTTCTAAAAAAAGAAAGACTCTAGCCCTTTCGGTTGTGGAGTTATAAGGGTAAATGAGCAGCCAGTATCTGGCCCCTTCTAGCACTACCACCAAAAGGGCTAGACTGACATGTTAAAAAAGTAGTGAAAGCTATGAATTAGTACATTGTTGGAATAGATCATTATAATGTTATAACATTATAGTGATATAGCTACTACTGCTTTAAAACAATATAGAAAGCCATACAGGTGAGGAAGGAAATGGGTTCTGCAGGAACTGAGGTGAGACAAATGGTGAGACCTGCTTACCTTTCCATCTGCACTAGGGTTTTCCAACCTTTTTGAGCTGCTCAGCACCTTTGAAATTCTGATACAGTGTGGTGGGCACAGCCTCAAAATGGCTACCATGGCTCTTACCTTCAGTTGCACAGCGAAGAGCCTTGTGTTGTGGTGTAGTTGCTGCCAAAGCAACACTTTTTATAATCTGCACAGCCAATCAAATGTCCAATGGCCAATCAGAAGTCTTGCTGGGCAAAGCTTCACCTGGTCCCACCCACTTTCTAAAAGCACTTGGTGGGTGCGTTTGCCATGGTGCCCATGGGCAACAGGTTGGAGACCCCGGTCTACACAATGCCCAAAAGCCAAAAAGATCATCTCAAACCAAGTTTGGGGAAAGATTACAGCAAAGCAGGGGGGAACAGAGAAGTGAGACAAAGAGAACAACACCCAGTGCATGTTCCCCAAAACAGAACTGCTGTAAGGAAGGACAAAACCTCTGTGTGTAAACAGCTGGTCTGTCTTTACTTATTTAAAATGATGCAGCTACATATGAGCTAATTATATTCTATATAATTCCAGTAAGCCACTGGATGTCCCATCTAGTTTCACTGATGAAGTGCATGCTGGATACTCTGTACCAGTTAAAAGGTTTACTCCCTACTGGAGTAAGAGAGACTCTATGTATGTTCAAAGGTACTCTTATGTGGCAGGGTTAAACATTGACACTAAGGGCTTTTTTACATTCTCATTTTCCTTGGTTGTGTGTTCTTATTACTTCAGATTTTTTTCCTGTTTTGCTCTTGTTTTGCTCCCTCTAGTGGTCAATTAGATATTACATCAGTATATGTCCAGCATAAAAACCTGTGCTTTATTTATATATATATATATATATATATATATATATATATACACACACACACACACACACACATACACATACACACTCTAGGAATAAGACCCGTTGTTGGAAGAAATACAATGAACTCTAGAAGGAAGCTCCAGGTGAGTGTCCTGGCTGTGGCTGGTGGGGCAGCAGAGGGAAGGGGAAAATAGTGGGAGGCAAGCCATGTTTATTTCCTTCTGTTTAGCTATAAGGCAGGGCTGTCTCCAGTCATTTTGCTGCCCCAAGTGGGTAGTCTGGGAGGACAGCCTCATGGTAACAGGTATGGTTCCCTCCACCCCTGACTTATGTTGATTTGGGGTTATGCAGTGGCAGCTAAGGTAGAAAAGCACCTCCTCCTATGCCATGTCTTCTGGGTTCCAAGGATCTGGAAAGTGGTTCAAATTGCCAGTTGCAGGGTTGCCAACTCTGGGTTGGGAAATACCTGTAGATTTAAGGGGTAGAGCCTGGGGAGGGCAGGGTTTGGGGTGCAAAGGGACCTCAGCAGGGTATAATGCCATAGAGTCCACTGCCCAAAGCAGCCATTCTCTCCAGGAGAACTGATCTTGGAGACCTCCAGGTGCTGCCTGGAGGCTGGCAATACCAAGGGGAGGGCCAGACCTGTAGATTTGAGGGGTAAAGCCTGGGGAGAGCAGGGTCTGGGGTGCAGAGGTACCTCAGCAGGGTATAATGCCATAGAGTCCACTGCCCAAAGCAGCCATTGTAATAGCTGGGAAATTTTCTGTTGGGGAAATGATGTGCTGTGGCTGAGGAACATGGTGATTTCTGGGAGATCTCCAGGCCCCACAGGAACATTGGCAACTCCAGTGACCATTTAAGGGAAGTTTGGGATATGTATTTTACCTCAGGACATATTCAATGACTCCCAACAGCAACAGCAAACTGTTTAGAATGTTAGAGGCAAAGGCCAGTCAGGCTGCATATGCAAATGACCTCTGTGTTCTGACTGGTTACTGAGGGGAGAGGAACAGCAAACTGTTTAGAATATTGGAGGTGAAACTCAGGCAACACAGCCAGTGGATAGGGACAGCTTCTGGGTGACAGTTCAGGGAGTCAACTGATTTGGAAGCATGTGGAATGTTCAGGAGAGTCCACGACCAAAATAGAATTTTTATATCTATATCATCTATTGATACATATATATGTATGAATTATTTATTAATAACCTAATCTTTACTATTGCAGGGCTCTGGGCATTGTACAGTATCTATACAACAAACACTGGGGGGGGTTAGTTTGGGCCCAGTTCAGTGATGTCACAGGTCCAGGAAGCACCACCAGTCACTAATGGCTAGGTCCCAGCTGAGCTCCATCCTTGCTGGAAGAGCTCTGGTTCTTCCTTGGAAACTGCAGAGGCTCCTGTGTTTTGTCCGTGCACCTCTTACTTTTTTGCATCTCTCTCCGTGCAGTATGACCGAAAAAGAGATCCTTGAGCCACCTGCATCACCCACATCCGAAGGCGGGAAAGGGGTAAGTGCTGTTGGGGCTGCTCTGGGCAGTAGGATATCAACCCCCTCCACGCCCTGATTCTCATACCACCAGCCATGGGGAAGTAGTGTCTCTTGGAATACTGTGTGATACCAATTCCTTCTGATTGGTTGCGGCCATAGGAGCCACAATCAGACGTGCAAACGGCCCAAGCCCAACCCATCCCACTACTCCATTCTTGGTCACCATCACCACCGACTTGCCTAGATCCCTGAAGCATCAGGCTTTTGCAGTCTGCCTTTGGTGTTGTCTTACCTCGTGGGCGCAGCACGGCCCGTGCTTTCTACTGTGGCTTGGGATGCTATTTAGCTGGCTTGCTCAGCTTTAGTTTAAGTGGAGCTCTCTCTTATGGCTGGGATCCAAAGTGCATCGCTTCCAGCACACCCAAGGGGGCTTTAAATGTGTTTTTCTTTTCACCACAAGCAGAAGACTATCATACCATATCACAAGGGTTGCCAGTTGCCCCGAGGGGAGGGCAAACTGGCTAAGTGTGCATGAGTCTTTTTTAAAAAAAACACAGGCTGCCTGGTTAAAAGAACAAGGAGGAAGGAAGGTGGCTGAAAAGGAATTTGGCCGCATGGTAGCCACAAAGACTATTCTCACCTTCTCTTTCTGTGTGTGGCTCCTTCATGCTCTCTTGCACAGTAGCTTGGGTTCAGCCCACCGTGCCTGCCAGCACCCTCCGTGGTGATTAACAAAAAGCTTTAGCGATCACCTGTACACTCCTTGGTTCTCAAAATCTGCTGGACACCACCTTAGGCCTGACTCCCTCTACCCAGAATTCTGGACCTCAAAAGTTGGCCACTCTAATGATCTCAAACTGCTTTTGAAACTCCCTTCTGTTTCTAAAATGATCTGTCGTGATGGGCTGTTCTTCAAGAAACACTGCCTCAAAGGGAGTTTCAGGTGGGTAGCTGCTTCAGTCTGCGGTAGAAGAGGAAGTTTCAAGTCTGGTAGCACCTTAAAAGACCAACAGGATTTCCAGGGTGATAAATTCAGGTGAGGTAGCTGTGTTGGTCTGAAGCAGCAGAGCAAAGTGTGGGTCCCGTGGCACCTTTAAGACCAACAAAGTATAATTCATGGTATAAGCTGTTGTGTGCAAGCACACTTCCTCAGATACAGTGGAACAGAACCTCCTCAACCATTACCTATAGGGGTTGGGGTGGGGGTCGTTGTCAGGAAGGGCCATTTAGAGTCAAGTTGCATAAGTGCTGAGTGATTATAGCTGAGATTGGGTGCAAGAAAGACCTGTGAATGGCTGTAAATTAGCATACAAACACAAGAGTTAACAAACAGATGTGGGAATGAGGTTTGAGGACAGTGGTTTCTGGGGCATAAGCTTTCAAGACTCAAAGTCCCTTTGTCAGCTGTGCATCTGATGAAGGACCTTTGACTCTCAAAAGCTTCTTTCCTGCACAACTGGTGGGTCTTTAAGGGGCTACTGGTATCTACCTCAAAGAGAAAACCAGTGGTGCTGATTTTTTTCCCCTTTTTGATGCAGCAGAGGATCCCAGGCATTTGTTGCTTAGGCAGTTGTACTGGAATTCAGAAGAATGGGCTGTGTCTAGAAAATCTGAGCAGTACAAAATGGTACCCAAAGGAGATGCAGGAATCCCTTCCTCTGTCATAGTCATACAAAGTGATGCTAATGCAATGGAAGTATGCGAGCTTAAATGACCCATATAGTTTGTATGCTTTTCTTGTGCAAGTTCCCCTTTGGATATGGTGGTGGGTGTACACACACTCAAAATGTGAGCTCCTCGATACAAATGCATATGCTTGATGTTGATGCTGGCAATATCAAAAAGCTCTGCTAAGCTGTAGCGGGGAGGAGCATGAACCATGCGAGACTTAAAAGGCCCCATCCAGAATTGTATTCAAACACTGTATTGCCAACCAATATTGTCATTCTTCCATCCTACTCATCCTGGGTTTTAAAATTAAGGGGGAAAGCTCTGAATGAGAGAAAGCCCAAGACAAGATATCCCAATAAATAGGGTTGCCAGCCTCCAAGTGTTCGGTTATACTACTTGATATTGAGATTTGATTATCCTACTTACTACTGAGAGTTTGGTTATCCTACTTATCCAACCTCCAGCTGTTGTCTGGAAATCTCCTGGGATTCCAAAAGATCTCCGGGCAACAGAGATCAGTTCACCAAAGTAAAATGGACCCATTAGCATGCTTGGGAGTAAGGGAGGAGACCTTGCCCAAATAAACTAACAGAAAAGTGAATCAATGAGAGTGTCAACTTGAATGTAAGACTGACTGTAAGACTCCTATATAGGATCTGTTCCTGAGGAAAGACCAGAGGTCCGAAACAGAGGTCTGATATCCGGAAAAAGTGTTGACTGAAAGAGAGACACAAATTGATTGAGTTCGGAGCAGACTGCTTTTGCAAATTTGGTTAAGGATACAAGACTGCTAGAGGGACAAAGACTGAGAGACCGGAGCAGACTGCTATGTGAATTTTTAGCGACCTTTGTATTTTTTCTATGAAGGAATATGTTGTTGTTCTTTATTATCAGACACTAACATAACAACATAAGAGAAGCCAATGCTGGACCAGGCCAATGGCCCATCCAGTCCAACACCCTGTCACACAGTGGCCAAAAATACCAGGTGCCATCAGGAGGTCCAGCAGTGGGGCCAGGACACTAGAAGCCCTCCCACTCCTGACCTCCCCCAAGCACCAAGAATATAGAGCATCACTTGCCCCAGAGTCCCTATCTATACCTTGTGGCTAATAGCCACTGATGGACCTCTGCTGATGTTATGGCTTTAATCTAGTCTCATTCTGCTTTGTGGGCATCTAGCACACATCTGTAAATATATATTTTTTCATACCAGACCATCACATTTAAAGGGACTGTATTCCTTTTAAATGCTTTCCCCCCATTGGAAATAATGGAGGATGGAGGCACCTCCTTTTGGGGCTCATAGAATTGGACCCCCTGGTCCAATCTTTTTGAAATTTGGGGGTTTTTTTCCTCAGGAGAGGTACCACCAGCTATGCTGAAAATTTGGTGCCTCTGCCTCAAAAATACGGTTAAAGCACTCCCCACCTTCTTTCCAAAGCAGTGAGAAGTTTGTTTATTTACGTTATTTATAGTCCGCCTTTCTCAGGGGACTCAAGGTGGATTACGCAGAATGAGTCAGGAAAGAGCTAAGTGTTCTTCTCTTGCCCCAAACATTTCCAATGCAAACTGCACCCTTCCAAGGGCCATTTTCTTAGGAGGAGCGGAAGGTTGAGCTGTGGAGACATACGGTTAAGATGGCGTTCTTCTCTTAGTATAATGGCTAGTCATAAGAACATAAGAGAAGCCAATGTTGAATCAGTCCAATACTCTGTCACACAGCGGCCAAAAATACCAGGTGCCATCAGGAGGTCCAGCAGTGGGGCCAGGACACTAGAAGCCTTCCCACTGCTGCCCCCCCCCCAGCACCAAGAATAGAGTGCATCACCTGCCCCAGACTGAGAGTTCCCATCTATACCCTGTGGCTAATAGCCACTGATGGACCTCTGCTCCATATGTTTATCTAATTCCCTCTTGAAACTGTCCATGCTTGTAGCTGCCACCACCTCCTGTGGCAGTGAATTCCATAGGTTAATCACTCTTTTTGTGTGATTAACTTCCTTTTATCTGTTCTAACCCGACTGCTCAGCAATTTCAAGTTGGGCCTTGACAGGGGACAGGCAGAACTCTGGAAGATACCTATAGAATGGGAACTGTGTGGTGTTGAGGAATTGATTCAACATCTCTGTTTCTTAATTATTTATTTAGATATTTACATTCTACTTTCCTCCTCAGTGGAGACCCAAAACAACTTCAATCATTCTCTCCTTCTTCATTTTATCCTCATAAGAGCAACCATGAGAACTGGTTAGGCTGAGAATGCGTGGACTGGCCTAGTCACCCAGCAAGCTTCCATGGCAGGATGTGGATTTGAATTTGGGTCTCCCAAGAGTGGCCTGAACAGTCCAGACTAGCCTGAGCTCATCAGGTTCCCTGACCGGGATGGCCCAGGATAGCCCAACCTTGCCATACCGGGTTGGCCCTGGTGAGTGTTCAGATGGGAGGCCACCAAGGAAGACCAAGGTTGCTATTAGGCTTGCTACCCTCCCATGGGGGTGGGGTTTCCCTTGAATGTCAGCGTGAAGCTGCTCTTCCTCCATGTACAGAGCAATGTACATAAAGATGTTAGTCAAAGTCTTCATAGTTTTTGCATGGTATATCGGCGAGACAGAACCAAGTCTCTCGATACAGCATTTGCATACTAGCTCACCAGTTTTTCTGCCCAGAGTTGTGCCCAATGGTAGACTTGCAGCTGCCAACTCCTGCTGCAATCCACTATATACTGCAGCAATTTCCACATTTCATTAAACTGCTGGATTTCAGAATCCCGGGAGGCCCTGTCCATGTGCAGGGAAACATCCGTGAACAAATGCCCAAGGATGAGTATAGGCTGGTTCTCTCCCCTGAGACATGTGTTAGCGACTTCAGCCTCAGGAGAGGGGTTGCGTTTCAGCTGTCTCGGGCTGACTGCAGTTTTTCCCAAGGCTTCTCAGCATTCTGCTTGGTCTCCCTACCCTCATATAACAAATACAGTGTTACAGATGATTATATTTTTTATATATTTTTAGAATAATATTTTTACAGTAATCTCATCATATATAATTTATCATGAACGCTGCAAAAATTTTCACTCTGGAGGAGGCTTGTTGCTCATAGAAAAATTTTTGCAGCATTCATTGAAGAGAAATTGGGATTAATACTTTGGTATTTGGCAACCTTGTGCTGGAAAATTATTGTTGAACTCCCTGAGGAAGATTCTGAAACAGAAGGATATCTGGACCTCTGTTGGGGGAAGACAGAGCACATGTTCTTTTTTTTTTTTAAAACAAATTTTTATTAGGATATACAATACTTCACAATTTAGCTAAAATAATATAAATCATATCCTTTTCTTCAAACTCCCCTTCCCCCCCTGTTGGCTCCCAGCATTGTTTCCACCGTTTTATCAATGCATAATACATATTAATTCACTGTTATCATATAAATTCTACAGGTAACGCAGTTTACTTATTTGCAACTACTGCTAGTACTTATTGATTGTATACATTTGTTACATCACTAGTAGTTTTCCAAGCGAAATATGCTATCCTTCATTTCCCAATGTTTCTGTATATATTCTTTAAAGTTATTCCAGTCTGCCAAAAAAGTTTCTGCTTCTAGGTTGTTAAGTTTTCTTATCCATTTGTCCATTTCTGCCATAAATAGTAGTTTTCTTAACCAGTCCCAGAGATCAGGAATGTTTTCATTTTTCCAATTTTGAGCATAGATCATTCTGGCAGTTGTTACCATGTACCATATCAGTGTTCTTTTACTCACATTTATTTCTACTAGTTTAAGACCTAAAAGAAACATTTCAGGTTCTTTCTTGAAGGTACGTTTCAATTTTTTTTTCATCTCTGTATGTATGACAGAGCACATGTTCTAAAGAGACTTTGAGTCTTCCCTCTTGAAACTTTTGTTTAATAGAGGAGAACGGATATTAATTAAGAGGTTGTACAATATCTTCTGAGATTCTTTGGAGATGATATTTGATATTTCGATGGTTTTGATACCTCAAATGTTGTGATATTTATATGATAAATTATATATGATAAAATTACTGCAAACATATTATTATAAAAATATAAAAATTATTTATGATATCTTATAACCATCTGTAACACAGTATTTCTTATATGTTGGTTTTTCCTACTTACCGTGGGTCCTTTTTTGGTTTTGTGGTCTCCCTACCCTGGCAGCGAAAAAAGCAACGTCTGGGTCAGTGAAGAATAATGTCTCCCCCTTGACAGGCCACATTACTTGGTGTCAAGATGAACACTATCAGGCTGATGGGATGAAGCTCAGTGCCTTAAGGGGCTGAAATTTAGAGATTACAAAGTGGGGTGTCCGTGAGATGGGTGGGGGAACCCCATCTCTCCCATTGCCAGGCTTGGCATGGCTTCAAGCCCCACCACCCACCTCTGAATCTGGCTGCAGTGGAGGGCAGTATCTGAGAGCTACTCCAGGCTGGAGCAGCTCCCGGCAGCCACTGTGCTAAGCCTGGACTCTGCCACCTCCAGCTTTGAAGAATTGAACCCCCCAAATTTGTAGGAAAATCTGTTTAGTGGCCTCGATCTGTGGATTTAGATATCCGCAGATTGCGACCATCTGTCGCTATTAAATATATAGATAACAAACGTTGGATGCACAGAGGACTTTAGCACTCCAGGGTCTCTCTATGGCATATCAATCCCCACCACCACCACCACCAACACGCTAGCTTTATCAGTATAATTTAGGCAAACTAGCCAGAAAATCAAATGCTGATTCAGTAGGGGTTTTTTTGCTCTCCTGACCCCATGCTTCAAAGCAGTCTATTTCCTAATTTTTAAAGCCACACACAGACTCTTAATTGAGTCAGTGTACATCCGTTTCCATTTCTTAAAGCCATATAGAAAAGCCTTTCTGATAGGAAGGGAGTTACTGACATCTCAGTTGTTTCAGCCAATCCATGCCAGGCACAGCCAACTTCTGCTGCAAATGCAGAACCTGTTTCCTCTCAGTTCGGTTCTTCGAAGAAAGGTCTGTGCATTTCCACACCTGCTCACTTTGCTAAAATAACGGAGTTCTGGATACAAGTATAGGCCTCTGCTACATGAAGGATCAGTAATGTGACAGACGTTTAAATTTAAATTCTACAAAAAAAGCCCAGCAGGAACGTATTAGCATAATAGGCCACACCCAACATCAGAAACTCATTAGCATATTAGACCACACACCCCATGTTACCAGAAGTGTGGTCATCCAGCCACACCCACCTTTTGCTTCTTATTCTGTTTACCTCGTTTGTTGTCAAAACCCAGGGCTTTTTTCGGAGCAGGAACTTCTTTGCATATTAGGCCACATACCCCAAATGTAGCCAATCCTAATGAGTTTCTGCTGTTGGGTGTGGCCTATTATGCTAATAAGTTCATGCTGGGCATGGCCAACTTGGGAGCCAGCCAGAACTCCGTTCCTGTGCATTCCTGCCCAAAAACAGCCCTGAATTTAAGGCTGCAAACTTTGACCAGCGGACCGACCAGTTAGATGATGGAGTGCTGTGGGACAGTTTTAACTGGTGGGGCTTTGAAAAGAGGGTATGTTTGGAGTTTTTAAAACAAGCTATCTTGGTTCTCAAACAGGACCGCCAGTTCCAGCTTGGGAAATTCTTGGAAATTTGTGGGTGGTGCCTGTGGAGGGCAGAATTTGAGTGTCGGGGGGAGTTCAGTGGGAACAGAGACCACTCTCTGGTGCTGCTCTTTCCAGTAGGGGAACTAATCTCTGTAGTCTGGAGATCTGGTGCAATTGCAGGAGAACTCCAAGCCACACCTGGAGGTTGGTAATCCCATTCTCAACTAGGGTTGCCAGACCCCCTGGTTTGGCGGGGGGTTCCCAATTTGGAGATGCTCCTTCCTGCCTGCCCGCCAGCTGGTTGGTGGGGGGAAGCCCCGCCCCCAAGAGCAACCACTCAGCCTCCTAACATAACATAACATAACATAACATAACATAACATAACATAACATAACATAACATAACATAACATAACATAACATAACATAACATAACATAACATAACATAACAGAAGCCAATGTTGAATCAGGCCAATGGCCCATCTAGTCCAACACTCTGTCACACAGCGGCCAAAATATACCAGGTGCCATCAGGAGGTCCAGCAGTGGGGCCAGGGCACCAGAAGCCCTCCCACTGCTGCCCCCTCCAGCACCAAGAATAGAGTGCATCACCTGCCCCAGACTGAGAGTTCCCATCCATACCCTGTGGCTAATAGCCACTGGTGGACTTCTGCTCCATATGTTTATCTAATTTCCTCTTGAAACTGTCCATGCTTGCAGCTGCCACGACCTCCTGTGGCAGTGAATTCCATATGTTAATCACTCTTTGGGTGAAGAAGTATTTCCTTTTATCTGTTTTAACCCGACTGCTCAGCAATTTCATAGAGTGCCCACGAGTTCTTGTATTGTGAGAAAGGGAGAAAAGTACTTCTTTCTCAACCTGCTCAATCCCATTCATAATCTTATAAACCTCGATCATGTCACCCCTCAGCCGTCGTTTCTCCAAGCTAAAGAGCCCCAAGCATTTTAACTTTTCTTCATAGGGAAGGTGTTCCAACCCTTTTATCATTCTAGTTGCCCTTCTCTGCACTTTTTCCAATGCTATAATATCCTTTTTGAGATGTGGTGACCAGAACTGTACACAGTATTCCAAATGAGGTCGCACCAATGATTTATACAGGGGCATGATGATACTGGCTGATTTGTTATCAATTCCCTTCCTAATAATCCCCAGCATAGCGTTGGCCTTCTTTATTGCAGCTACACATTGTGTAGACATTTTCAGCGAGTTATCCACTACGACTCCAAGATCTCTCTCTTGGTCAGTCTCTGCCAGATCAGACCCCATCAATGTGTATTTATATTTAGGATTTTTGGCTCCAATGTGCATCACTTTGCACTTGGCCACATTGAACCCCATTTGCCACGTTGACGCCCACTCACCCATCCTCAACAGATCCCTTTGGAGTGCCTCACAATCCTCCCTGGTTTTCACCACCCTGAACAACTTCGTGTCATCTGCAAATTTAGCCACATCACTGCTTACTCCCAATTCCAAATCGTTAATAAACAAGTTAAAAAGCATCGGACCGAGTACTGATCCCTGTGGTACCCCACTGCTTACCACCCTCCACTGAGAAAGTTTCCCATTTATACTCACTCTCTGTTTCCTATTTATAAGCCAGTTTTTGATCCACAAGAGGACTTGTCCTTTTATCCCATGACTATTGAGCTTACTCCTCCCCACCTCTCCCCAGCAGCGTTTAAACGGAGGCCTCCACTCCCCAACGTGATGATGTCACTTCTGTGTGACACCATCATGCTGGGGATGCCCCACCCCCTCCCGTAATGCCCCCTAAAATCCCCTGCTGGGGACTTAGAGGGACCTGGCAACCGTAAGAGGTGACATGAAATTCTACATGAGACCTCTCCCCGAAATAAGAAGGGGCCGCTCTTGCTGGACTGGAAATTAATATTTCCTTTCGTGTTTCCCCAAAAGCACCCGTGCAGAAGTTTTGCTAATATGCATGTTTAGTTAAATGTAACCAGTTAAAGACAGTATGCTAGGTAATGGGTTGATCTGTAATCTCATCTCTGCCATGAAACAGCATCTAAGTCTAATAAAAATGTTTTAAAATAAATAAAATAACTAAGTCACCTCTGGCAAGCTGCTATTTCTCAGCTTCACCCCCCCTGTCCCAAATCTAAGGTACGGTAATAACAATATTAACCCACCTTACAGGGTTGTTGAGGTTATAGATGTGAAACCCTTATAAGGTGCTTTGCTGAGATGTTAGGAAGTAAATGACTGGCCAAAAGGCTAATCGACATCATCATCATCAACAAATTTGATTGGTTGCTAGCCCTGCTTAAAATGCATTTCTGTGGAGATTGGTCCCCCAGCCCAGCTTTCCTTATGCTGCAGCTCTTCCTGTCAGTCTGGTGATTTGTCTTCTCTCCACAGTAGGCCCTTATTGCTTCCTGGCAGTGTGAAGAGAAGTCACTGCATGTGTGAAAGAATTTGTTATGTGTTGTCACCTCCACACAGTGGCATAGGGGCCACTAGTGCTGTATGTGCGCTTTGGGCAGTTGTTCGCATCACTATGGGAACACAGAAACCAAACCATGGCTGTGGCCACCCACACTAAATAATCCATTTTCGATCTACTTTCAGTGCACTTTCCAACTGGACTTTACTGTGTGAACTGGCAAAATCCAGTTGGAAAGTGGATTGAAAGTGGATTATTTAGTGTGTGTGACCGCAGCCCCGGCTCTTTCTCCAGTTTTTTTGTCACAGGTGCCAAGAGTGTCCTGGGTGTTCCCTCCATTTTACTTTTTGCCGCTTGTATATCTGAACTGCTTATGAATGTGTCAAAGATGTGTGTGCTAAAGACGCTGATTGCCAGGGATCCTGGTTGGCATCAGTCAGGTGCTTATTTCCACCCCACTCACCCACCCACTCCCACTCCACTCCCCCCGCCCTGCCCCACCCCATCCACACAACCCCGCCCCACCTCGGCCCCTCAGCTGCAGAGGCTAAAGCAACTTTTCCAACGCAAGCCCAAGGAGGAGCCCATCCAAGAGGAACTCCAGGCCAATGGGGAGCTGGTCACCCCCACAGGGGGGCCCATCTATTACTACGAGGAAGAGGAGGAGGAGGAAGACGAGGAGCCTGAGCCGCCGCCCGAGCCAGAAAGACCCGTCAACGACAAACCTCACAAGTTCAAGGATCATTACTTCAAAAAGCCCAAGTTTTGCGATGTCTGCGCCCGCATGATTGTCCGTGAGTCCTAACTACGAGAAGTACAAAGGGGGGTTGGAAGTGTACTGGGAGGGCTGTTGAAGAATCAGTTCCAATCTCGGCAGGGCAAGAAGGAGTCCAACCGGAGTGGCTTCCGTCATCACAGTACCTCCATGCTGGAGGGAGTTTGATCGGCTGCTTGAGAAGGTGGTTACCTGAGGTAGTAAGGCGAGAGTACTTTGTGAGGAATAATTGGAAGGATTTTTTGGGGGGTGTCGGGGGACTAACCTCTAGAAAGGAACAGAATAAAGCACAAAGGTAGAGAGAGGGAAAATGTGTTGCCTGTGATCGGTGGGGAGTCGTGTGTTGAGTTGGGATGTTGGCTCCACCCATCTGTTTGGGTAGGGGAGTAGGGTTGTCAGATCCAGGTTGGGAAACTCCTGGGGATTTGGGGATGGAGCCTGGGGAGGACAGGGACCTCAGTGGGGTACAGTGCCATAGAGCCCACCCTCCAAAGCTTCCATTTTCTCCAGGGGAACTGATCTCTGCAGTCTGGAGATGAGCTGTGATTCCAGGGGATCCCCAGGTCCCACCTGGAGGCTGGCATCCCTGAGGTGCTGAAGTTTACTTTTCTCAGTCTCCCACAAGCAAGGTGCCAAAATTAATGTTCGGCTCTGCTCAGCTGGCTGTGGGGATTGGGACTTCATTTGCAATTCGAATTTCACTTTCTATCCTCTGTGTTTGTTTATGTTTGGGACAGACCTGCATTTAAGGATGTGTGTGGTCTTTTGTTCCTTATACAGAGGCCACCAGAAATAGAGTTGTTGAGCGGGGGGTGGGGAAGCATTGTGTCAACCCACCCTGCCCTCAACTAGCGGCTGCTTTTTTCTATTGTAGTCAACAACAAGTATGGCCTAAGATGTAAGAACTGCAAAACCCACATCCATCATCACTGCCAGGGCTATGTGGAATTTCAGCGCTGCTTTGGCAAGATTGTAAGTGTTCATGCTCCACCCAAAAGCTGTTTTTCCCTACCATATACTTTCCATATCTGGGAAATGCAGAGGCTTGACTACTACAATGTGTTGGGGGGGGGCTGCCCTTGGAGAGTATTCAGAAACTTGAGATTCTTCAAAATATCAGTTACGTAATTGGGACTGGGGGCGGAGAATGTTGCAGACATTTCCTTTGCAGAAGTATTTGAAACTGTTAATTTCGTCCAGGAACCATCAATATCTTAACTAGTGTATAGGATTCAATTTTTTCTTGCGGTTATGTATGAGAACAAACTGGAGTGATTTTTTATTAATATTATATAAGAACAGCATACATAAATAAGTTATATGTTGCAATGCATAAAACAATGGGACTTTATCAGCATTTCACTGGCCCATATTGATCCTCTCTCAGGGGTCATTTTATAGAAAAAGAGGTGCTGGAGCTCATTAACATAACTCATTAGCATAACTTATTTGCATATGCCACACACCCTGACATCACTGGAAGTGTGTCAGAAGGCAACACCCACCACTCAGACTCCACCCCTAGGGACTGTCTTTCCACTCTGGGGGCTGTCATTCCAGTCCCAGAGTAGCCTATCCGGGCCCAGGAGGAATGCTACACGTGCTGCTTTGCACTCCTGCTGGGAATGGGGGGCGGTGCTTGCTGCCGCCTGTGCTTCTAACTGCCAGAGCTCTGCTCCTGCGCGCTCCTGCTCCAAATGGCCCCTAGAGTGGTGTTCCTCAACCCCGTACCATTTGGAAAAAATGCAGTAACTCAGGAGATATATAATAATGATGCATCCACCCTGTTGATTTATCCCAAGCTTAACGAACATCAAAAATGAATCTGAACTGCAGGATCCAGAACGAGAAAGAATGCTTCGCACAAACATGTCTACAAAATCCATAGTACTGAATGGAACTGAACCAATTTGTGTTTTGTGTTTTGCCCTATGTCAAAAGAACTATCGTGTCCCCTCTTTCCCAAGAGGTGTGCGAAGAACATGGCAAAGCTTACACCACATTTTTTTGCAAATTGTTAAGTGCTATTTGGAAAGCTAATTCATTTTCAAATGTCAGTGTGTGAGATATCTCTCAAACTGAAGAACTGAGGCTGTTAGTCGCTTGTTTGGGAAAGTGTAGCACACGAACACGTGAAGCTGTCTTATACTAAACCAGACTAGTGGCCCATCAAGGTCAGTATTGTCTACTCAGACTGGCAGCAGCTCTCCAGGGTCTCAGGCCAAGGTCTTTCACATCACTCACTGCCAGCTCCTTTAACTGGAGATGCTGGGGATTGAACCTGGGATCTTCCGCGGGCCAAGCAGATGCCCTGCCACTGAGTCACAGCCCCTCTCCAGTGTATGTCCTGGCCTCATTTTGTAGAAGGATATGTTCTGCTCTCTCTCCCCTGAACTCTTGCTTGTCTTTGTCTCGCAGCCTCCAGGTTTCCGTCGTGCTTACAGCTCTCCATTGTATAGTGCCCAGCAACAAGGTGAGTAAACCATCACACCCTTGACCCACTTGTGTTGTCCTCAGGCCCATAGCCAGGATTTAAAAAAAAAATTGGGGGGGGGGGCTTTACACACCCCAGACAGCCAGTTTGGTGTAGTGGTTAAGTGCGTGGACTCTAATCTGGGAGAACCAGGTTTGATTCCCCACTCCTCCACTTGCACCTGCTGATGTGACCTTGGGTCAGTCACAAGCTCTGGCACAGCTGTCCTTGAGAAAGAGCAGTTTCTGTCAGAGCTCTCTCAGCCCCACCTACCTCCCAGGGTGTCTGTTGTGGGGAGGGGAAGGGAAAGGAGTTTGTAAGCCGCTCTGAGACTCCAAGTGAAGGACGGGGTATAAATCCAATCTCTTCTTCTTCTTCTTCTCCCTGCACACTCACCCAAGGGAACGCCTGCACTGGATGGGAAGTCAGGGGGCCAGGCCCTGAGATGCCCCACTTTAGCAATGAGCCTGGTTGTCCTTCTTTCACATGAGCACACGAAAGTGCCATTTACCAAGTCAGACTCTTTTTGGTCTATCAGTGTCACTATTGTCTACTCTGGCTGGCAGCAGCTCTCTAGGATCTCAAGCAGAGGTTTTCCCCATCACCTCCTGCCTGATCCTTCGCTCTGGACGTGGCAGGGGTTGAACCTGAGACCTTCTGCATGCAAAGCAGTGGCTCTACCACTGAGCCACAGCCCCTCCCCTTGCCATATACTGCAACCTAACTTGTTGGCTTCCCTCTGCAGCTAACCGAAGCGATCCCGTGTTTGAGACGCTGCGAACGGGTGTTGTCATGGCAAATAAGGAGCGCAAGAAAGGACAGGAGGACAAGAAGAATGTAAGAGACTTGGATTTGGGGAGTGCAGCATGGATGAGGGATATGTCTTCTCATAGCCACAGGGCAAGGGCCTCCGGGGTGAAGGGGGCGTGTTCTAAAGCAGGCATGTCCAACTTCGGACAGGTAGTGATCTATTTTTTTCAACCAAAAGTGCCGGTGATCTACCACCATGAAAATAAAGTTTCAAATTATTTTCAAATTAGATTTTAACCCACTAAAGTTGGGTTCCACCGCCCTTCTGTCATCTACTGGTTAGCAAAATAAGCAAAAACAAAACAGAGATGAAGATCCAGAAAGAACTGCGAACATTTTTTATTTTTTATTGAGTTATAAATGTCTCAATAACTTTCTTTAACTTTTATTCAGAGTTATTTGTGTTAAATGTAGGTCAAGTATTGTTCCATGCAGTTCTAGAAGTAAAAATAAGAATTCACCATACTGGCACCAATAATCAAATACCACCAAACAATCATCAAAAAAACCCAAACACCTGTCCAGCAAACCAGGAGACCAAGTGGGGCTGATGATCTACCTCTGACCCCTCCGCGATCTACTGGTAGATTGCGATCTACCTGTTGGACATACCTGTTCTAAAGGGCTAATGTGACACAGAATTTAGGAATGTCTCCACCCACCCAGACTTTCTGCGCCTTTTGATATGCACCCCTTGGCTTCACAGCTTACTGTAGCATATCAAAAGTTTAACACACTAAAAACAGTTCCAGTAAAAATAAACACAAAACTGTATCTTAAAATAATTAATAAAAAGTTGAAATTTAGAAGAGAATGTAAAAAACTCTAAAAGGGCGAGAAGGCTAGGTGAAACAGTTTTTCGTTTCAACTGCCTTTCTAAAACGTGCCAAAGAAGGCGCCCAATCGATTATGGGCAGGGCATTTCTATAATGTTGGTGCTACCAATAAAAAGACCCTGTTGAAAGGGTGGTGCATGAAGCAAGGCCTTACCAGATTATCCAGATAGGTTGATTGTTATTACCTCCCCTGTAGGAAGGGCTGTACCTCTCAATGTGCCAGCACATCCTGTTACTTGATGTCTCTTTCAGGTCAGAATGAAGTCACATTAAATACATGAAGGCTGTGAAAACAGTAACTATCCAGTGTAATTCCATCCCCATAATATCTGCTTACCTGTGTTTTGACCTCACAGGGTTGTGCAAGTTCCATATTGGATGCCGTTGCATTAGGGTGGGGGAATGCAAAATGCTGTGATGTCATGACATGGTATGTTGCCCTAGAAGTGCATAGAGAGAACTTTTTCTCCATCTTCCATAATACTAGAACTCGGGAGGCATCTAATTGAGCTGAGGGGCGATGGGTTCAGGATGAATACAAAGAAATTCTTCTTTACTCCTTGAGTAACACTGGCATTTGCTGCCAGTGGATATAGCAATGGCAACAAGCATAGATGGCTTTAAAGGGGGTTAGGTAGATTCGCTGGAGGAGAGATCAGGCAATGGCTTCTAGCCATGGTGAGTTCAGGCAGCCTCCATTATTGGAGGCAGTAAACCGTTGAACACAAGTGCTAGGAGACAGTATTGGGGGTGGCTTTGGCTTCTACGTCCTGTTGCTCGTCCTCCGGGGCAACTGGTTGGCCACTGTGCAAAACAGGATGCTGGACTGTTTAGACCACTGGTTTGATCCAGCAAGTCTCTTCTTATGTTAGCAACGGAGAGGTGATAATCAAATGTTCACCTGCTGCTTTCAGCAGTTTCTGCATATTTAGGGAAATGCGTCGTTCAGGTCTCAGTAGGTGAGGGCAGGCATATCTGGCTGCGGCAGCCTTCCCGCAGGGGAGAGAATACGCTTGCCTTCCAAAGTGGTGAAGGATGTCAAAGCTTGGAGGTGCTCGGGAGCTGGTAATGTTAATAGCAGTTCCCAAGATTCATCTCTGGGGACCCAAGGGAAACTACTCACCAATTGAGAATCTCCCTTTTCCTTCTTTGCAAGGAGAGAGGGTAAGTCGGAGCTCTACATATATGCTCCAGGCCCGTTGCTATACAACTTCTGTGGTCCTGTGCAAAGTGCCTTCTGAACTTCAGCCATAATTTCGCCAGGACCCTGCGCACTATCGCATTAGCCAGAATTCCATGTGGTGCATGCCTCATTGCTCTATTCTTTCCCCCAGAATTCCTTTTTTAGGGGGGAAGGGGGGGGCAGTGCCAGCACCGTATGTTGTTTATAGCTCAGTTCAGGTGACCTAGGATGCTTTATGACAATCACAGAGAAAGCATGTACCACTCCCCCAGACTCATCTCTCCTTTCTTACTTTGTAGCCATTGGCTGCTATGATGGAGGAGGAAACGGAGCCCCCTAAGATAGAGGGCGGCAAACAAGAAGAAGGTAAGTGCCCTGGTGAATCTCTTCCAGAAAGGTTCTGCGTCTCACACATTTGCTAGATTTCTGATCTGATGCTGAACTCAGCGCAGGCAACTTGTAAATGCGGTTGGTGAACACAGCAGAGAGCTCCAAACCTTTCATCCATTATATTGATGGAATGATGCCCAGTGGCAACAATGCATATGCAATGGCTTTAAAACCAGGGGAAATATTTGCAATTAATTTCAAACTACCTGCCTTATAGTAAAGCAAGGAGTGGGAAGAAAATGAGACACTAAGTCTGTAATTTGACACCCTGAGAATTGCAGATTTGAATTTTTTTAAAGGCAAGTTTCTAGCCTTTCGAAGAAGACTTGAATGAGATGGGAAGGTATTTAGTGCCTATCAGTGCTGGACTAATGAAGAGTGAGCAACGTGTAATGAAATCTCTGATGCTAGGAAAGGACTTAGCAGGAAAGGACTTTCCAAAGGATACAGGACTTCACTGCCTATAACATTCCTTATCCTGTGACCAGCAGGAGAATAAATTCTGCACGGAAAGCAAATATATGCAAATTGGCATTGATGCTGGTTGAAGTATTTGGCTATCTTTGGTGCATAAGTTGGATTTCTTGGCTGCAGAGGACCTTTGGCATTGAATATCTGATACAGCAGATATGATGTTGAACCGCTAGCAGATACGAAACAGCATGTTAAACAGGTGTCCAGCTTCATGGGAGTAACTGGTAAGATCCTGAACTCTTCCACATTCTCATTTTCTTTGCTTGTGTGTTCCTGTTGCTTCAGGGATATTTTTCTGTTCTGCCTGTGTTTTGCTCATTCTCGATTCGATATTACTTCGCTTTATGTCCAGCATATTTCCCTGCAGAGTTAAACTGCAGGGAAATATGCTGGACATGAAGTGATGTAATATCGAATCGACCACTAGAGGGAGCAAAATACATGCAGAACAGACCGCCCCCCCCAAGCGACAGGAACACACCAGCGAGGAAAATGAGAATGCAGAAAAGCCCCTTGGCCCTTTCTGCTGATCATATCAGGAGACGGCAGTCCCAACATCGGTACTGAGTATAGCGGGGATAATTTTAGCTAGCAGTTTGAGAGCACCATTCTTCTAAACAACTTTGGGATTTTTAAACCATATTTTTCTTCCTGTAACTACAAGGATGAGCTAAATCCTCTTTATACATGCCTGGAGCAGCTTGTGGGTCACAAAAATCAGACAGCCATTGTTAGTCGCGGGACCTTGTGACTCTTGCACCTAATACTATGCAGCTATACAAATAGTTGCTTGCTTGCGAAATGCTTATTTGTATTTCCTAAAAGTAGGAGGGAAGGAGGCAAGTCCAAGAGGAAGAGGGATTTCCCCATGTCAGGCTGCAAGGAAAATTTGTTGTTGCTGATGTCTCCATGGGGCTAAGGAATAGTGTTTGCTGTAGGATACTCTTTGCCCACTAGCCCAGGAGGGTATTTGCGGTCACCTATCAGTGTTAGACAAAGGTTCTGAAGAAGTGTCCTTGTACACAGAAGCTTACACCTTGAATTAAACTTTGTTGGTCTGAAAGGTGCTACTGGACTCAAACTTTGTTGAGACAAAGGAATGTGAATGTCCATGCCCCAGAGCTATGGCATCCCACAGAACAAACATGGGATTGAGTACTGAGCCTAGAAGAGAGGCTTTGGACTCTATGGGGCTATGCAAGGTGAGTCTTAGGAACACCAGAAGCTGCCTCATACCAGTTGAGGCCACTGGTCTGTGTAGCTCTGCACTGCACTGCACTGCACTGTCTTCTTTGGCAGGCTGAGGTTCTCCAGGTCTTGGGTAGAGAGGGGTGTTTCCTGAGCCAGTTTGGTGTAGTGGTTAGGAGTGCGGACTCCAATCTGGGAGAGCCAGGTTTGATTCCCCACAGCTGCTTGTGTGACCTTGGGTCAGTCACAAGCTCTTTCAGAGCTGTTCTCTCAGCAGCAGTTCTTGAGAGAGCTTTCTCAGCCCCGCTTACCTCACAGGGTGTCTGTTGTGGAGAGGGGAAGGGAAGAAGAAAAGGAGGAGGAGGAGGAGGAGATTGGATTTATACCCTGCCCTTCACTGCCCAAAGGCGTCTCAGAGCGGCTTACAAACTCCTTTCCCTTCCCCTCCCCACAATAGACACCCTGTGAGGTAGGTGGGGCTGAGAGAACTTCTGACAGAAACTGTCCTTGAGAGAACAGCTGTGCCAGAGCTTGTGAATGACCCAAGGTCACATCAGCAGGTGCAAGTGTAGGAGTGGGGAAGCAAACCCGGTTCTCCCAGATAAGAGTCCGTGCACTTAACCACTACACCAAACTGGCTGTGGAAGGAGATGGTAAGCCACTCTAAGACTCCTTTGGGTAGTGAAGGGTGGGGTATAAATCCAATCTCTCCTCCTCCTCCTCCCTGTTGCCTGAGAGTGTTTCAACTAGAGGTCATCTGCATGCAAAGCAGCATTGTTGTGGAGTGGAATTTATTTTTTTCTGAAATTCCAGGGCACTTTCACACATGCCAAATAATGCAGTTTCTAGCCACTTCAGAGACTGTTTGCAAGTGGATTTTCCCATTTCATACAGTAAAATCCAGTTGTAAAGTGCATTGAAAGTGTGTTATTTAGTGTGTGAAAGCTCTTAGCTATAGCAACTGATTCCTCTCATTCTTTTTTTCTCTTTCAAAAGAGGAATGTCTTGTTGATTTTTCTTTGCCATTTTCTGTTACACCACAGGGTGGTGTTTTAAATACCCTTTTATCAATTCAAC
This sequence comes from Gekko gecko, assembly GCA_029375565.1. Classification (NCBI taxonomy): domain Eukaryota; kingdom Metazoa; phylum Chordata; class Lepidosauria; order Squamata; family Gekkonidae; genus Gekko; species Gekko gecko. The sequence continues at coordinate 282,242,721 of JAPDNY010000002.1, forward strand.
TCTTGCAGGGTTGTTTTTTTATGTTACACATCTGAGGTCAGTGTTCTAGCAGGAGGACAGAAAAGGTTTTGGAAAGACATTGCCTGCCTTTGAGCATCTGCAGAGTGCAATTTGGAATTTCACAAAAACATCCCTTTCTTGCCTCTTCCTCTCTTCAGATCAAATTGGGAATTGATCTGAAACAGACTGCAAATTCCTAAGAAGAGGGAAAAAATGAATTGTTTGGATTTCAGGGAGAAAGTGGGTTGAGATAATTCCTGTTTAACAGCACTAATGCAAAGCATTAGCTCTGCTGTTCAGCTACAGTGGACTTTGGTAAGGACGAGAAAGCAGGCTTTTCAGTGGTCAGCACTTCGGTTATCAGTGATGGGCATACTGCTAATTGGCAAAATAATGAAACCAGTGTAGCTTTGCTCTGTTTGCATACTTTAGACAAATGATTACTATTTATTAAGAGCCTAAAATTGTTAGGCGCAGTAAAAAAAAGAAGAAGCATAGAACACATCTTTCTTCCAGGAGTGCAGCCTCAAGGCAAAATTCATTCTTTTCCTTGGGCGTAAATTCCAAGTTGCTATATATTTTTTTTAGCATGGAGATTTCCTTATGCTAGACCTTATTCTTGTGGTTTTAAAGCCTCACACAGATTTCTAAAGGGCTGTTTTGCGGGGTATATTGCACAGGTAAAGCCACTTGGTCAGGAAGCAGGAAAACAATGTGTATGAAACTTAATCTCCTCCAGCATATTTTTCTACACATCTATGTGTCAGATGCTGACAACTTGGAAATGAATGTGAGTTTCAGTCGAGTTTACCAGAATCAACCAAGTTTTGTTTTAGATGCAAGTCAAGCCCCTTGATGGATGGTGTTTTGTGCAAAATCTGCATCAGGCACCATATCAAGCAATTTTGTGCTCATACAGTAGCCACTTCTACCTGCTTCCAGTTTGGTGCAGTGATTAGGAACGCAGACTCTAATCTGGGAGAGCCAGGTTTAATTCCCCACTCCTCCACATGCAGCTGCTGGTGTGACCTTGGGCCAGTCACAAGCTCTTTCAGAGCTGTTCTCTCAAGCGCTGTTCTCGAAAGAGCTCTCTCAGGCCCACCTACCTCACAGGGTGCCTGTTGTGGGGAGGGGAAGGGAAAGGAGATTTTAAGCCACTCTGAGACTTCTTCAGGTAGTGGGTAGAGTGTAAACCCAATCTCGTCTTCTTCTTCTTCTTCGTCTTCCTTGCATAATTTGCTTCCTATACTGTAGGATCATGAGCGCATGAAAGCAGCTAATCAAAGCAGCCGTTTATCATGATGCCAGATGAATGTTATGGGGCTGCCTAGGGAAGAGAGACCTTTCCTCCCTCAAGTAACTACACAACCCATGAAGCTGTGTGAGGATGCGAATGCGTGAATAATTTCCAATCTGAACAGATCGCCTGCCCTTTCCTATTAGCAAACACCCAGTCTCGATGAGCCAAGAATATAGTGAAAAATGCCAGCCATAATGGAACCCTTCTTTCCAAATCAACAAAGTTAAAACAACAGGAATTTGGTAGACACAGAGGGGAGGGTCTCCAAAACAAACTACATTTCCCATAAGGGCAGTGCGAGAAGGCACATCTAGAAACTGATCCAGATTAGGACAGATCACCTGCCTTTCCTATTAAGGCTGAGGTAGAAATGAGGGACACCTTGCCATTTCAAGTTACTAACTGTGAAATGTTTTAATGTGTTGTGTACTTAAAGAATGTGGCAAACAGCAGATGGGGAGACAGCAGCAGATGTGGGAAGCTGTGGCTAAATGATATGTTGATCACACATGCGCAATCATCTTTTTCTGCACAATTGAACATGCTTAATTATTTAAACATGGACAAACCAAACAGTCTTCTGAATACAGTCCTCTTTTTCCCCTTCCAGGAAATCCAGAAGGAGAAAAGAAAGCTGAGAAGAATGCCCCAGATGATAAGGTGGCTGCCTGCCCTTCCTCGGGAGTGGGGGAACGGAGCAAGAACACTGTAGTGTAGCATTTTCTAAATGCTACACTACATGTGTTGGCTGGAACTTGCACGCATTGACCGCCAAGCCCCGCACTTTAATCCCAGATGCGTTTACGAGCTAGTTGGAATCAATATAGGGGATGAGCAGGCTTCATGTGGAGAAGCAGGGAATCAGGCCCAGCCCTTCCAGATTAGAGTCCGCCTCTCTTAACCGCTACACCACACTGGCTGGCGTAGAAGCGACTCTGGAACAACCTGTATTTATGTTGTGGATCTTCAGCAATATCTGCAGTCTTACCCTGGCAGCTCTACAGCAGTGCATGAATGTAATAATGAGGTGGTGAAGGAAGCTCATACCTTCCCTTACTTTGTTCATTACATGATGCCAGCATTTTTCTGAAAAGCAGCATTGTTAGGGGGGAAAAGTATCTTGACAAGGTTGCGATTTTGGTAAGGGAAGAAACGTGGGGAAGAGGGGACAATAAGCTGGGCCTCTCCGTCACTGTGCTAGGGCCAAAACTTCAGAACTGGAGTGGAGACCAATACCAAAGAGGGGCCAATACAGATATCTTGCTGCTGGTCCTGCCATGCCAGCCATCTTTTCATATTAGGATAGGATTGCCAGGTACCTTCATGGCACTGGCAGGGGATTTGGGGAGCATTCTAGGGGTGGGTGGGGACATGGCGAGACGCGCCGATGTCACCCGGAAGTGATGTCAGCACATTGGCGATGTTGGGGGCAATACTCTGCTTTTTGGGCAAAACACTGTGGTAAAAATGGCCTCAAACCGTAGAGTTTTGCCCCAAAAGCAGAGCATTATCCCCCCAATGTCACCGATGTGCTGATGTCACTTCCGGGTGACATCAGCGCATTATGCACAGTGTCACTGTTTGGGGGTGGGTGGGGGGAATTTCCAGCTGGCTGGTGGTGGGCACAAAAGCAGGGGATTCCCCACCCCCACCTGGGGAATGGTATCCCTATATTAGGGTTACCAGCTCTGGGTTGGGAAATACCTCGAGATTTTGTGGGTGGAGCCCGGGGAGGGCGGGGTTTGGGAAAGGGAGGGAACTCAGCAGAGTATAACACCATTATGTGCACCCTCCTAAGCGGCCATTTTCTCTAGGGGAACTGATCTTCGTCTTTTGGAGATCAACTGTAATAGCGGGAGAACTTGAGGTGCCAACTGGAGGCTGGCAACCCTGTTTCATATGCAGCAGCTCTCCTGGGGAATTGTGGCATTTTCTCCACAACTTTGCAAGAGTTGCCTCATACATTTTTATCTTGCTTTTCCTTCAAGGTGCTCAAGGCAGCAGATCACGCTGTCCTCTCCTCCATTTTATATCCTCACAACGACCGTGTGAGGTGAAGTTAGGGAGATGGTGATTGGCCCAAAATCACCCAGGGAGTTGTGTGGTAAGGCAGGGATTTGAAACAGGTTCTCTCCAGGCCTGGTCCTACACACAAACCATACTAGCCCTCAAGGGCACATGGCAGAAGGCCTTGATACATTCCTCACCTTGAGTCCATATATTAGAACTGCTTGCTTGTGTAGGTCTGTGACAGAGGGGACATTTAAAGCAGCCAGTGTAGTATAGTGGTTTGTGACAGACTTTGTCAACTCCAGAAATTTCTGGAGATTTGAGGGCGGAGCCTGGGAGGGTGGTCTTTAGAGCAGCGGGGGAGGTCATGTCAGTAGGGTATAATACAGTCCACCCTCCAAAACAGCCACTTCCTCCAGTGGAATACATGTTTTAAATAATAAATAAATAAGGTTTTTCTGTAGTCTGGAGATAACTGTCATTCCAGGGGATCTCCAGCCCCCTCCTGGAGGCTGGCAACCCTAGTAAGGCCCGGGAAAGAATAGAGTCCAAATTCCTCTGCTGCCTTGAAGCTCACTGGGTTACTGTAGGCCGCTCTCTCTCTTTCAGCATAAACTGTCTCAAAGGGTTTGTTATGAGGCTAAAATGCAGGAGAGGGAGAACAATATATGTTGCCTTGGAGGAATGGCGGGATAAAAATGAAGCAGATCGTGCAAGATATAAATACCTGCCACGAGGCAGTTGTTTATTTGTACCACCCTCAAGTTTAAGAAGCGAAAGTACTGGGAGGGGGGTGCCTTTGGGGAGTGTTTACAAGGGAACCCCTGATCTGGGCTGCTGTTAGGAACTCCGTCGCCCAGCCATAAAGTGTGTTTTTATTCTCTTGGACAGAATAAGAAACAGCAGCCTGGATTTCCGCAGTCCCACTATTTCATTGCACTTTATCGTTTCAAAGCCTTGGAGAAGGATGACCTGGATTTCCAGTGAGTGCTAAGGGGGGGGGATATTTGTCACTTTCCCACCCAAGTAGAATGTACCAGGCTCAGGTGGTCTTAAGATCTCCATCTGGCAGGGGAGGGGGCTGTATCAGCATAGGAGTGACAGGGCTGAGTCTCTACTTAGCTAAGCTGTCGGCAACTGAATTGAACCCTCATTTCTGGGCACCCCTGGCTGTCATCTGAGGGCCATTTTGCATATTGCTGTGTTTGGTACTGAGGTTAAGCAGCGTTGGGGGAAGTGTCGTGGGAAGGCAGCGTGGTATGCTAAGTTTCTATTCTGGTTTCGAGACCAGAGTGGATCAAGTCTGTTTGCCAGATAAGTGGCCAGCACACAAGTCCAAGAAAGTAGCTCATAGAAAAGCTGATTTTATTCTACTGCAGAAAGGTCCAGCGGTTAGAACTCACGTTCTGTCAGCAGGCTGCATGATACAGTTCATCTTGACAGAGTCTATTTTCTCAGATCTTCTGGTGGGAAGATATTGCTTTCGTGCATCTCCTTGCCGATAAAGAGATTAGAACAAAGACACAGGAAGAGGGCAATGAACCCTGTTCTCACAGGCTTCTAAACCTGAGCCAACAGAGTGAGCTAATATAGAAACACGTGACCTTCAAATGTACCTAAACTACATCTCCCAGCATGCAAAGGCTTTTAAAGAAACTGAACTGTTTATCGATCTATTACTGACTGGCTTACTAGAATCTGCTAGGGGCAGCACAGTTTCCTTCTTCCCAACAGCTGAGTGGAAATCTGTACGTAGAGACCTTTTTGAGGCAGCAAAGGGAACCAAAGTTTTACCTCAAACATAGTTTCCCTCCGCAAATAATTCTTCTGCTAGGCTGGAGGATTCTGATGTGAGAGTGTTTTCAAACAAGTGCTCCCATCTGTTCTACGTAATACAGAGTTGATCCAAGGACTTAACTGTGCACTCTCTTTCTCAGTGGACCCCTCAATCCTAAACAGGCACTCAGATCCTCACAGAGCAAGATTCCTTATAATCTTTATGTCTAAAAGATCCCACTGGGAAATGAGGGAATATCATTCAACCCATTGTACCAGCATTACCACGCGTAGTTACTTACAAAAAGGGGGAAGGTACCTAGACACGTGCGTAAATATTGCCAAAAATGAGGCTGGGGAATTGCTGCTGGATGTTATGTGTATTGAAGGATTATTCATTATTCAAAAATGATCAGAGCCCTGTGGGAACACAAAACCTGTTGTCCTTCATTCAGTACTCTCCCCGCCATAATTTCAGTTGGGACAATTCTAAGGGCCAAACCAGACATGATAGCATCCACAAGTCAGGCCTGTGGACACCACCACCATTTTGAAGAGATTTAAAAATGCCATGAATGCCCAATCAGGATTCCCCCCCCAATGCTTTTCAAACAGCTACACCCCATGCCTGTGGCTGTTTCGGCGCTTGAAATGGTGTATGTCGGAGGAGGTGGGGAAAGAAATACCTCAGCCTTCCGCAGACCTGATCCTTATGAGGCCCTCCTGGCATGTTTAAATCTCTTTAAAATGGCAATGGTGTCCATGGGACAGGTTTGCTTATTTATTTATTTATTTATTTATTCAAATTTCTACCCCGCCGTCCCCAAGAATGGGCTCAGGGCGGCTAACAAACAGGGGCACCATGCACCAATACATAAAAACCAAATAAAACAGGATAAAACAGAATGAATACCAAAGATTACATAAAGTGCTCAATGCTGTTGCTCTTAAATTAAGACAAGATGGTGTCCAGCAGATGTTGCCTCCATCCCCATACAGTGGTACCGATCCACTGCGCCACTGAAGTGCGATCATCATAGGGCCGCTCCGTTGGTGGTGGTGATAGTGGCGGCTCCTAGTCAAAAGCCTGGTGGAAGAGCTCTGTCTTGCAGGCCCTGCAGAACTGTACAAGGTCCCGCAAGGCCCTGATCTCCTCTGGGAGCTCATTCCACCAGGTAGGGGCCGCCACTGAGTAGGCCCTGGCCCTCAGGTCTAGTTTGGCCCTAAGTCAGAGTAAATGAGCCCAATGTCTTACAAAAGTAGGATCTTTCGGAGGTCAAATTTGATTCTGGTACTCCCCAACATACTGTTATAAGGACATGAAGTAGGGGAAGGGATGGCAGGAAAGCACGACTGTTATGCTTGTAAGTTGGGGAGATGGCCTTCTTTTAAAATGGTGATCAGGGATAGAGCCCTACTCTCTCGCACACGTTTTTATCCCACCCTTCAAAAAGCGCTGCGGTGGCTCAGAAGTGAAGACGCTGAGCTGCAGACTGGAAGGTCTGTAGTTTGGCAGTTCGAGACCCGAGTGCCGTGTGACGGAGTGGGCTCCCATCTCTGCCTCCAGCTTCTGCCAACCTCCAGCAATTTGAAAGCAAGAAATTGCAAGTAGATAAATAGATACTGCTTTGGTGGGAAGGTAGCAGCATTCTGTGCGCCTTGGCATTTAGTCATGCTGGCCACATAACCACGGAGAAGTCTTTGGACAGCGCTGGCTCTTCAGCTTGGAAACGGAGATGAACACCACCCCCTAGAGTTGGATCTGACCAGCTTTCGAGCAAGGGAAACGTTTACCTTTACCCCAAAGAGCTCAGGCTGGTGTACATGTATCTTCCACCCTCAATTCTATCTTCACACTGGCTTTCTGAAGTAGGTTTGCCTGAGAATGACCAGTTCCCAAGCTGCATAGTGGATTTCATGGTGTGTGTGTGAGGGGCAGAATCGGAAGCATCTTCTGATGGCTGCTTTGAGCTTATTGTGACGTTGGGGGAGGAAAATGAATATGGCTGTTTCTAGGCAACCCTCAATGGTCTCCTCATCCTTCCTTGTCTTTGTGAGCGATGACAGTGCTTATGAGGGAGGTTGGTTAAGTAGTTGGTTAAGTACTCAGGATGAGGGGAATAATTTAGCAACCTGTCCCGGATACCAGAGTTTGAATGTATATGGATGTCGTGGCTTGTACAGCAGTAATTTCCCCCCCTTGGATCTATTCTCTTTCAGCCCTGGGGACAAAATCGCTATTGTTGATGACTCTAATGAAGAATGGTGGCGGGTAAGGAGGAGGGGGGAGAGATGGGGGGGCAGTAAGGGGTGAAAGTTAAGGTAGCAAGCCTAAGACACCTGTGTAACAGGGCAGCTTTATCATTCTGGGGGAAAGCCCTTAAGCTGATAGTTTTTTTCAAACTGTGTGTAGAATGCAAGCATTATTACTTCAGTTATCCTATGTTTCAGTTGATGGGTTTTAATCCTTTAATTATCTGTTCACTGTGTTCAGGAGCTTAGGCCGAATACGGGTAGGAATTCGTAATAAATAACGTCTGAGGTTTGCCTCACTTCTGGCTTTAGAAGTAGGCCATTTGATTATGTTTTCTCTATTGACACATTTTTTATCCTGCTGTCCCTCCAGAGAGATGAGGGCCAACACATCCTGTCCTTCCTACCTCTATTTTATCCTCACCCGTGAGGTAGATTAGGCCGAGATTGTCCCAAGATGACCCAGTGAGATTCATGGCAGAACGGAACTTGAACCCAGGTCTCCCTAGACCAGTCGCTGCACTGCTCTGATGAAATCAGGTCAACAATTGATGCTTCCTTCTAGCAGCATGGCTATATAATCTAATTATGAATTTAACTTGTCCTGTGACTTCTTGTCTCAAGGGTCCTTGATAGTATCTCCATCACCCAGATTTCCTGGTGGTGGCCACACAAATAAAGGTGTAAGGGCAATAGCCACAAGGGGAGCCAGTGGTTAGAGCAGGGGTCCCCAACATTTTTGAGCCTCTGGTCACTTTTGGAATTCTGACACTATGTGGTAGGTGCCACCTCAAAATGGCTGCCGCAAGAGGCAGAGATAGCCACAAAATGGCTGCCACAGCTTAACTTCAGTCACACAGTGAAAATCCTTGTGTTGTGTTGGCAGCTGCTGCTGAAGCAACTTTAAAAAAAAATCTACAAAGCCAATCAAATGTCTGGTAACCTATCACAAGTTCTGCTGGGCAAAAGCACCACCTGGCTCCACCCATTTTATAAAAACAGTAGCCGGGCACTAGAAAAGGTATTCGTAGGCACCATGGTACCCAAAAGCACCACATTGGAGACCCCTGGATTAGAGGGTCAGACTAGGATCTGGGAGATCCAGGTTCAAATCCCCACTCTGCTATGGAAGCTCACTGAGTGACCTTGGGCCACTCACACACTCTCAGCCTAACCTCCCTTACAGGGTTGTTGTGAGGCTAAAAGGGAGAAGACAACGATGTAAGCCACTTTGGGAGAAAAACTGGATATAAATGAAGTAAATAAATAAGGGGGGGGCAGGCGGATTGACTTGAGGGTTTCTATTTCTTTGAAAATACCTAGGTTCTTTAAGAATGAATTCCTGCAGAATCTCCAGGAATTGTTGCAATGTATCAGGGCAGTAGAACCTGTCTAAAACACACTGGCACATGTAGAAGAGGTCTTTGTTAGAGACCGCGCACATATTAGGCACAAATGTTTAATGGAGATCCAACACCTGTATTTTTTTTTAAAAAAGAAAAGCCGCCTTGGAGGAGGGAGATTTTGAGCAGAGATACGGTGATGGGGAGGAAATGCTTAATCCTTCCTTCCCTGTCCTTTCTGTACTGCGAATCATTTTTTCAAAGGACTCCCCCCTTTGAGGTTCCAAATGCATCTTTCTGGTTTTTTTCCAGTTGGCATTTAATCCTCTCCCCAAGCCAGACTTATTTCTAGTAAGTTAAAAAAAGGGAACTCAATGACTTCTTGTGGCAACACACTGAACTTTTCCATAAAGAACTAAAAGGACATTATTATAGTCACAACATTTTGGACTTTTCTGCATTCTCATTTTCCTTACTTGTGTGTTGTTGCTTTGATTTTTTTCCTGTTCTGCACTTGTTTTGCTCCCTTTGGTGGTTGATTCAATATTACATTGCTTTATGCCTGGCATAAAAACTCGCAGTTTAAATCTGCAGGGAGATATGTCAAATATAACACAGTGTAATATTGAATTGACCACTAGAGGGAGTAAAACACACGAGGCAAAGAAAAAAACAACAACCCAAAGCTACAGGGATACATGAAAATGCGAATGTGGAAAAGCCTTTTAAATCTTTCCTTTGCAAAAGGTTACCTTTTATAAGAGTTCAGTTTTTTACAATACTTTTTTCGTAATCTTCCCTAATGTATAAAAGACAAATTTGCTATTATAAAGCTTTAAAAGAAATCCGGCATCTCAGCTATTACTTGTTAGGGAGAGGGTGTTCTTGGGGAAAGGTTAACTGCAAATTGCCAAGATTCGCTGTTTTGCAAAGAATAATCAGAACTGTAGCAGCCTGGTCCTGTTAGGAGGTTATGGGAGGGCTGTTGAATGGGGTGGGGGGCGGAGGTAGTGTTGACATTTTCGTGACCTATCCATATATGTGATTTGCCTAGGGCAAGATTGGGGAGAAAATTGGCTTCTTTCCTCCCAATTTCATCATACGTGTACGGGCAGGAGAACGAGTGCACAAGGTGATGAGGTCCTTCGTAGGCAACAGGGAGATTGGGCAGATTACGTTAAAAAAGGATCAGGTATGTCAATTGTACCTAGAAAAACCAGCATCACATGTGTCGCAACTTGGCTCAAAGTTGTAACTTTTTGCTGGAAGTGACATCACAGTCATTCACAATTCTCTAGGAATTACCCGAATCTCTATGGTAAAGCTAACCGCTGGAATGATCATGTAACTTTGGACTACATGTTTTGTGTCAGGGATGGCAAGCCTCCTTTTTATAAACCTGTGGAAACCCTGCCACCTTGGAGAGAAGATTCACTCCCCCTCCCTGAAAAACCTCCCCAGGGGTCTTTTTTACCAGTGGTGGCAGTAGAGGGAAGTGCTGTCAAGTCCCATCCGATTCATGGCAATCCTGTAAGGTTTTCAAGACAAGAGACGTTCCAGCCCCTGCATAGCAGCCCTGGACTTCCTTGGTGGTCTCCCGTCCAAATACTAACCACGGCCAGCCCCGCTTAGCTTCTGAGATCTGAGAAGATCAGGCTCGTTTGGGCCATTCCATCCTTTCTTACTCATCAGTACCAGGGCTTTTTTTGTAGAAAAAGCCCAGCAGGAACTCATTAGCATAATAGCCCACACCCTGACTGCACCACTCATTAGCATATTAGGCCACACCCTGACTGCACAGCTCATTAGCATATTAGGCCACACCCTGACTGCACAGCTCATTAGCATATTAGGCCACACTCCCATGTTACCAGAAGTGTGGTCATCCAGCCACACCCACCTTTTGCTTCTTATTCCGTTTACCTTATTTGTTGACAAAATCCAGGGCTTTTTTTGTAGCAGGAACTTCTTTGCATGTTAGGCCACACACCCCTCGTGTAGCCAATCCTAATGAGTTTCTGCTGTTGGGTGTGGCCTATTATGCTAATGAGTTCCTGCTGGGCGTGGCCAACTTGGGAGCCAGCCAGAACTCCGTTCCTGTGCGTTCCTGCCCCAAAATAGCCCTGATTAGTACTAATATAATAAGCAAAGCCCATTTTCCCTCCATTTGGGAAAGGCAGCAACCTGGAGCGCCACATTATGCCTTTTGAACCTCACTCATTTATTTTTTTCCCCTTCACTCTACTCCAGATTGTGGTCCAGAAAGGCGAGGAGCTGAATGGGTACGTGAAAGTCTACACTGGCCGCAAGGTGGGGCTCTTCCCCGTTGACTTCCTGCAAGAGATTTGAGGCCCGACTTTGGCATTTCCAATGGTTTCCTAGCCTGGGCCAGAGAGGGCCAGGTTGTCTCCTTGGGGAGGGAGATTCCCAGCTTCCAAGGACTGTCAGCGATGGAGCTGGGTTCTGAGAGAGCCTGTAGCTCAAGAGTCACGACATCCTGCCAAGGCCTTCCTCTCTGAGCCTAGCATTCAAGGCGAGACGTGTTGTGATACTATCTCGAAGGTCTCTGCGCTCTCCTAAGTGCTCTTTGGACTCTGTGGTTTAGTGGTGGCAGATCCCAGAATGGGGTTAGCCGTTACCCTTGACGATGCTGCCATGGAGGTTGCTGGGATGTGGCCCGAACTGTTCTGCTTCCTGTCTGCAAAGGAAGTGGATGGATGATCATTCATGTCGACTGCCAGACTCCATAAATAGGGTTGCCAGCTCCAGGTTGGGAAATACCTGGAGATTCGGGGAGGGTGGCCCCTGAGGAGGGCGGGGTTTGGGAAGGGAGGGACTTCAGTGGGCTGTAATGCCATAACGTCCACCTTCCTAAGCAGCCATTTTCTCCGGGGAAACTGATCTCTGTCGCCCAGAGGTCAGTTGTAACCCAAGGAGATCCCCACCCACCACCTGGAAGTTGGCAACCCTACTCCATAAATGACATTTGCTGCTGTCTCCTGCAAGTGGCACCAAGCTTGTGTGGTTGTGTGTGTTTTTGTGTGTTTATTTGGTGACAAACGGCTGTCTCTTTGCTGGAGGGGGGCGGTCCTGGCTTCTGGTGCTGCTTGCATTGCTTGGATCTTGTTCTGTTTTGCTCACTTATCCCCCAGTGGCCTACCTACCCTGACAGGATTAGAGCAGGACTTTGGACTGGTGTCCAATGAGAAGGCCTGGGAAAAGTGTGGGGCGATTCAGCTGAAGAAGTATACCTCTCCCCTTACCTTCTCACTTAGTTTTTCTACCGTTTTGAAAGGAACTCTTATTAGGTCTTCTCCTTTAGACGACCTTCTGACCTCAGTTATGAGGAATATTTGATGTATTAGACTCCCCCCTTTTTTTTGCAACATGTGTGCACATACATTTCTCTGTACGCAATGACTGCTCTGGCTTTCTTTGTTGACGTGAACTGGGGCGGGGGGGGAGCACATTTTGCATCACTGATGGGTTGCCCCACAAGGAAATGGGAGTTTGGATGGTATGGAAAACAAATGCACACTGTTCTCGTGACGTTGATACACTTTGAGATGGTTTGGGAGACCCTGGAGTCCACGTTGAGCTGAGACGGTTGCATGTTACACGGATGAGGCAATCAGTGATGCACCAGAGGCCTGCCGGTCCACACTTCTGATGTTATTATTGAAGTAGTTATTATTGAAGAACCAACCCTATGGAAAGATGCGTAAGCTACACATGAACTTGTGAATTTTGGATGGGAAAACCAAGAAGAGGAGGAGGAGGAGGAGGAGGAAGAGATTGGATTTATCCCTGCCCTTCACTTGGAGTCTCAGAGTGGCTTACATTCTCCTTCCCCTCCCCACAACAGACACCCTGTGAGGTAGGTGGGGCTGAGAGAGCTCTGAGAGAACTTGTGACTGACTCAGCGTCACACCAGCAGCTGCATGTGGAGGAGGAGTGGGGAATCAAACCCGGTTCTCCCAGATCAGAGTCCATGCACGTAACTACACCAAACTGGCTCTGAAAAGAAGTCCCCTGACTCTGATTCCTAGTAACTGAAGTGTCCTTACTGAGCTGATTTGAAAGTCCACAGTCCCATAAGTGAGTTGGAAAGCTATTCGCTCTTCTTCATGATTATCGAAAGGGGAAATTCTGTAGAAGCTGAACAGTGCCCTGTGCCGAGGGACTGCCTTGATCTCAGGAGTGTTTCAGGACTGCTATGAAAGTTTAAGAAGCAGTAGTGGGGGCCTGGGAAAGCTGCGGTGGCTCAAGTGGTTAAGACGCTGAACTGCAGGCTCTGGAAGGTCAGTAGTTCAGCAGTTCGAGACCCGGGTGCCGCATGACAGGGTGAGCTCCTGTCTCTAGTTCCAGCTCTTGCCAACCTAGCAGTTCGAAAGCAAGAAATTGCAAGTAGATAAATAGGTACCACTTCGGTGGGAAGGTAACAGCATTCCGTGCGCCTTGGTGTTTAGTCATGCCGGCCACATGACCACGGAAACGTCTTCGGACAGCGCTGGCTCTTCGGCTTTGAAACGGAGATGAGCACTGCAACCCTAGAGTCGGATTCGACTGGCTTTCGAGCAAGGGAACCTTTACCTTTACCTTTACCTTTAGTGGGGGCCTGATGTGTAGGGTTGGGGGTGTCACAGTCGTGGGTTGGGACACAGGCTGCTCTTGAGTCTTCCCCTTTGCAACAGTGGCTGCCTGAGGAACAACTATCAGGCAAGACTCCCTGTGGTGTAAGCTCCAATCCACAGATAGAAGCAAATGTGGTTCTTTTGGTTGTTGATAATAGCAGGTGAAATTTTCCATGGGCCACCGATTGCTTACCGCTCCTCTAGCCCATCTCCATCTTGTATCTCTGCCACAGGGTACCTTTCCATTTGAGAGAGGTTTACGGAGGGGCGGGAAGAAGACAGAAGGAGAACAAGGCAGGGTGGCCTTTAGAGGGGCTTTGACGTAAGTTTGTCTCTTGCCCTGTTGGGAGCTCGGATGAGGCCAGTGTGAAGGTGTCCTGGCTGTCTTTCAGCTTTACCTGAAGAGCTGGAGCCTGTGTGGACATCAAGAAGTTTGCAAACTGTGTTAATTTGCTCTTTTTAGAATATGTGCCAGCAGTGTTTGCACAGGTATCTTGGCTGGATGAGAGAGTTTGAGCAAAAGAAAGTGTACACTGGATATTCTGTCTTTGAAGATGTCTATCTCCAACAGGCGACCGCCTCTGTGAGGCGTGGTGGCATGGAATTAACCGCCAAGACGGCATCAGTGTGGCTAAAGCAATACAAACTGAGCATATTTCTGCGTCTAATACATGCATAATCTACTGTCTAAACATTCTTGTCTTGTTGGATCTGAAGGAATATAATATAGTAAAGAGGAGCTGGGGGGATGAGTAACCAGTGTTTTGGCCGTGGAAAGTGACAGCTTCTCGAAGGCAAGTACCAGGTTATGTATAATGCCTGTCTGTGTGTATGATTGCCCGGCATAACAGGGGAATTTGGGGTTTGCAGCTTTTAGCATCCTGAGAAGATCCGTTTTTGTTAGAACACAAGTTTGCGAAGTCCAAACTGGGTATGCTATTAAGAATTCTGTGATTGGATTTCCTGAGCATTCTTTAAATTTTTAGACAGGGGGTGGTGGTGGAGATGCGGCAGAGAGATTTGTATCAGGGCTGTGAGCAAGAGACAGTTAATCATTTATCATTTCCCCTGTGCCATTTTCCTGACCTCAGATGACCCCCTGAACCTATTTTCCTCTGTTTGGGGAAACATACCCATTGCCAGTATGCTGCCCATACCCTCTAATGGGGCAAATAACAGCTTGGGGTAACTGTAGGTAGAAGGTAAAAAAGTTAAAATTCTTTTCCAGGGAACTGTGGGCCCGGTCCACATTTAGGTACCCCGTGGATGCTTTTTACTACTACTGATTTGTTTTGTGTAGTGGTTAAGTGTGCAGACTCTAATCTGGGAGAACTGGGTTTGATTCCCCATGCCTCCACTTGCAGCTACTGGATGACCTTGGGCAAGCCATAGTTCTTTCAGACCTGTTCTCTGAAGGGCAGTTCTCGAAAGATCTCTCTCAGCCCCACCTACCTCACAGGGTGTCTGTCATGGGGAGAGGAAAGGAAAGGGGTTTGAAAGCCGCTCTGAGACTCCAAGTGAAGGGCGGGGTATAAATCCAATCTCTGCTTCTACTTCTTCTTCTAATTTTTTAAAACTCTAATTTTTAAAAAACTCTTGCAAAGATCCATTCATGGATCTTCCAGAGTCTCATTTAGTTTGGATTTAACCTTACGCCATGTGCAAATGTGGGGTCAATGTTTAGTGACATCTTAAATTGGAATGGAGCCGAGAAGGAATTCCATTGATCACGGCCAACAGCTTTGATGTCCTTAAATCCTACAAGCAGAATACATTATATAAAAGCAGTAAACAAATGAATAGTTGCACAGTTTATTCAGGCCGCAGAGGTTGGCTTTCCTTTGGCACAGAATTCAGATGCGTCGCGTGCACACAAACATGAAACCCACAGCTCTGGGTGTGGACTTCCAACATGCATATATTACGGTACCCCAAAGTACTGGAGCTGCAAAGTTTTTTGAGCAGAAGACGTGGACTCTGGGACGAATGGGGTTCTCTGCCACACTGGTGGTACCGGCAGTGAGATTGTACAAAATCTGAACCCCTTGCCCTCTGGATCTGTTTTCATCGGAAAGTATGTCCCCCGTGCCTTCTGGCCTGGCAAAAACAGACAAGCCAGGAGCCATGTCACGGCTCGGAATGTGAAACCAGAGAGCACAACTGGGAATGGGAACGCTGCCTGGTGGCTGCCATGTATGGGAGCCTAGAGAGACAGGTGCAGCACAGTCTGTTGGTTTTCACCGCTGACGTCATTGGAAAATTAGTGGGCCGAGTGCTTGTCTGGAGAGGAGGGGCTGTGCTGGCCAAGCCCGAGGAGTGAACAGGTGCTGCCTGTCCATTTGTGGTGTCCAAATCACCGCTTGGGTCAAGGGGTGGCGGTGATGGAAAACGGTAGCAAACATCTGAGTAGGAGATGTCATCTGATTTTAGACCTCAAGGGGGCACTAGAACTCTTTCAGACTTTGCAGGTTTGGTTGGTCAAATCACCATTCTCAAATTCTCTCTCTCTCTCTCTCTCTCTCTCTCTCTCTCTCCCTCTTCACCCCCCTCTGTTCTCCTTGCAAGGGACCTCCCCTTATCACCTCTGTATCCACCATTTCATGTGACAACCAGGCCAGAGTCTTAAGGCTGAGGACTTTGCATCAGATTTTTAGCAGCCGGACGTTGTCTGTGACGCAATCACACAGTCTGTCCTAGTTTGAACCCTAAAGCCGTCACTGGAGTGCTGCTCTGTCCTAGTATAGGGGCTGGTGTGATAGGGATGAAGGCAAACAGAAAAGGGCATATAGGGAGGTGATGGGGCGGGCTGCTCTAAGAGTTAACCGGAAAGCCACAAGCCAAACAGTAATTCTTTCCCCTCCAGAACAAAGTTTGAGTCCAGCGGAACTTTTAAGACCAACAAAGTTTAATTCTGGGGATAAGCTTTTGTGTGCATGCACACTTCTTTGGTGTAGTAGTTAAGTGCGTGGACTCTAATCTGGGAGAACTGGGTTTGATTCCCCACTCCTCCACTTGCACCTGCTGGATGACCTTGGGCAAGCCATAGTTCTGTCAAGAGCTGTCCTTGAAAGGCAGTTCTGGAAAGAGCTCTCTCAGTTTGTAAGCTGCTCTGAGACTCCAAGTGAAGGGCAGGGTATAAATCCAGTCTCCTCCTCCTCCTCCTCCTCCTACTACTATCTCAAGAAGTGTGCATGCACACAAAAGCTTATCCCCAGAATTAAACTTCGTTGGACTCAAAACTTTGTTCTGTTGCTTCAGACCAACACGGTTACCCACCTAAATCTTTCCCCTCCAGCTGCTTCTTACAGAGCCGATGTTCAGGCTGTCCCAAAGAGAATGGAATTTAGCAGCAGCAACAACAACAACAAAGCACTTTGGGGTTCCCCATAAGGAAAGACCCTCCTCTGGGGCAGTGGGGCCATGAAGGGTGGACTTGGGGGCAAGAGTCTGACTTCCTCCCCTTTCCTGCGGGCCCACCCAGAAATGGAGCCCAGTTTAGCCTGATTACTATTTCATCACAAAGTTCTGGCCGGGACTCCCCCCCACTCCTTCTGATGGACTTGTAACTTTCTCTGCATGCTTCACAAACAAGGCCCTTGTTTGATCCCTGCTCATCTCCCAGAAATAAAATACCTCCTGCCTGGAAGGGTCAAGGGAAAGGCAGCCCCTTTGAGGCTCAATCCGCAAGGAGTTCAGGGCCTGAGATTCCAAAATGGGCTATGGTCATGCTAGGAGGATGCTAACTCAGTGCTCCCTCTAAGCTGCGGAGTCTTGTGAGCAAAAATTCTACTTTGTGAGCTCCTGGCATTTAAGTTGTGAGTGAGCGATTTGGCTACTGCATAAATTAGTTTGCTCTGGAGCCGTCCTTCCTGAGCTGAGACAAAAACGTGTGAGCTGGAAGCTAAAAAACTCAGCTTAGAGGGAACACTGCTTGTGACCCATCTTTCCTGAGCCATGCTTTGATTTTATTCTACTCATTTCTACCCAGCCTTTCTCCCCAATGGGGACCCAAGTGGCTTACACAATTCTTCTCTCCTCCATTTTATCCTCACAACAACCCTGTAAGGTAGATTGGGCCGACAGAGTATGCCTCGCCCAAGGTTACCCAGTGAGCTTCTGTGGCACAAGTGGGGATTCGAATTCGGGTCTCCCAGATACCAGCCCAACACCCTTTACCACTACACCACAGTGGGTTTATGGCCTGCCAAGTGCATGACCATGAGGGCCACCTTATACAAAGACAGATCATTGGTCCATATGGCTCATTGTGGTCTTCCCTGACTGGCAGCGGCTCTCCCAAGATCTCCAGACCACCACCTGTTTCCAGAGAATCCTTTCAGTGGGGATGCCGGGCTTTGACCCTGGGGCCTTTCCATGATGTAATGAGCCACAGGGCCTGTCTCTTTAAAACGCCCCCCCCCCATTAATGTAGTTCCAAAGAGGCAATAAAAATGGGAGCTTTCACCAACCCGGGTTGGCTGCCATCCATGGCTTGGTATTAGGCTTGGTGGGGGGCACAAGATCTGTGGGGGTGGAAAGTGCCGTCAAGTTGCAGCTGATTTGCGGCGACCCTGTGGGGTTTTCAAGGCAAGAAACATTCCAAGGTGGTTGGCCGTGGCCTTCCTCTGCATAGCAGCCCTGGATTTTCTTGGGGGCCTCCCTTCCAAGCACTAACCAGGGCTGATCCTGCTTAGCTTCCCAGCTCTGACGAGATCGGGCTTGCCTGGGTTACAAGATGCAGGGTACAGAGACCAAGCCCTATGAGGAAAGGCTGAGGGACTTAGGAATGTTTAGTCTGGAGGGTGAGGTGGGACGGTGTTGCTCTCTTGAAGTATCTGAAGGGCTGTCACTTAGAGGAGGGCAGGGAGAACATAAGAGAAGCCAATGTTGGATCAGGCCAAGGGCCCATCCAGTCCAACACTCTGTCACACAGTGGCCAAAAATACCAGGTGCCATCAGGAGGTCCAGCATTGGGGCCAGGACACTAGAAGCCCTCCCACTGCTGCCCCCCTCCCAAACACCAAGGATACAGAGCATCACTTGCCCCAGACTGAGAGTTCCTACCTGTTCCTTGTGGCTAATAACCACCAATAGACCTCTGCTCCATACGTTTATCCAATTCCCTCTTGAAGCCGTCCATGCTTGTAGCTGCCACCACCTCCTCTGGCAGTGAATTCCATGTGTTAATCACTCTTTGGGTGCAGAAGTACTTCCTTTTATCTGTTCTAATCCGAGCGCTCAGCAATTTCATGCCCATGAGTTCTTGTATTGGGTAGCTCTTGGGTAGCCTCCCCTCCCCCCAGTTAAGCCTGAAGCTACCTTGCTGTACCACTTTCCACTGGGAGCCCTGCCTGGTAATGGGAGAATCTATGTAGCAGGAGTGGTTATTGACAAACAGTTGTTCAATGCTTGGAGAATGAATTGGAAAGGAATCAGGAAGCTCATCTGGTCGAATGGATGAACATCCATCCCTGGATGCTGAGCAGGGTATCTTTCATCCGGCACACACTCTCTCTCTGTCTCATCTAGAGAATCTCCAAGGGTGCAGGGGATGACGACGACTGTACAACCTCCCCTGTCTGTGGTGCCCCACTGCAGCTTGTGCTCAGTAGCTGGTATCCACCAATGCACCCACTGAACAGCGATTTCGCCATGTTCACTCCTGCGGCCCCTTCTGACCCCTGGAAAGATCTTTTCAGGGGACCCTTTGGAGGAATAGCTGGGGGAGAGGCTGCAGTGAGGGGGTGCAGTGCAGTAAAATGGCCTTTCTTTCCCCCTTGCATCGGTATAGGCCTCCTGGAGGAAGAGAGGATAGGGTCATTTTACCCCTTTCCTCCTCTCTTCACTATGTTGGCCCAACCCACACAGCTCTTCCTCGCCACAGGTGGGTCCACAACCACACAAATGAAAGTTCTGGGAGTCAGAAAGGGGCTGCAGGAGAGGAGAGAAATGCCCACTGCTGGACCTCCTGATGGCACCTGGTATATTTTGGCCGCTGTGTGACAGAGTGTTGGACTAGATGGGCCATTGGCCTGATTCAACATTGGCTTCTCTTATGTTCTTATGTTCTTATGTTCAGGAAACTCCAGGTACTTTTTGTGAGCAGGCTGATGGATACGAGCCAGGACTTTCCCCCCTACTGATCTCTCATCCTATGACTGAAGCTGTGTGTCGCGCTTCTGGTCCAGTCTGGGAGGACTGGCGGATGGCACCCGGGTAGGCCGGCCGAAGGGGAACACAAAGGGGTTCTGCCACAAGCCTCAGATGTGAGAGGGACCTGAGGTTCCGTCACCTTCAGCATCCACTTCTCCTTTGGAGTAGGCACAAAGAGAGGCCTCTTTGACTCTCTCTGGGTGTGCAGGCTCTCTCTCTCCAAACTCCTTCTCTCCTCCCCGGCTCTGGCGTTCTACCCCTCTTTTTATTCCCTTCCACCACACCTTACCCCTCCCTCCCCCCTTTATCGAGGTTTCATTGGCTCCTGTGCTTGTCTGTCAGCGTGCTTCCTTCCTTCCATTGGCTCTCAGGTGTCTCCTTTAAGGGTGGTGTGCTCCGCCCCTTCCAGCCTCTACAGTTGGGTGTCGGCTGCATCCTGCTGGCCCTTCTGTTGGGGTCTGTTGGAGTAGAGTAGCAGGTAAGGAGGTTGCTCTAAGGTGCAGAAGGAGGAAGGGATAGCGGGGCTCGCGGGGTTGCTTCCGTGCCTGCCCCAGTGAGGAGGGCTTGGTCCCTGACCCTTCTGGAGCTACCCTAGATGCCCCCCCCCCAGCGGGTCCTCCCCCCAGGCTTGTTCCCATCCCCAAGCCCTGGGTGGCTGGGCTAGCAGGGGCGGGCTGTCCTTGTGCAACAGTGCAGCCCAAGCCCCTGCTACTGATGTTTGCGGTCGGCCCCTCTTCCCTCCCGCGCCCGCCCCGCCCGAGTCGGGCAAGGTTTCGGGCGGGGCCGACCACGGTTCCTCCGAGGCCCGTCCTCCGTCCCTGCTCGCCCCCGCCCGGCATTGCCTGTTGGGAGGCGGAGCGAGGCAGTTAGGGGAGAGTCGTTGCGGCAGGCCCGGGCATGAGGCCGGGCCGCCCCGCCTCCCCTGCGCCGGCTCCCCGGGCTCTCGGGGAGACGCGGCCCCGGGTGCAGCGACGCTGCCACGTTTCCCTTGCGCCGTCTCCCCGGGGTCCCAGGGAGACGCAGCCCCAGGCACAGCGGCCCCCCTGCATCCCGGCCCGAACTCCCGCCACGGCTCCGCGTCCTGGCGGAGCCGCTGGGAGTCGGGACACTGTGTTTGCCCCGTGCACAGTAGACACGGCAAACAGTCATTCTCCTGCACGTACCTGCCTCCGGATCCCTTCCTTTGGTGGTAGAAAGTGCCATCAAGTTGGAGCTGACTTTTGGTGACCCCGTAAGGTTCCCGAGGCAAGAGACATTCAGAGGTGGTTTGCCATGGCCTGTCTCTCCGTAGCAGCCCTAGACTTCTGTGGTGGTCTCCCATCCAAGTACCAACCAGGGCCAACTTTGCTTAGCTTCCAAAATCTGACGAGATCAGGCTAACCTGGCCCTGTTAATTTGGGGTGGTTCCAGCCTTTCATCTCCAGAGTGGGTCGTCTTTGGAACTCACTAGCTTCTTTCCAGTTGGTCAGCAACCTGTCTCAAATGGTAACATCCAGGGATGAATGCAGAAATCCAGGTGAGGATGTCCCTCTTTTCCTCCTCCTGGGAGGGGCAGTCTGTATTCCTTTAACTTTTGCAACGGGCAGGATTTCAACAGGTAAATCCTCCCATATCAGTTGGAAAGGTCATTGGAGGCCATCTAGTCCTACCTGCTGTTTAACACAAGAAATCCAAAGCTAGAACACTCCCCCAAATGGCTCTGCTTAGAAAATTGCCCCTGAATGGACAGACCTCTGCCCCCCCAACAGAAAATTGTTCCAGACTCGCTCTCTCACTATTAGGAAGTTTCTCTTAATGTTCTACTGAAACTTGCTCTCCTGTAACTCAAGCCAGTCTCATCCTCTAGAATTAAAGAAGCTCTCTTCCACATGACAGCCCTTCAGGTGTCTGAAAAGCATGGCTGTGTCTCCCTGCAGTCTTCTCCCAGCCAAACATGCCCAGTTCCTTCAACTTTTCCTTGCAGAAATGCACCCAAGAATCCTCTGCCACCAAACCGTGTGTGCCAGTAAGCCAAGATCACATTCCTTTCCATCCCCTCCAGTGGTGGAACTAAAGGGGTCAGCTTCTCTGCTCTCCATAGGAACACTGCCATTTAATTACACAATTCAGATTGAAGACGCTAAGGTGGTAAGATAATTTTGTCTGAAGATTTTTTGTCAGGGTTCCATAGGCCTATCTGCTTCATGTCTGCAGCCTTCCAGGGCCAGCCACACCAGTCCAGATAATAAAGACCACACAACCACCAAGGCGCCATGTAACATGAGATCTCTGGGGGACTGGCTCTGTGGGAAGCCCCATCGTGGCTCTCAAATCCTGGTTTGGTGTCAGTCACAGGTGAAGCATTTCAGCTTTTGGCCACTAGACGGCACGCTAAACCTTCCTTGAGTTTCTCTCAAACCAGACCAGACAGTATTCCCCCCCCCCTTTAAAGAGCCCTTCATAATTTCCAGGGACTTCCTTAATCCTAGTCCCAGCTATGGCTTCTCAGTTACAAAGCATATACCTTTGGAAAGTGGAAGAAGAAGAGCTGGATTTATACTCCACCCTTCACTTGGAGTCTCAGAGCGGCTTACAAACTCCTTTCCCTTCCCCTCCCCACAACAGACACCCTGTGAGGTAGGTGGGGCTGAGAGAGCACTCTTGAGAACTGCCTTTGAGAGAATGGCTCTGAAATGTGACTGACCCAAGGTCATACCAACAGCTGCATGTAGAGGAGTGGGGAATCAAACCCAGTCCTCCCAGATTAGAGTCCGTGCCCCTAACCATTACACCAAACTGGCTCTAAGAACATAAGAGAAGCCAATGTTGAATCAGGCCAATGGCCCATCTAGTCCAACACTCTGTCACACAGCGGCCAAAAATACCAGGTGCCATCAGGAGGTCCAGCAGGAGGCTCTGGAAAGTGTTGTCAAGTTGCCGCCAATTTATGACGATGGCGATCCCTCAAAGAGGTTTCAAGGCAAGGGACCAGATGGGGTTTCCCATTGCCTGCCTCTGCCTAGCAACCCGGGACTTCCTCGGTGGCCTCCCTGCTTAGCTTACGAGACCTGGCTAGCCTGGGCCATCCAAGTCTAATTAAAGGGAGACAAATTCAACTTGTTTGTCTTTCTCTGCCAACTATGGAGCAAATCTGGAGTCCTGTCTGGAACAGCTCATGGGGAGGAGAGGCGGATGGCTGATGGGGCAGGGTAGGAATGGGCCAGGCTCTTTCTGTAGCAGGAACTCCTTTGCATGTTAGGCGACACACCCCTAATGTAGCCAATCCTCCAAGAGCTTACAGTGGCCCCTGTAAGAAGAGCTCTGTAAGCTCTTGGAGGATTGGCTACATTAGGGGTGTGTGGCCTTGTAATGTATCCACAGGAGAACATGGGCTCTGGACAGCCATGTGCTTGGACTGGTTCTAACCGGTCCACCATGTGGCCAGGCGAAGGGCCTGAGCTTCGCCCCGAAGGACAATGGACTAGTGGATCCTGACTCCCCTCCAATGGAGGAGCAGGAGTTAATCCAATCAATGTAAATAGCGAATCACCGGGTGTGTGTGTGTTTGGGGTGTGGGTCACTTGGGAATAAAAGCCGGCCTGCGAGCCGGCTCAGTTGTCTTGTTCTTCATCTAATAAAGTATGTGAGAGCTGAAATCACTAGTAAGTCTCAGTACTTTTCACTGGCGACGAAGGTGGGATGCCAACTCCCTCCATGAACAACGACCACGAGACGAGCACCGCTGACCGCCCCAACGCCGAAAGCACCGAACGCCGCCGCCGAGCTTCGTGTCCGCCTCTTCGGTTCCTGGGCACCGCACCGCTCCCTAGCACCGCTGACCCCGAGAGCAGCCTCGCTTTCAACGCCGCCAACTCTACGCCTGAACCGCGACCTCCACGGGTGAGCACCACGGCCGCTAGCAACGAGAGCTTCCCCGCCTTCGACATCTCTCGTCCCGCACACTGGGAGACCTGGATCGAGACGCTGGAGCGTCACTTCGAGATCCATGGCATCACGGATGCAGGTACCAAGAAGGCCTATCTCCTGCGCTACTGCGGCATCGAGGCACACCTCCTCCTGAAGGACCTGGTAAACCCCCTCCTGCCGAAAGACGCGGCCGCCACCTACGACATGCTGGTCAAGACGTTTACTGACCACTTGGCACCAAAGCCCACCAAGTTCGCGGAACGAATGGAGTTCTTCGCGAGAATGCAGGGCCCCGACGAAACATCTCCGGAATTCCTGGCCGGACTACGCCGCGCAGCCACAAGGTGTGCTTTCCCCAACCTCGCAGATACCCTCCTAAACCAGTTCTTGGTGGGGCTGAAGGAGGCGAAGCTGCGCCGCAGGCTCGTCAGCCGGGACGACCTCACTCTGGAGGCCGCCATCCAAGAAGCGGCCGCCTACGAGAAGTCCCACGCAGATCGCCGGCCGAAGACGGTCCATCGCCTCCAGGACTCCGGCCCCTCGGATGACTCGAACGATGAGGAGGTCCTACAGGTGAACCGCCGATCACAGCCACGCACCCAACGCAACAGGGGATCCCCCGCACCACCAAACCAGCCCCATGCATCTGCCTGTGCCAGCTGTGGCGACGCTCACGAGCGCCGGACCTGCCGTTTCCGGGACGCCGTCTGCAGGACCTGCAACAAGGTCGGACACCTCGCCCGAGTCTGCCGCTCCAAGGGCAAGCGCCTGGGATCCACCGCCCAGCTGGACGCCGCAAGCCTGCACACCGTGACGACACAGCGCCGGCAGACGGTATGTAACTTGCCCCCTGAAAGCCCGGACAAGGTGCATGTGACTGTCCAAATAGAGGGGTCCCCCTGCCAAATGGAAATAGACTCAGGGTCCTCATCCTCTATAATTTCCGCGGAGACCCTTAAAACGCTATGCCCCAAGGGGGGACCCTGACTGCACAAGCCACGGGGGTTGAAACTGACGGACTTTAACAAAAACCCAGTGGCAGTCCGTGGCTGGGGCAAGTTTCAAGTCCGATTAAAAGGGTTCTCGGGCTTGCTGGACCTGTTGGTTGTGGAGGGGCGCCTCTCAAGCCTCCTGGGACTGTCGTGGTTTGGGCCTTTGGGACTCCAAATAGCAGGAGTAAACCACCTCGGGACCGCTGACTGGGAGGCAGTTTGCCGGGAGTTCCCCAAAGTATTCGATGGGACCCTGGGGAGGTACAATGGGACCCCGATTTCGCTAGATCTGGACCCTAACGTACGACCCATCCGCATAAAGGCACGGCCCCCTCCCCTAGCCATGCGGGAAAAAATAGAGGCCGAGCTCGACCGACTGGTCGCCCAAGGTGTGCTGGAACCGGTCGCGTCAGCGCGCTGGGAAACCCCCATTGTAACGCCAATTAAACCGAATGGGGCTATACGCATTTGTGCAGATTACAAATGCACCATAAATAAGGCTCTGCAGGACCACGCCTATCCGGTCCCGGTAGTGAGCCATGTCCTGGCCTCCCTGACGGGGGCCAAAGTTTTCGGCAAATTGGACCTGGCGCAGGCTTACCAGCAGCTGCCAGTGGACACGGCCGCTGCGGAAGCGCAAACCATCACCACCCACAAGGGGGCTTTCCGGGTCAATAGACTGCAGTTTGGGGTTTCAGTGGCGCCAGGGATTTTTCAATCTTTCATGGATTCCCTCCTGAAAGGAATTCCAGGGGTCCAGCCCTTTTTAGATGATGTCATCATCGCGGCACCGGACTCCACCGCCTTCACCGAACGGCTGCGTCAGGTCCTGCAGAGGTTCAACGAGGCTGGCCTCAAGGTGAAGAAGGAGAAATGCCTCCTGGGTGTGCCCCGCATCGAATTCCTGGGGTTCGCAGTCGATGCACAAGGCATCCACCCCACAGACGAGAAAATTAAAGCGATCACACAAGCCCCGGTCCCCACGTCCAAGCCGGAACTCCAGGCCTTCCTAGGCCTCTTGAATTTTTACCACGCGTTTCTGCCCCAAAAGGCAACGGTGGCTGAACCCCTCCACCGGCTGCTGGACAAGGAGGCGCCGTGGGCCTGGAAGCCGGAGCATGCGGCAGCTTTCCAGGCGGTAAAAGACTTGTTGGTCTCCAACGGGGTGCTGCACCACTTCTGCGAGGCTTTACCTGTGGTTCTGGCGTGTGATGCGTCGCCCTACGGGGTGGGGGCGGTGTTGGGGCATCGGTTGCCGGATGGCCGGGAGGTTCCGGTCGCCTACTATTCTCGGACCCTGTCTTCTGCGGAGCGTAATTACGCGCAGATAGACAAGGAGGCACTAGCGATAGTGGCGGGGGTTAAAAAATTCCACCATTATCTCTATGGCCGCCCGTTCGAGATCCTTACAGACCACAAGCCTCTCCTGGGCCTCCTTGCGCCCGATCGACAGACGCCGCAGATGGTCTCGCCCAGGGTTCTCCGCTGGTCCATATTCCTGGCGGGGTACTCTTACACCCTCACCCACCGCCCGGGAAAGGCCATGGGTCATGCGGACGCGCTCAGCCGCCTCCCACTGCCCACAACGGACCCAGACCCGGCCCCCGCCCACGTCACCGCACTCCTAGAATCGCTGCCCGATCGCCCAGTACATGTCAAGGAGGTGGCCCGCCTCACGGGCCGCGACAGGGTCCTCTGTCGGGTTTTGAACTGGGTGGGGAGGGGATGGCCGACAGCTAGACAAGACCCGGAGTTTGCGCCTTTTGTCACAAGGCGCGATGAGCTGTCGACCTATAAGGGGTGCCTAATGTGGGGAGGCAGGGTGGTCATTCCGAAACCACTACAGGAACGGGTACTGAGGGACCTTCATGAGCACCACCCTGGGGTAGTCAGGATGAAGGCTCTGGCGCAGGGGTATGTCTGGTGGCCAGGGTTAGACCGGGATATTGAGGACATTGTAAAAAGGTGTCAACCCTGCCAGGCCTCCCGACCCGCACCCCCGACGGCCCCAGACAGGGCCTGGGAATCCTCTCACCGCCCCTGGTCGTGCCTGCACCTCGACTTTGCGGGCCCGTTCCAGGGGCAGCTGTTTTTATACTTGTAGACGCCTACAGTAAGTGGCTAGAAGTAGAGCCGGTACCATCCACCTCCTCCCGGGCGGCCATCCGAGCGATGTGGCGGATTTTCAGCTCGCACGGACTCCCCGACACCCTGGTCACCGACAACGGGACGGCCTTCACGTCTGGGGAGTTCCAGGAGTTCACCCGCCAGCACGGGATTCGCCACATCAGGTCGGCCCCGTTCCACCCCGCCACCAATGGCCAAGCCGAACGCATGGTGCGGACGGCCAAAGAGGCGCTCCGTCGGACCGAAGGAACGGACTGGGACTTCAGGCTGGCGCACTTCCTGTTCGGCCAGAGAACGACGCCCCATGCGACAACCGGCTGGAGCCCAGCGGAACTATTGATGGGCCGACGCCTCACCACCAGGCTGGACCGGTTACATCCCGATCGAGCGCCCGAGCGGGAGCCCTGCACGGAAACGCCAGCGGCGGCGCGAGGGTTCTTCCCAGAGGACCCGGTGTACGCACGGAACTACGCGAGAGGGCCCCCGTGGATTCCCGCCCGAGTAGTCCGGGTCCGTGGCCCCCGGTCCTACGAAGTCTCGGTGGAAGACGGCCAGATCCTGCATCGCCACATCGATCAGCTACGTCGCCGGGTGCTACCCCTGGAGCCGGATGAGGGGGAGGAGTGGGACGAGCCAGCTCAACTAGACGCGGGGCGGACGCACCTGAGGAAATCCCTGTGGACTTCAACTCCGGACTGACAGCCACCGCAAATGACACACCGGCCGAGATGGTGAGCCCAGCCCCGCCAACACCAGAGCGGCCACCAGTCCCCACAGCCGCCCGGGAGGCTGTCAGTTCCCCCATGCCAGAGCCCTGTCGCTCCACGCGAGAGCGGCGGCCCCCCAGCTATTTGAAAGACTATGTGTGCGGGTGTTTATCGGACCAAGGGGGGAGGGGTGTAATGTATCCACAGGAGAACATGGGCTCTGGACAGCCATGTGCTTGGACTGGTTCTAACCGGTCCACCATGTGGCCAGGCGAAGGGCCTGAGCTTCGCCCCGAAGGACAATGGACTAGTGGATCCTGACTCCCCTCCAATGGAGGAGCAGGAGTTAATCCAATCAATGTAAATAGCGAATCACCGGGTGTGTGTGTGTTTGGGGTGTGGGTCACTTGGGGATAAAAGCCGGCCTGCGAGCCGGCTCAGTTGTCTTGTTCTTCATCTAATAAAGTATGTGAGAGCTGAACTCACTAGTAAGTCTCAGTACTTTTCAGGCCTAATATGCAAAGGAGTCCCTGCTACAAAAGGGGCATGACCGGCATCAACTCCCGCACTTCTGAAGGCACATACGATCTTCCCAAGTGACGAACTGTCACCCCTGATCCCAGCACTGCCTTTGTTATTTCCTTAAGGCACACACCAAGTGTCAATGGGGTCAGTGTGAGTTTACACACAGGGCGCTCCTATCCAAAGCTTCATCTCCCTCCATTTTATTGTCCCAACCACCATCAACCAGTGGGGCAGGTGAGGCTGATAGAAAGAGGCTGGCCCCACAGCAGATTTGAATGTGGCTCCCCCAGATCCCGGTCCCCACCCTCTAACCCTTGCACCGTGCCAGCCGGTGTCCCTTTGCATGGCTTCACTGTTCAAAGTGTCTTTATGGTTCTTTGTGCCTTCACCACAGCCCTGCAAGGTAGGCTTAGGCTGAGAAAGCACAACTTCCCCGGAGTTGGCCAATGAGCTTGGCACTCTCCTCTTCTTCCCTCTTCTGTGAAAATGCAGCTGGGCAAGTTGTTCCACCCATGACGTTCTGTGCTCCTTATCAGAGTGGCAGGGTGCACATTTGGTACAGAGAGGAACCTTTAATACATCTGAGCCCTGCGAAAGCGTGTCTGTGCACATGAGAAAGAGGTTATTTATTTGGGCATTTCTATGAGGTTTTTCTCCTCAAAGGGGCGCCAAGTGGCTTACAGAAGTTTCCAAAATGCGATCCGACCTTTTGGGGTCAGGTCCATTGTTCTTTAATGCTTTTATGTTAAATTAATTTTTAATGTTCAATGTTTTTATCTGCTGTAGTTAATAGTGTTATATTTGTTGTAAACCTCCCAGAGAGCTTCAGCTACAAGTGGTATGGAAATGTAATTCTTCTTCATCCTCACCGCCACCACCTATTTATGTACTTCATTTATACCCAGCCTCTCTCCCCAGTAGGGACCCAAAGCAGCTGACCTCATTCCTATCTCCTCCGCTTTATCCTCACAACAACAACCCTGTGAGGTAGATTGGGCTGAGTGTGTGTGTGAACGGCCCAAGGTCATTCCACAAGCCTCCAGGGCACGAGTGGGGAACAGATTTGCCAGGTCCATTCTGACCACTGGCAGGGGATGGGGAGGGATGCCAGATTCAAGCTAGAAAACTCCTGGAGGTTTGGGGGTGGAGCCTGGAGAGGACTGGGACCTCAGCGGGGTATAATGTCATAGAGCCCACCCTCCAAAGCATCCATTTTCTCCAGGGGAACTGATCTCTGTAGTCTGGAGATGAGCCGTAATCCCAGGGGATCCCCAGGTCCCACCTGGAGGCTGGCATCCTTAATGGGTATGGGACCAGGGGTCTTCCGGAGACTAGTCCTGCAATGCACTTGCTATGCACCACTGGCTCTTGATACCATTTGAATTAACAAAGCAACCCATCTTGGGTGGGTCCTGATTCGTTTGTCTGGCTCACGCCCACATCACAAGCGAACAGCCTTTTCTGTCCCTGCTTAGAGTTGCCAACTCCGGCCTGGGAAATTCCTGGAGATTTGAGAGCAGGGGGAGGGTGGGTTTTTGGGGAGCGGTCTCAGCAAGGATGCGATACCACAGAGCCCACCCTCCAAAACTGCCATTTCCTCTGGGGGAACCGGTCAGTGTTGTCTGGAGATCGGTTGTAATCCTGGGGACAACTCTAGGCCTCAGCACAACGTTGACAACTCTCCCAGGGGTTCATGCCTCTGGCCACATCTGGGTTACATATAGGGTTGCCACCCCCCCGATGGGGATGAGGGTTTTCCCGCTTTCAGGCCCCCCAATCTGCTGCTGGCCAGCTTGCTGGTGGGGGTATCCTCACCCCCGAAGAGCCCCGCCACACCCGATGTGCTCAGCGCGATGACATCACCCGGAGGTGACATCATTGCACTGGGCACATCGTGTGGGGGACACTCTAACATTTCAGTAAGAACTCTATGGTGACTATAGAGATTTTTACCCAAATGCTAGAGCGTCCCCTAAACGACATGCCCGGTGACATCATTGTGGTGTGTGCACCAGAAGACCCCAGGAGCTGAGCTGGAGCCCCCCGCCGGGATGCATGCAAGACCTGGCAAGCCTAGTTACATCCCTGCTAGCAACAGCAGAAAACAAAAGCCATGGCAGTATTTATTTATTGGTAGCAAGCTAGCTAGATCTTCTTCCTTCCTCCCCTGCCAGGAATGCCTCTGGCCACAGCCTGGCTGAAGCACCTTCAAGCAAAGAAGGAAACAAACTCAGCCCAGCAGGTATTCAGCTGCTTCTGCTGCTAGCAGGACCTTCCCGTCTCCTCCCCACCCCCAGGATGGATGCTCTGGCACCCCCAGAGGAAAAGGAGCTTTCTGTAGGCCAGGGGTCCCCAAAACCTTTGGAGTCTCTGTGCATATTTGGAATTCTGATGGGGCAGGATGGGTGCAGCAGCAAAAGGACTGGCCCAAAATGGCTGCTGCAGGAGGCGGAGCCAGCTTCAAAACGATCACGCCTTCTTGACTTCAGTCACACAGTGGAGATCCTTGTGGCAACTGCCAAAGCAATTTTAAAAAAATAAATAAATCTGCTCAGCCAATCAAATCTCTAGTAGTTGGTCAGAAGGCTTGCCGGGCAAAAGCCCTCCCTAGCCCCAGCCGCTTCCTAAAAACATTGGCAGGTACCAAAAAAAGTGTGTGGGGGGGCACATCATGGTGGTGCCCGGGGGCACTGTGTTGAGGCCCCCTGCTCTAGGCACTCAGGAATCCTCCTTGGATGTGCCGCCCTCCCTTCTTTTCCCTTGTGGTGCTGACTGCTTGATGCTCCCCACGCCGGTAGCACTCAAGGAGGCTCTCGCCCCGTCTGAAACCCACCCTCTTCTCCCGCTGGTGCTGCCGCTTTGCCCCTCCCAGACCTCCTTGCCTTTTGCTGTCAGCCCCTGAGCCGGAATTCTCTCTCTCATTCTCTCTCTCTCTCTCTCTCGCTGGCTCCCCCCCCCCGTCCCAGCGCCTTCCCTCCACGCTCAGCCAGTCTGTCACATCTTTAATCTTTCCGCGATCAGCAGCCTAATTAAATTAGCCAGCTTTGTTATACCTTCTTGTAATCTTATTGCCGGCAAATTGCAGCCTTCACAGAATCCCCGAGCCCTGATTGCTTGGAGACAGACGGCTGTCCTCGTGGGGCGGCCTGCCATCCTGGGCGGGCGAGCTTGGGGGAAGGGAGGAGAAGCCCCGCGGCTCCCGGGGCCTTGTGTGGTGGTGCTAACCAGAAGGGGGACAGCTTCCGGTTTCACTGGTAAGAGCACGGTTGCCAACCTCCAGGTGGCATCTGGAATGGAGATCTCCCGCTATAACCATTGCTCTCAAGGCTACAGAGGTCAGCTGTCCTGGACAACATGGCTGCTTTGGAGGGTGGCCTCTACGGCATTGTACCCTGCTGAGGTCCCTCCACTCCCCAAACCCCGCCCTCCCGAGGCTCCGCCCGAGGCGCCCTCTAAGCTGCGGAGTCTTGTGAGCAAAAATTCTACTTTGTGAGCTCCTGGCATTAAAGTTGTGGGCGAGCGATTTGGCTACCGCATAAATTAGTTTGCTCTGGAGCCATCCCTTCCTGAGCTGAGAAAAAAATGTGTGAGCCGGAGGCTAAAAAACTGTGAGCTAGCTCACACTGACTCAGCTTAGAGGGAACACTGGCTCCACCCCCTAAATCTCCAGGTATTTTTCAACCTGGAGCTGGCAACTCTGAGGGGTGGGGGGGAGATATAGTACAGTAGTGAAATAGTCGTGGTGGGTGTGAATGGGACCCCTTCTGGAAGGATCTTGCCTTGTTTGCAGTGCAGTCAGCCAGGGTGGCACTAGGGTTGCCAACCTCCAGGTGGGAACTGGAGATTGTCTGCTATTACAATTTTTCTTCAGCTGACAGAGGTCAGTTACATGGCTGCTTTGGAGAGTGGACCTTCTATGGCACCATACCCTACTGAGGTCCTTCCCCTTCCCAAACCCCGCCTTCCCCAGGCTCCACCCCCTCCCCCAAATTTCCCAGAATTTCCCCACCTAGAGCTGGCAACCCGAGATAGCATCCATCGTAAAGTTCTACTCCAGGACAGCTTTTCACTTTTTCTGTACAGCAGTGAGCAGCAGGAGAAAGGAAAGAGGTGCTCCTTCACACAACACGCTGGAAAAAGGAGGCAAAAACGAATACACAGCGGTCATACTCATTCTCCAAGGAGATCTGGGTGGGACGTATGTGGGTTGGGACCAGGATCTGAGACACTCGGGTCTGAATCTTCATTCATGCCATGGAAGCTTGCTGGGTGTCCTTGGCCAAGTCATACACTATCAGTCTAACCTACCTCACAGGGCTGATGTGAGGATAAATGGGAGGAGTGGAGAGCAATACTTGAGGAGTCCAACCTACCTCACAGGGTTGTTGTGAGGATAAAATGGAAGAGAGGAGAGCAACACTTGAGGAGTCTAACCTACCTCACAGGGTTGACATCAGGATAAACTGGAGGAGAGAAGAACAATGCTTGAGGAGTCTAGCCTACCTCACAGGGCTGTATGGTAAAGGTAAAGGTTCCCTTGCTCGAAAGCCAGTCGAATCCGACTCTAGGGTTGCGGTGCTCATCTCCGTTTCAAAGCCGAAGAGCCAGCGCTGTCCGAAGACGTTTCCGTGGTCATGTGGCCGACATGACTAAACACCAAGAGACCCGGGTGCCGCATGATAGGGTGAGCTCCTGTCTCTAGTTCCAGCTCCTGCCAACCTAGCAGTTCGAAAGCTAGAAATTGCAAGTAGATAAATAGGTACCACTTCGGTGGGAAGGTAACAGCGTTCACAGGGCTGATGTGAAGATAAACGGGAGGAGAGGAGAACAATATTTGAAGAGTCTCGCCTACCTCACAGGGCTGATGTGAAGATAAACGGGAGGAGAGGAGAACAATATTTGGGGAGTCTAGCCATAAAATGGAAGTGAGGAGAACTGTATTTGGGGAGAAAGGTAGGCTATACATGAAATAAATAAATGTATCCTCACAACAACCCTGTCACATAGGTTAGGCTGAGAGAGAGTCATTCAGTGAACTTTCATGGCTCTAGCAGGATTCAAACCCAGGATTCTAGCCCAAATCTCTAACCACTACACCACATCTGCTCTCTCACTTTTTGCCCTTCATCTCAGGAAGTGTTCCGCCTTCCAAATGATGTCCCCAGATTAAAGTTGATGTACTCTGCCCTCTGGAACAATGTTGGAACCATTTGGAACGAAGAGTGTCCCTATCAGCATAGCCCCACCCCGGCTTCGATTCATTGGGCACGCTGGCTTGTGATGTGATGTATGAAGATCCCCTGTAAATAGAGCTTGGAATTTGCTTGACTTCGGCATACTGAACATGTACGGTACATGCCCACAGAGCAAGTACACATTAAAAAAATGTTCAGTATGTTCAAGAGCTAGGGTAGCCGCATGACTTCCTCTAGTGTTTCCCTGGATTAGACCGGCTAAATAGGTAGAAGCAATCCCAGGAAAATATTCCCCGGAAGTCTTGCTGATTCCGGCCCCTTGGATCTTTATCCTGCCCTTCCCCAAAGGAGTGTGCACAAGTCTTCCTTTGCTTATCCTCTCAACCTGAGAGAGGGTTAGAGGGAGAGAGACGGACTTTCCCAAGGGCTACCAGAGACCTACAGTACTAAGCTGGGATTTGAAGCCGGCTTTCTGCAGTCCTAGTCTGATACTCTACGATGCCACGCTGGTTCCTCCTCCTGCTGAATGGACGGCTTTCTTGTGTGTGGTGGCAGCTCTGCTCTGGAGTAAACATGGGCACAAGATGGTGTGGGGAGAGGTCCTCTGTGTCTTTGCCTTGACTCCTTCCTCTGAGGTAGAGAGACTACAGGTAAGATTGTAGGGACAGAGACAAACGCAAGAGAACTCGTCCTGTGAGGAAGTGATTCGAACATGTAAGTATATTAGAATGCCACTGTGGAAAAACATTTCCACAGAAAGTCTGTCTGGCATTTCTGATTCTGTCTGGGTATGTTTCTAGAAGAGGAAGAGTTGGTTTTTATACCCTGCTTTTCTCTGCCTTAAGGAGTCTCAAAGCGGCTTACAATTGCCTTGCCTTCCTCTCCCCTTGTGAGGCAGATTGGGGGGTTGAAAGAGTTCAAAGAGAACTGTGACTGGCTCAAGGTCACCCAGCAGGTTTCATGTGGGGGAGTGGGGAATCAAGCCCAGTTCTCCAGATTAGAGTCCGTGGCTCTTAACCACTATACCATGCTGGCTCTTTGTGATGTCCTGGTCTTCATTACTCTGAATCTTGATGATTTAGTGCTCATGTGGTTCATCCAATCACATTGCACTGTGGGTTTTGTAGTCTTGAGTCTCCATAAACATCTTCATCATTGTTAGTCATGATGATAGCTATACTCGCTGGCATCAGAGCAGAATTTGAAGTTAATATTTGGTTGCAAAGGAAAATGCTTGAAGCCCTCTAGAAAGGAAGCCAACATGGCTGAAACTTATTCTACTCCTTTCTTGGGCTGCAAACTCTGCCTTGGAAACTTCCTGGAGACTGGATGGTGGGCAGAGCCCAGGAGTAGTGGAGCTTGCGCGAGGGCAGGAGTTCAGCAAGCATGTGACAAAGGGCTTCTGCAGCTCTAAGACTACAAACCCCATGATGGAGCGTGACCATGAGCCAAACACACACCTGAGAAAATGAAAGTTGTGCTCGTTGGCACTAGCACCAAGATGGAATTTTGCAAGATTGTGAGAATGTAAGTATGGCTTTGAAGGAGATGTTTGTCTTCTGCTTATCAAAGAAGCAGTGGGAATTAAACGGGCTTTGGCCAGCAGAAGGTAGCATGGAGACATACTGGACTTTGAGGCCTAGGTCTTTCTTTCACCCACACAAACCTCCCCCAAAGTCCCATTGTCCCTTAACAAAGAGTTCCTTTCAAACTCTGGCGCTCGCTCTCTTTCTGTGCCTGGCTTCCAAGCCCGTTAAGGGCCCTGCTTCCTTGGTGCTCGTTAGCGCTGGGTGCTTTTGAACTACAGAGTTACCCCCTCTTTCCCAGTGTCCTCTCTCTCTTCCTTTTTCACCATCAATGTTCTTTAATGAAAAGAAAAAGGCTGAACGTTAAGAAATCCTGAAGTGCTGATAAAACCATCTCTAAGTTCAAGTAATTATGACTGTTTCATAGCATCCGTTCTGGAGAAAGAAAGACAGGCCGGCTGAGGAAGGGAGGGCTGAACTTGTCTTTTATATTTTAAAAAATGAAAGCGAGCCAAAGGCTGTGTATGTTGGTGATGATTAGTTCCCTGTCTAATAAATTACCTAACATTCAGCCATGCCAACACATCCTGGCTACTGATACGATGACCAAGTGGACAGGGCTTGTTCTACGCAAGTGTCAACTGTCTTTCATTTGGGATCAAGGCTAAATAAAATTGAAATTAATGATTGAAATAGCCAAGAAAAGACTACTTTGAATTAGGGATGCTTGGAAACCCTCCCCCCAGTTCATCTTACCTTCTGCTCACCAGTCGCAAGCAGAGAGCCTATTTTTCACCAAGCAATCCA
Source organism: Gekko gecko (assembly GCA_029375565.1). Taxonomy (NCBI): domain Eukaryota; kingdom Metazoa; phylum Chordata; class Lepidosauria; order Squamata; family Gekkonidae; genus Gekko; species Gekko gecko. The sequence goes on from JAPDNY010000002.1 coordinate 282,277,975, forward strand.
ATTATTCGCTAGCAGTTTGTGTCAGGTTACTTCTCATGTAATGTGGCAGTTTTCACTTATGGATGTTCTCACACAGCCTGACTGGAATTGAACTCCCCTCTCAACAGATAGGGTTGCCAGCCCTGGGTTGAGAAATACCTGGAGATTTTGGGGATGGAACCTGAGAAGGGCGGGGTTTGGAGAGGAGAGGGACTTCAATGGGATATAATGTCATAGACTCCACCTTCCAAAGTGGCCATTTTCTCCAGGTGAACTGATCTCTTTCATCTGGAGAGCACTTATAATTCCAGGAGGTCTCCAGCCACCACCTGGAGTCTGGCAACCACACTAACAGACCCCTGCAGCCATTTGTATAAGCAGACAGTGAACAAATTAATCTGTCAGCCAATGAGCATAAATACAATTCTTTAAATTTAAAAAGTCTTACCTTTTGGCTTTCATTTAAGTGCATGTTATTGTCAAGGTTGTTTTGCACACGTATGCATTTTCACTCAGCCTTCTGGGATTTGTAGTTCTCCCCTGCCCACATTGTTTAATTACCTGACCCAACCGTCCATGACTCTGGGGGAGAATCCATTTCACCCACTGTGCAAATGCAAAAGCGGCAGCAAGGTAGAAGGGAATGAAACCTCTGCCACTGCAGCTACAGTGCAGCCAGGAAGCTGTTCGTCAGTTGCTCGAGTCAGATAATGGCAAAGCCAGATCATCCGAGGCTCAGTTCCTGAGTGAGTGCAGCTGTTGAAAATGGCATTCACCTGCCAGACATGTTTGCCAGAAAGTTAGCTGTGCCTCTATTAAGAGGCACACTCCACCTTCCTATTCAGAATACACAGAACTATATCAATCCCAACTCATCCAGCCTTTCACTTTTCTCACAGAAAGTGCAGTGCTTGCTAACAGTCTAGTGCCGACAGTTTCCCTGCTGAGTAAATTAGAACATTCCGTGACCTCAGAGTATCTCACCCAATGACTTGTGGTGCTGATACAGAACGAGAAACGAGTCAGTTGGGATTATTATTCTGGACACCGATCTGTTTAATGGAGACTGTATGTTGCAGTTGTTATTCATTTGTAAGTGTCTTTCATTAAGAAGGAATGAGAGTCTTTTATAGCGATGGCTGGGAAGCTGTGATGTCTGCCCAAAATAGTGCTGTTGATTATCTCTGTGTTTTTCATTATCATATATATATATGTTTTAATTGTAACTGTAGGGATATTGGCGTGAGCTGCCATGAGGCTCTTTGAGGAAAGGTGGGATATAAATATCTTAATGAATATATGCAACTATCTGCGTCAGGACTGAATGTATATTCTCAGCTGGGCATATCCCATAGAAAGTAACACAGTGGGGACAGACTTGGATCTGCATTCAAATGCCCATTTGATTTATGCCCCTAGTTCTTGAATCCGGCAAGCGGTGTATGCACGTTCCCCACTAGAAGTCAGCCGGACTTAACTGATCAGCTTGAACTGAACTGTCACAAACCCTGATCCAGTAGCCAAGGGCTGGCCACTGTGCAGCAGGACCAGGCTTTGCTACAGCCATAGGATTCTGCAAACCCAGAGGAGACCCTCCCAGCCTTGCAGGAAAATCTGGTTTCAAGAAGGAATGAGGGAGTAAAAGAACCCCCAAACTAAGAATCCAGAGCCATGAGAGAGGTTGCTGAGACAACATCAAGGCCTCTGCTTCATGTTGTACTTCATGACGTCTGCTGGAGGGACTAGGGGCCTCTCCCAGGCTAGCCTGAGCCTGTCAGATCTTGGAAACTAAGCAGGGGCAGCTCCGGTTAGTACTTGGATGGGAGACTACCAAAGAAGTCCAGGGTCCCTAAACAGAAGCAGGCAATGGCGAGCCACCTCTGAATGTCTCTTGGCTTGAAAACCATAGCATTGCCGTAAGTTGGCTGTGACTTGTGGGCACTTTCTACCACCACCACTCAAGCTCTGGGGGACCCACATGCCATTCAGTGCTTGGGAAAGGGGGCTAAATATGGATGGGCACAAACTGGGAAAATAGTGGTTCGTAAGGGTTCGTGGTTCATTTGATTACACAAACCATGAACTTTCATGAATTTTCCCCATTTCCTGAACTGGTTCATGGTTCATTTGGTTTGTGAGCTCAGGAGGTGGTAGAGCAGCCTCCTCATGAGTTAGAGATGCCAAGCTCAGAGGTCTTCAGCAGGCTCTCCTCCACCCACCAGGGCCGGCTGGAGGTGTTTCTGCGCCCTAGGTGAGTCCCCGCTGGCCACCGCCATGCTGCCCCTGGCTCCTCCCCCCAGAGGGGAGGGGGAGGGCAGGCGAGCCCCGCCACCACCTCCTGCGCTCCGGCCGGGTGCTCTGCACTGGCGGCGGTGGCCACCATGCTGCCCCTGCCTCCTCCTCCCCCGAGAGGGAAGGGGGAGGGTGGGTGAGCCCCACCGCCACCTCCTGCGCCCCGGCCGGCGTCCTTGTACTGGCAGCGGTGGAGAGGCAGTGGCAGCAGAGGGCACCCAATTAGGGTGGTGGGGGGTCTTTTCGGGGGGCGGAGCACCATTTGGCGCCCCTGAGGGCCGGCGCGCCCTAGGTGAGTGCCTAGTTCGCCTAGTGGGCGAGCTGGCACTGCCACCTGCCCTCCAAGTTTGGCAAAGATCGGATTTGGGATGTCTGAGTTATAGCCCCCCAATGCAGGTGTCCCCAGGAAAGCTCAGCTGTAGCCTCCCCTTAGATCAGCCATGCAGCAAGCAATTCTTCCTAACTCACTCTCACACCATGACTGACTCCTCTCTCTTCTTGCTGCAAAGTGAAAGCAGCTGAGTCCGGGTGTGGCAGGGGTCTTTTCGGGGGGGAGCGCACCGGAGCACAGCTCCGGGAGCTCAGGAGCCAAGCCCCGCCCCCAGCCGGCGTCCCGGAGAGTCTTTCAGGCAGCCGAATGTCAATTTCAGCTCCATTATATCCTATGGGCCATTGAAGTCAATGGTGAAAACATAGGGTATATTCTAGGGGCTGGAGGGGAGGGTTTGAGGGAGAGGCTCGAAACTCACAGGATAGCTGATGGAGCCTCTCCCCAAGATGCCCACCAAGTTTCAAGAACATTGGACCAGGGGTCCAATTCTACAGGCCCCTAAACAGGTTGCCCCTATTCCCTCCATTGTTCTCTATGGTGGGAAAAAAATAACTTTTTTCCCACCATAGAGAACAATGGAGAAATGGGGCAACCTGTTTGGGGGCCCATAGAATTGGACCCCTGGTCCAATGTTCTTGAAACTTGGTGGGCATCTTGGGGAGAGGCTCCATCAGCTATCCTGTGATCTTGGAGCCTCTCCCTCAAACCCTCCCCTCCAGCCCCCAGAATACTACCCTATGTTTTCACCATTGACTTCAATGGCCCATAAGTATAATGGGGCTGAATTGCCACTGAATTTCTTTCATTCCCTCCTTTCCTTCTTTCTTTTTCCTCTTTCCCTCATTCTTCTCTTCTCTCTTTCCCTCATTCTTCTCTTCTTTCTCTCTCTCTCTCTCTCTCTCTCTTCTTTCTTTCTTTCTTTCTTTCTTTCTTTCTTTCTTTCTTTCTTTCTTTCTTTCTTTCTTTCTTTTTCTTTCTTTCCCACCTTCTTCTCTTCTCTTTTTTCCTCCTTTCCCTGTTTCCCTCCTTCTTCCCTCTCTTTCTTTCCCTCTTTCCTTCCTTCTGTCCTTCTCTCTACTCTCTCTCTTTCCTTCCCTCTTTCCTCCTTCTGTGGCCCAACTCTCATGAGAAGGAGTTTAAACTTTAAACCCCTTCTCTCTTAGCTCCCCCACCCAGACCAGCTGGGGAAGGGAAGGGAGGCTTTTGAAGATGCTTCCCCCCTTTTGCTTCCCCTTCTGACATCACTTCCGGTGATGTCAGGGGGCGTGGCATATGTTAATAGCCTAATAGCGCATTAGCATACCATATGCTAATGAGCTCCTGCAGCTGTTCTTCTACGAAAAGACCCCTGGGGTGTGGTATATATATACAATCTGCTCCCATGGAGCAGAATAGGAACTTTGTGGTTGGCTCCCAGAGCTGCCAATCAGGCTATGGACAAGTGCTATGGGTGTTTCTAGGGCTCTCCACAAGTCAACCCCCAGTGATGCCTAGGAATTGATTGAATCTGCGCCAGGCTGTCTGGAGAACGAACCTCTCTAATGAACCAAACGAACCTTTTCCATGGGGAAAAAGTGGTTCGTTTTTGGATTTGGACCAAAACCCGGGTTGTTTCTCAGTTCGTGCCCATCCATAGTGCTAAGTTTGGTGTAGTGGTTAAGAGTGCTGACTCTAATCTGGGAGAACTGAGTTTGATTCTCCATGCCTCCACATGCAGCTGCTGCGGTGACTTTGGGCCAGTAAAAGTTCTCTCAGAGCTGTTCTCTCAAGAGCAGTCCTCGAAAGAGCTCTCTCAGCCCCACCTACTGCAGAGGGTGTCTGCTGTGGGGAGGGAAGGGAAAGGGATTGTAAGCTGCTCTGAGACTCCTTCGGGTAGTGGAGGGCGGGGTAGAAATCCAACCTCTTCTCTTCTTTTCTAAAGCCTACAGCCAATCCCCCAATGCGACTGAAGAAAAGAGCCTGGCGTTACAAAGGGTTAATGAAGCAACCAGAGGCTGCGTCAGAGACCCCCACCAGGAAGAGGACCAGGGGGGAGAAGGGGGAGAAGGAAGCAGAACCAGGACAGGGGAGCAGAGCCAGAGGGGAGGAGGGAACGGAAGTGGGTACGAGGGGTAGCGGAAGTGTGATTTCCTCTCCCCTGTGATTCCCTCTCCCTCTCCCTCTTGTATTTATAATTTGTCACAACCCAATCGATGGTGTCCTGCTAATTATGTTGGGTCTCAAAGTTCAGATCCCCCCCCTTCTTATTTTAGATAGGCAATTGATATGTTCCTATGTTATGTTTTGAAAGGCCGTAGCATCCTCCGACATATGCTGGTTACTATTAAAGTGAGACTTCATTTCAAAGTAGCTTATTCTTTTAAGACACACTGCACCTGAAACTTTAAAAAATCAATTTAGCTTTTGAAATCTGATCTTTTTAAAAAACTCTATTCCTTCACACGCGGCTCTACATCGGCTTGCCTTCACCCTCCAGGGATTGACACTGAATAGTAGGGATTCTGGTGTTCTTACCAGCTTTGGCAGCATGCAGGCCAGCTCTTTTCACAGAGAGACCGGTTCACAAGTTCCAAACTGGGGAATCTCATCAGTGGGCACCGTAGCTCTCACAGGAAGCACGTCAGGGATGATGGGCCTACATCCAAATGAATTCTGAGGAAGCGGGTTGCAAATCTGATATGGCAAGGGGCGGAGCTTGCCTAGCCCTCCCCCCCCCCCGGTCATTTCCCTCCCTACTTAAAACCATCTCCCAGCTGCTTTTCCTCCCATGGAGGAAAAGTTACAGCAGGGAAGCAGTGCTTCAGGAAACCCTTTTCACATTGGGGGATTGGCTGTGGGCTTTAGAGAGCCAGTTTGGTGTAGTGGTTAAGTGCGCGGTCTCTAATCTGGGAGAACCGGGTTTGATTCCTCACTTCTCCACTTGCACCTGGCTGGATGACCTTGGGCAAGCCATAGTTCTGTCCAGGGCTTTTTTTGTAGAAAAAGCCCAACAGGAACTCATTAACATAATAGGCCACACCCATCAGCAGAAATTCATTAGCATATTAGGCCACATCCCTGACAGCGCAGCTCATTGGCATATTTGGCCACACCCCGTGTTACCAGAAGTGTGGTCATCCAGCCATACCCACCTTTGTTTACCTTGTTTTTGTCAAAACCCAGGGCTTTTTTTGGAGCAGGAACTCCTTTGCATGTTAGGCCACACAGCCCTAATGTAGCCATTCCTAATGAGTTTCTGCTGTTGGGTGTGGCCTATTATGCTAATGAGTTCCTGATGGGCGGGAGCCAGCCTGAGCTCCATTCCTGTGCGTTTCTGCCCCAAAATAGCCCTGGTTCTGTCAGAGCTGTCCTTGAAAGAGCGGTTCTCTCAGAGCTCTCTCAGCTCCACCTACCTCATAGGGTGTCTGTTGTGGGGAGGAGAAGGGAAAGGAGTTTGTAAGCCGCTCTGAGTGAAGGTGGGGGTATAAATCCAACTACTACTACTACTACTTCTTCTTCCATCTAGATTTCTATAAACTTATTAGGTAGTTATACTTTATTTATCCAACTGTTGCCAGGATGGAAATCTGCAGGGCTTAAACCACTAGGTGTCACTGCCAAAGATTCTCAGGGTGTTTTCTCCCCCCAGCTTGGCAGGTTGAGAAAAATGAAATGCCATATGCCTTTTGCAAAAATCCACGGCATGTATTTTGCGGTGGGGAGGGGAAGGGGAAGACTGCACAGGGTTTTGGAGCAAGATGTTCTGTTGTTGTTGTTTTAAGGTACAGTCACCTGCTTCCCTTCAGGCAGGGGACTGCAGAATTTGAACTCACAACCCCAGGAGTGCAAAGCGTGTGAACAGCATGGCCTGAGCCCTACGAGGGGAAAAATTGCTTTTAGATCTGCAGGACGGGCAGACAAGCAAGCAAAAATGCACAGAAAAAGGGCTTTAATCACTGTGGGACGCGCAAACCAAAGGCAGGGGAACACGGCACATTTATTTTTCACTCTTGTTTATTCATTTCACCTCCTGCTCACCTTACTTGCTTGTTTACCCACTTTCTCATTTATCCAGTGTCCTTGTTTGCTCATCGATCTTCTTGCTTTTTGTACATAATCACTTGATCAATTGACAGTGCAATCCTATGCAGAGTCACTCCACCCTAAGCCCGTTGACTTCATCATTGACTTAATCATGACTTCAGTGGGCTTAGACTGGAGCAACTCTACACAGGAGTGCTTTTGATCTACATCCACTTTCATGGAACCTCCCATTCAGGGCTATTTTTCAGCCAGAATGCATAGGAAGGGAGTTCCAGCTGGCTCCCAAGTTGGCCACGCCCAGCAGGAACTCATTAACATAACAGGTCACACCCAACAGCAGAAGCTCATTAGGATTGGCTACATGAGGGGTGTGTGGCCTAACATGCAAAGGAGTTCCTGCTACAAAAAAAAGCCCTGGGTTTTGACAACAAACAAGGTAAACAGAACAAGAAGCAAAAGGTGGGTGTGGCTGGATGACCACACTTCTGGTAATGTGGGGGTGTGGCCTAATATGCTAATAAGCTGTGTTGTTGGGGTGTGGCCTAATATGCTAATGAGTTCCTGTTGGGCTTTTTGTGCAAAAAGAGCCCTGCTCCCATTGCCAGGGTTGCGGCTTCTGGGTTGGAAAATGGCTGGAGATTTTGGGGGTGGAGCCTGGGGAGAGCGGGATTCGGGGAGAGGAGAGAGGAGAGAGATCGGCGGGGTAAAATGCCATAGAGTCCACCCTCCAGAGCAGCCATTTTCTCCAGAGACCAATTGTAATAGCAGAAGATCTCCAGGCCCCACCTGGAAGCTGGCAACCCTACCCATTGCTGAGATGATGCTGATGTTGTGTGTGCTTTGCTTATTTTATATATTTCTGCCACCTATATTTGCATCCTCCTAGAGACAGGACTTCTTAAAAAGGAATCTGGTCTTGGGGTGTGAATTTCGTTGGTGGATGACCGGACACCAACCAACCAGGGCTGAGAAAGCAAGTAGCCAGGTGGGAAAATGGGTATGGTTTCTTCCCATTATCATAAACCTCACGATTGTTACATGGGGTTAGCGTAAATCTCCCATGAAATTACCGCTCACATCTGTGCCCCACAGACTGCGGCGTGAAAAATCATGGTGCATAAAAGATTAACACGTCAAGGTCTGGCTCTCGTGACTTTTACAGGCAGATGTTAGGAATCCGTCAAAGAAGCAGTTCACATCTATGCTCCCAGACCGGCACTGTCAAAACCCTCCGTCTGGAGCTTTGGACCACTGCTGCAGTGCGAAATGGTGCAGATCAGTATATCTCACTTACCTTGTAATTCATTTCTTGAGCACAGATCCCACCCTTCCAGTGGACCCTGCTGTAAAACAGCGGTTCCCAGCCTTTTCAGTATGGTGACCCACAAGCCCAAATTTACATGACTTGGTGACCCATCCAGGGCTGGCCGACGGTGTTTGAGTGCCCTAGGCACAGCGGTGTACCTAGGGTATTTGTTGGGAGTACCAGATACGATGTCCCAGCGTCTCAGCCTCCAGAAGACGAGCGGAGCGACCACAGAGAGTTGCAGGCAGGTAGGCAAAGACTAAGCATCTTCCTGTTTACTCTCTACTGTCACTGACTCCCTTTGAAGTGTTGATCAATACTCCTTAGGGAAAAGCAACTTCCTTCCGTCTTCTCTCTCTCTCCCCCCCACCATGCACACAAGATGGGGTGCAGGATACCTGCCTGCATCCCCATCCATCTGTTAGTTAGATCGCATAGGAACTGTCTCTGCTTCTCCACCTTGCACTATCAAGCATGTATATTTAGAATAAAGTAGTTATTATTTTGGTTCAACTTGAGACAATGGCTCTGTATAACTTTGTAACTTTGCAAGCACATGGTCAGGTCTGATACAAGCATTGCTGCCTTAAAGCCTTGTGCACTCTGCTAACTAGCTAAAGGATCTGGACTCCCAGAACCAGTACCCTCCCAACAGTATTCGACTCCTGGACCAGATCATTTTTAACACCCCCTCCTCTATACAACAAAATTGACTGGGGGAGCCTTGGCTGTGGGCAGGGCTATCTAAAGCTCCCCCCTGCATGCTTCTGGAAGGGGTCCAAGAAAGATCCATAGAGTTTTCTTCCAGCAGGGAAGGAAACTGAGCTGAGCACCACTGTAAGAAGCACGCACCCGCCCATTCCTTCTGGACTGGTGTCAGTCCAGAAGGAGAAGTGAGTGATGCCGTTTTCTCCCCTCCCCCACCTCGGCCCTATGCTGCCTCTGAGCACAGCGATATCTAATATGCTAAGCTTATTCTTCTTCACTTCTATCAGGAGTTTGTCGGGTTACAGCCAGGGCTATTTTTGGGCAGGAATGCACAGGAACGGAGTTGGCCACGCTCAGCAGGAACTCATTAGCATAATAGGCCACACCCAACAGCAGAAACTCATTAGGATTGGCTACATAAGGGGTGTGTGGCCTAACATGCAAAGGAGTTCCTGCTACAAAAAGCCCTGGGTTTTGACAACAAACAAGGTAAACAGAATAAGAAGCAAAAGGTGGGTGTGGCTGGATGACCACACTTCTGGTCACATGGGGGTGTGGCCTAATATGCCAATGAGCTGTGCTGTCAGGGGTGTGGCCTATTATGCTAATGAGTTCCTGCTGGGCTTTTTTTTTTTTTTTAACAAAAAAAGCCCTGGTTACAGCCAAATCTTATGCTGATAGCAAGCTCCCTGCTAAAGGGTAAGTTCAGGTGGGTAGCCGACCCATGTTAGTCTGAAGCAGCAGAGCCAGTTTGAGTCCAGGGGCACCTTTAAGACCAATAAAGTTTAGTTCTGGGTATAAGTTTTTGTGTACAGGCACACTTCTTCAGATACCTGAAGTTATTTGAAGAAATGTGCATGCATGCAAAAGCTTATACCCAGAATTAAACTTTGTTGGTTTTAAGGGTGCCACTGGACTCAAACTTTGTTCTGCTAGTAAAGGATAAGGCTTTGATTGGAATTAAAATACACATACCTATAGGACAACTGGAAAACGAGGTTTGCTATGGGAAGGAGAGTACAAGTACTGAGCCTGACGAGTTTCTTCTGTTGTACTAGAGGGCCTCGCATGGGAACCAAAACAGTGGCACTACAGGTTCAGTTTTCAGAACTGCGATTTTTTTTCTGTGTGACTTAATCCCAAAGCACATGCAGGAATCTAAGCTCACTTTAAAACAGATTAGATGTCCATGATTTTGATGGCTACTCGCATTCCAACTCAATCTTAAACATGGACATAATTAGTGCTTTTGTTGTTGTTCAGTCGCACAGTCGAGTCTGACTCTTCGCGACCCCATGGACCGCATCACGCCAGGCCCTCCTGTCTTCCGCCGTCCTCCAGAGTTTGCTTAATTTTATGTTCATTGCATCGATGACACTGTCTAACCACCTCATCCTTTGCTGTCCCCTTCTTCTTTGACCTTCAGTCTTTCCCAGCATCAGGGTCTTCTCCAGGGAGTGCTCCCTTCTCTCTTGGTGGCCAAAGTATTTGAGCTTCGGCTTTGGTATCTGGCCTTCCAGGGAACCGTCAGGGTTGGTTTCTTTTAGGATTGACTGATCTGAACTCCTTGCAGTTCAGGGGACTCTCAACAGTCTTCTCCAGCTACCAACTTTTCAATTGGCCCTCTAGCTGTCCCTTTAATATCAGTTGGGTCTGCAGCAAAGAGCAGGTGATGTTATTTAACTTAATACCGTGAAAACCTTCCACTGTCGCCCTTTGCTAAGCCTCTGTTAAAGGGACAGGACATCCCTTTTTCCCTAGCCAGCTGGCCACCTCAGACATAATCAAGGCACACCAAAAGCACTCTGAACTCCCACTGACTACAGTGAAGGAGTCACTTGCATGTTAAAATCAATAGGAAGGTGATGTGCTTAACTCTGTGGGGGGCAGGTCAGTCTCACCGAGGTGGCGATCTAAGAGCTCTTTCCTGGGAGAAGCCCCATTGAATGAAATGGGACATTACTTCTGAGTAGAACCCTGAGTATGCATATTTAGCAATGCAGTCTCTCTCTACTTGCATTGTACATGACCGTACAGGACTGTTCATCTTTACGTCTCATTATAAGAAGGGCAACTCTTTTTTAAAAAAAAGTTTAGAAGGCAACTAAGAGTACCGTCTGAAAGAAGATGGGCGGAGATCAGCCGTCAGCGCTGACAATCGGGCTCCATTCCCTGACCCTGCTCGGCCACCTGCAGGACTCCTTCCCCGGGGTCAGGATGGCGGGTCACTCCCTGCTGGCTGGGATGGCCCCTTTGAACTGCAGTCTGACAGAACAGCCAGTGGGACACAAACCCAGCAGCGGCCCAGCCAAAGACGTTTGGGAAGGCCGCCATCAAGATGAGCCATGGAAAAGGGCAGGAGCTGCCAAACTGTGCGGCTGGTGGAAAAGCAAAGGTTTTGCCCTCCCCGCCCCCCAATCCCATCCTGCAAGAGCGTAGGCAGAGGCTCAGAATCACATCCCTCTTCATCACCTCCTCCTCCTCTGCAGAGCCTCTCATCGCTCCTGCTTCCCCAGTTCTCCTTTCCAGCCAGAGAAGTGGAGGAGCGGCCTAAACACCAGATGCCTTGGTGCTCTTTGCAGGGCACATCCTACCCTGGCAGCAGCCTTTGGCAGGAACCCCCAGTGATGTTTTGACTACGTCTGATCTAGCTTGTCTCCTGTTTCTCTTTCTTTCTTCCTTCCTTTCTTTCTTTCTTCCTTCCTTCCTTCCTTCCTTCCTTCCTTCCTTCCTTTCTTCCTTCCTTCCTTTCTTTCTTTCTTTCTTTCTTTCTTTCTTTCTTTCTTTCTTTCTTTCTTTCTTTCTTTCTTTCTTTCTTTCTTTCTCTCTCTCTCTCTCTCTCTCCCTCTCTCCCTCTCTCCCTCTCTCCCTCTCTCCCTCTCTCCCTCCCTTCTTGGTATTGTGTGTGTGTGTGTGTGCTTGCAAGCCTGGAACTTCTAGCGAGGACGTTTCAGAGAGGTGGCTTTGAGATTATCGACCTCTGTGTCCCAGCCTTTTCCCAGGGGTGGGGGCTCCTGCCTTCTCTCTGGAAGTAATGTCATCACGCTAGGCATGTTGTGGGTGCTCTAGCGTTCTGCCAAAAACTCCATGGTCACCTCTGGGTGACTTCATTGTGCTAGGCACATCGGTGCCATGGAGCTCTTTAGTGATGGGGCTCCCCCTGCCAGTCAGCTAGCTGGCGGGCAGATTGGGGGGGGGCAAAATCAGGGGAAACCCTGCACCCATCAGGGGAACAGCAGCCGCATAGCCTGGTATTCCTTGGAGGTCGCCCTTCCAAGTACTTGCCAGGGTCAGCCCTGCTTCACTTCCGAGATCCATAAAGATCAGGCTCGCCTGGGCCGCCCAGGTCAGGGTCCCCTGATTCCTTTTCATTCTGTTCCTTCAGTCTGCAACTCGGGCTCTTCCCTCTTTCTCTCCCTTTCGCTCCCCACACTGTCCTACCAATTTTGCTGCTTTGCTGCTCGGCCTGCAGAAGGTCCCAGGTTCAGTCCCTGTCATCTCTGGTCAAAAGGTACCAGGCAGTAGGTGATGTGAAAGATCTCAGTCTGAGACCCTGGACAGCTGCTGCCGGTCTGAGTAGACAATACTGACTTTGATGGACCAAGGCTCTGATTCAGGATAAGGTAGCTTCCATGTGGTCATGTGACTTGGGGAGTGGACTTCTAGCTGCTGAAGGCAAACTGCGGGTGGAAGCTGTTATGTCCTCAGAGACATAAAGACAGCATAGTGAGCTAGCGCTCATTATGCGGATCGGAAGTGCTACACAAATGTTGCCCAATCAGAGGGCTTATAGTAGAAACAACTATGATTGGTCATGAGGTACATAATGATTGGTCCTTATAACTGAACTATGATTGGCTGCCTTGTTCAAATGTTATTGGCGCATTTTGCATTCTGTGGGTGTGGCTACTACACCCTGAAGTGTATTTAAACCCTTGTATTTGTGGACTGTTTTGTCTAGCTGGTCTAGTCCTTAGCTGGTCTAACTTGGAGCTGAAATAAAGCTGAAATCACTTTTGAACTTACCTCTGGTGTGTTGTCTCGTACTTATCAACTGGCGATGAGGATGGGATTTAGCGGGTAGGCAGCCCCGCTGAGACACCACGGAGGAAGTTCCGATCGACCGCGAGCTTCTGAGGGGGCCGTCCGCTCCAGGAAGCGCCGCGATGAGCTCCAAGCACCGGTTCGAGCCGTTCGAGCCCGCGACCGAAGACTGGGAGGCGTACCTTACCCGGTTCGAGTTTCACCTCGAGAGCAGCGGGGTGACGGATGCTGCGAAGAAACGAGCTGCGCTACTTAGCTCGTGTGGCAAGGAGGTGTTTGACATCGCCCGCTCACTCGTCACGCCTGATGACATCAAGTCCGTGCCGTACGCCACGCTGACGGAGAAGTTGAAGGCTCATTTCGCACCGCAGCCTTCAGAGATCGCTTCCCGGCACGTGTTCTACGAGAGGCGGCAAGGTTCTGGCGAATCCGTAGCTGAGTTTGTGGCGGCTTTACGGAAGTTGGCAAGGGCTTGCAATTTCGATGATCTCGAGACGGCTTTGCGAGACCGATTGGTTTGCGGTCACCGCAATGCCAAATTGCAGCAACGACTGTTCGCTTTGAAGACGCTGACTTTCAAGGTCGCGTTCGAGGAAGCCATCGCCGCTGAAGCTGCTGAAAGGGCAACGAGAGAGGTACGGCAGCGGCCAGCGGCAGCTGATTCCAGCATCCACCTCCAGGTCGAGGACCGGGAACCAGCGCCTGCCGTTGATGACATACGAGAACGCGTTCCAGCAGCCAACCGCAGACCAGAGTGAAGACTGCGCCTATGCGTCAGTGCCTAGGTTGTGGCGGGAAGCACGAGCGCGACACCTGTTGGGCCAGAGAGCTGGTATGTCGAGCTTGCAGAAAACGCAGGCACATCGCCAGGGTCTGCAAATCGAGGAGGTTGCCGCCTACGTCACCTCCACAGCGCTCTCAATTCCAAAGCAAGGTCAACACTACCTGCTCTTCGTTCCTGTCGTCCCGATACCCGGCCCTGTCATCCAACCCCTGCTCGTCGACTGTCCTCACCATGGGAGTGCCCCGGAGGAAAAAGATTTTCGTCACCGTGTATCTTGACGGCGTTGCCTGCCCTTTCGAAGTTGATTCAGGGTCGGCTAGAACCATCATTTCGACGCATACGCTAGATCGTCTTTTCCCTCGCTGGAGCCACCGCCGTCTCCTACCAACTGACGCCTGTCTTGCTGATTTTCAAGGGCACAGAATTCCGTTGGCCGGTGAGGCTGAATTTGAAGTCAAATTCAAAGAGCGAAAGGTGGCTCTGTCCCTAATTGTTGCTGAAGGGGACAGGGTAAGCCTCTTAGGGCTTGATTGGTTTGAACCGTTGGGCATTGCTATTTCTGGCATTAATGCAGTGTGTTGTGATAAATGGTATTGTTTGTATAACGAGTTTCCTCAGGTTTTTGGAAAAGGATTGGGAACCTATACAGGTCCCCCGGTTTCATTTGAACTGGATCCAAATGTAAGGCCTATCAGGGTGAAATATAGGAAGGTACCGTTAGCATTGCGACCAAAAATAGAAATGGAGCTCGACAAACTCATTGCGCAAGGGGTCTTAGAGCCGGTACCATACAGCAAATGGGAAACACCCATCGTTACTCCTGTCAAACCCGATGGTTCTATAAGAATTTGTGCAGATTATAAGTGTACAATCAATAAGGCTTTGCAACAGCACTCATATCCTGTACCTGTGATAAGTCATGTACTTGCGTCTCTAGGGGGGGGGCAAGGTTTTTGCGAAGTTGGACCTTGCCCAGGCTTATCAATAACTGCCTGTGGATAGCAATGCTGCAGAAGCACAAACCATCGTGACTCATAGAGGTGCGTTTCGAGTCAAGCGCATCCAATTCAGGGTAAATGTAGCACCAGGCATTTTCCAGGGATTAATGGAAGGGTTGCTCAGAGGCCTCACGGGAGTAATTCCTTATTTTGATGATGTGCTTATTGCAGGGAAAACTGAGGAGGAATTGCTTGAAAGAGTCAAGCAGGTGTTACAGCGGTTTCACAAAGCTGGGTTGCGTGTAAAGAAAGAAAAATGTACCATTGGGGTTCCAAGCGTAGAATTCTTGGGATTTAAGATTGACGAACAGGGAGTTCACCCAACCCCAGGGAAGGTATCGGCCATTCATAACGCGCCCAGGCCACAAAACAAAACGGAGCTACAAGCCTATTTAGGGCTCGTTAATTTTTACCATGCGTTCTTGCCTCACAAAGCTTCAGTAGCCGAGGCGTTACACCGCTTATTGAATAAAGGTGCGAAATGGGTTTGGGGGCAGCGTCAGGAGGAAGCCTTTCAAAATGTGAAAAAATTGTTAACCTCAAACAGTGTCCTGACGCACTTCGACGAAACAAAAATGTTGGTTCTGGCGGCTGACGCGTCGCCGTTTGGTATTGGGGCAGTCCTGAGTCATGTAATGCCTAACGGGTCTGAGGCACCAATTGCCTATTATTCTAGGTCGCTGAGTGGGGCTGAAAAAAATTATGCCCAAATTGATAAAGAGGGCCTAGCACTTGTAAGTGCAGTAAAAAAGTTCCATGACTTTTTGTATGGCCGCTGTTTTCTATTAGTTATGGACCACAGGCCTTTATTAGGGATCTTCGCCCCTGACCGCCCCACGCCTAACATATTGTCGCCCAGGATGCTGAGGTGGGCTCTGTTCCTGGCTGCTTACGAATATGATCTTGAGCACAGGCCAGGAAAATGCATCGCCCACGCTGACGCTCTGAGCCGCTGCCCTCTGCCTGAGACTGGTTTCGATCCGGCTCCAACAGCGGACATTTGCCTGTTGGATGAACTGCCACAGTCGCCACTTCAGTCCGAAGATGTTGCTGCATCCACCCAGAAGGACTTGATACTCTCCCGTATTTTAAACTGGGTGTGGAGGGGGTGGCCGAATGAGTGTAACGAGCCTGAGTTTAAGGCGTATTGGGGGAGAAGGACTGAGCTCTCTATTTCTAAGGGCTGCATTCTGTGGGGAAGCAGAGTAGTAATTCCCCCCAAACTTCGAGAGAGCGTACTGAAATCCCTGCATGCCGGGCATCCAGGAATTGTTCGGATGAAGGCCCTGGCTCAGGGATACTTATGGTGGCCTGGGCTCGATGCTGACATCGAGGAGCGAGTTCGGGGCTGCGTGAGCTGCCAGCAGTCCTGACCTGATCCACCACGCTCACCTCCGAGTGAAATGTTCAGAGCTGAAAAGCCTTGGTCAAGGCTACATTTTGATTTTGCTGGCCCCATCAACGGCCAGATGCTGTTGGTGATAGTTGATGCCTATTCGAAGTGGCTGGAGGTAGTCCCCATGTGGTCAACAATGGTGGCGAATTTAATAAAGGCTTCGCGCCAACTTTTCGCCACCCATGGGCTGCCTGAAGTGGTCGTCAGCAACAACGGCCCTCAGCTTACCTCTAGGAAGTTTGCTGGCTTCCTAGAGGGTTACGGCATCCGGCATATCACCACAGCACCATTCCACCCTGCCTCCAACGGCCAGGCGGAAAGAATGGTGCGGACAGCGAAAGAGACCCTCGCCCGGCTGCAAGGCGAGGACTGGGACCATCGAGTGGCCGATTTTCTCCTGTGGCAGCATGTCACTCCAAGCTGTGCTACAGGGAAAAGCCCGGCCGAGCTTCTGATGGGGAGAAGGCTGACAACTCTCCTCGACCGCCTGCACCCAGACCTGGATGGCAGCAAATCCGTGCAGCCCGAACCAGCCACTCCATCCAGGGAGTTCCAGCCCGGAGACTGGGTATTCGCCCGGAACTATGCTGAGGAACACCGGTGGCTTAATGGCGAAGTCACAAACAGATTGGGATCGCGAATGTATGTGGTGAGGCTATCTGACGGTCGAAAGATACGCCGCCACATAGACCAACTCTGGCAGCGATGGTCTCCTGCGGACCAGGAGATTGAGACCGGAGATTGTTTGAGGCCCAGGGAGCAGTCCCACTTGCCTCCGGACGAGGTGAGTGCTGCTGGTTCTCATCCAGAACCTGAGGCAGGGCAGACCCCTGCACTCTCGGACCCTGTGGACCCTGACAGCCCAGCAATGCCTGGCGCTGAGTCCAACACTGACCCCCACAACAACAGAAGCCCCGGAGTTAAGGCGGTCTGGGCGAAGCAGAAGGGCCCCTCCCCATTTAGCAGACTATGAGTGTGTTCCATCTAAGGGGGGAGGAGTTGTTATGTCCTCAGAGACATAAAGACAGCATAGTGAGCTAGCGCTCATTATGCGGATCGGAAGTGCTACACAAATGTTGCCCAATCAGAGGGCTTATAGTAGAAACAACTATGATTGGTCATGAGGTACATAATGATTGGTCCTTATAACTGAACTATGATTGGCTGCCTTGTTCAAATGTTATTGGCGCGTTTTGCATTCTGTGGGTGTGGCTACTACACCCTGAAGTGTATTTAAACCCTTGTATTTGTGGACTGTTTTGTCTAGCTGGTCTAGTCCTTAGCTGGTCTAACTTGGAGCTGAAATAAAGCTGAAATCACTTTTGAACTTACCTCCGGTGTGTTGTCTCGTACTTATCAGAAGCAAAGGAAGGGCCTGTGTGCTCTCGAGGGGAGGGGAGGGTCTCCCCCACCTCAGCTCCTCTCTCCCAGGCTCCCTTGCAGGCCAAGGACAGGAGCCTCTGAAAAGCAAGGAAAGCCCATGCGGAGCCAGGAGGGAGGTGAGTGCCGGGCTGGGCTGACCGCTGCTGCCTCCTCAGGAGTTGGGTGGCGGAATTCGCTGGCACCAGCTCCGCCTTTTGGCTGGCCACAGATCCAGACTGTCTTGCACCTGCTTATTGCCTGCACCTGGGATGGATTCCCTGTATTGCCCCGTCCTTGGTACGCCGCTGCCTAGGCATACAGTGACCTCAGCACCCATCTAGTTCAACGTTCCATTTTCTGCAAACATCACACAAAAGGGTGCAGCTCCCCCCACACACACGATGAACCCCAAGGAAGTAGCATTCTGACATTCACAACAACCTTCTCATATGAAGGTTAAGGTTCTGGCCTTTCACCACTCTCTCCTTCTCCGTTATTCCCCCTAATACCCCCTAAGATTTTAAGAAACTCTGGTAACCATCAGGATCAACATGTATATGTAGTGAAGAAGAAAAATACCAGTTGACGTATGACATGGAAGGTACTGTTTCCAGGGTCAGATCTTGGTTTCCAAAATACAAAATAGAGTAATGGAAGGGGTAGAGGTGGCTGTTAGGGAGGGCTGGCCTGCAACCCACTTTCAGGTTCTTCACAACCCACCTTTGGGTCCCAACTAGGGTTGCCAACCTCTAGGGGGTAGCTGGAGATCTCCTGGGATTACCACTGATCTTCAGGTGATAGAGATCAGTTTCCCTGAAGAAAAATGGCTGCTTCAGAAGGTGGACTCTATGGCATTGAAGTGCCTCCTCAAACCCCACCATTCTCAGGCTCTGCAAAGAAATGCAATTCAATTGCTTTCCAGCTTACCTTTATACATATGCTAATAGCTCTAGCAGGAGAGAGAAAGGTGGGTCATGCTCCCCCCCTCTTCTCCAAGCAGGGAACAGAGATTTGGAGGACTTTAGACTAGAAAGGCTCCAAGATGAATCTCCAGGAAAAGCCTCTGAACTGGCCTGACCTGGTCAGTGGGTGAGGAGAAGAGAGGTGATAAAACCTAGCAGAGCAAGGAGGAAGGGTTCTTTGGTGCAGAGTCCATCAGAGCAGACAGAACTCTTAACTGAGATCTGGAGGAGGCAGCCATTAACCATGTGCTGGCCTGGACAGCTGGAGGAAGCTGCAAGGTAATGGGAACTCTGTAGAGGTGTATCATATTCTAAGCTAAGGAGCCTGTTCTATATTTTAATATCTGATAGAATATGTATAGAGAGAGGGACAGAGGAATTGCATTTTACCCATTTCTTTTGAACCCCTTGCTCAGTCTGGTGCTGTGCTAAAAGTATGCTCATGATCGTTTCCTTTTTAATAACTATTTTATAACATTTGATGCTGGTAGTGGTTCTCCGTACCACACAGACCTCCATCGTCTTGGAAATGCTATTTTAAAAGGAGCGCTGGGTGAAGGCAGTCAGTTGGCAAGTGGCTGTTCCTTCAAGGGCGGACAAGGCAGTAAACTGTCCCTGTGGTGACCAGGCACTGGGCAGCAGGAGACACAGAGGTAGAGCCTCAGAAATGGGAAGGGAAGCTGAGAGTTCTGACCCTCCCAGTGAGGTCAGGTGGTGGCCTTGTGTCACTGGAGAGAGAGAAAAGCTTCTCAAGGTGTTGAGAAAACCTTGGATGGCATGTTGGAAAAGGGCCTGCAGGCTGGAGCAGGACTATTCTGCCACAGGCTCCACTGCCAAAACTTCCACAAGTCCAAAAATGTCTGCTGTAACACCCCCCCCCCGCAAAAAAACCCCACAGCCAATTATGACTGCAGCACTTTGTAGTGTTGTTGTTTATGGGGAAACTTCGGTCTGAAGCCTGATTCTTTATGGATTTTATAAACAGATGTTTTTAAAATTCCCATCAAACCTTGGGTTAGTTGCTGTAGATTTTTCAGGTTGTGTGGCCATGGTCTTGGCATTGTACTACATCTTTCTGTGTTATACCTCTGAGGATGCCAGTCACAGCTACTTGTGAAATGTCAGGTCCTACAATACCAAGACCACAGCCACACAACCCGGAAAATCTACAGCAACTAATGAACTCCGGCCGTGAAAGCCTTCGAAAACCTTGAGTTGCTTCCCATAAGCCAAGATGGCTCTCTCAAGATCATAAATGCAGTGCTCCCCAGGTCCACCACCGATGTTAGGTGCTGATCCTCCTTGATCCTCATGATTTTGACAGGACCCAACACAGAAATTTACCATCTCCTCACAGCATATAGTTACGCCCTGATATTATCCAAGGAAAAGGTGGAGTCAGAGCTTTGTAGCCACGCAAGATCTGTGGCTTAGATATGTAGATCTGAAGTGGAGCCTCAAGTCTTTTTTCAAAGAGGCAAATGCCACAAATGTATGACAAAAAAAATTCACAGACTATTAAAAAATGGATTTTCTTTGTTTCCTGGGACTGCCTTGATAAAAACTCACAATTATAGGCATGTCACCAAAAAAATCCTCTATTTAATAACAGCTGTTTGTTTTCGTGAACTGGGACCATAAAAAGCAGAGATCCGGAGCTTTGTGCTGTCTCCCTGGTGTTAAGGTACGCACACTCCTAACATAAATCCTCAGGATTTTTACATGTAGCTACTCTACCCCACCATTGTAGTGCACATATTACGTGCATGGATCCTTGAGATATTTACTGGTAGATGCCCTTAATACCATTGCCTAATTATAGCTCAGATGTGCACATAGGATTTCTATAACTTTGATTCATTTAATTTTTTTGGGGGGGACGGGACGGTATCAGCTTAGATTTACTGCAACTTGCTCAACGCAGGCTTACCCTTGAAGCTGATCCGGAAATTACAACTGGTGCAGAATGCAGCAGCATGCCTGCTGACGTCAACGCCTGCGCAGGCTCACGTTAGGCACTGCCAAATGCATTGGTTGCCAGTTGAGTAGCAGATTCATTTCAAGGTGCTGGTTTTGACCTTCAAAGCCTTATATGGCCTGGGACCAACATACCTAAGGGACCGTCTCTTCCCATATACGCCTCAAAGAGCATTATACTCAAAAGATCAACACCTCCTGGTGGTCCCTGGCCCAAAGGATGCCCGCCTTACCTCAACCAGTGCCAGGGCTTTCTCTGTCCTAGCCCCGGCCTGGTGGAACAAGCTCCCTATTGAGACCAGGGTCCTGCGGGATCTCCTTCAATTCCACAGGGCCTGCAAGATGGAGCTGTTCCACCAGGCCTTTGGTTGAGGCAGCGGGCGTCCATCTATGGCCTCGCTGAGGTTGCTATCACCCATCTGTCACCTCTCTACTGACCACCGACAGCTGTACCCATTGTTTTAATTGTTATAACGTTTTATTGTGTTTTAATGTTTTAAACTGAAATTGTATTTATTTCAATGAAGTTACCCGCTCTGAGCCCACCCACAGGATGGGCAGGATATAAATGCAAATGATAAATAAATAAATAATATCCTTTTTTATGTTTCCACTGGGTCTGGTAGTAAGCACATTCCTGCTGGTGTGTGTGTAGCTTTCTATCCCGCTCCATCCCTTCAACCTGAGAATACAAGCAAAATATTTGCCCCCATGGACCACAACCTCAAAACAGATAATAGCAAGCAAAGAATACCCACCTGCTATGCTTATCAGGTCTAACAAGTTTCCAAAGCCTCTCCAGGAGTGCACAGCTGGCAAGAAGTGGGAAATCAGAGAACAGAAACACCTTTTCAGGAAGATCCTGTTTGGTCTCAGAACATCTGCTAAGTCTTCCGGTTGGAGGGTGCCCCCACCAGTTACATTATCTGTTGAACCCCTCCTCCTATGACCCTCACCTCATGCAAATGTAAAACAGATTGTGAGGCTGGAGACTAAGAATGGCTTCTGACAGCTTCCAGGGAATACAGGTTGCAAAAATTAGCA
Organism: Gekko gecko; assembly: GCA_029375565.1. NCBI lineage: Eukaryota > Metazoa > Chordata > Lepidosauria > Squamata > Gekkonidae > Gekko > Gekko gecko. The sequence continues at coordinate 282,299,181 of JAPDNY010000002.1, forward strand.
ACCATCAGATTAGTTAGAGAAAAGAAGGGATTTGGTTTGTATTTTCATTCATTAATATCTGAATGCACATCTCTACTATAGGCACAGGCTTCCTCTTTTGGGGGAACATTCCAATAGTCTTAACCGGTTTCTACCTTGGAGCATGGAAAAGGGCCACAGCTCAATAGGAGAGCATATGACTTGCATCTAGAAGGTTCTATGCTCTATTCAAGAGTTTTCAGTCATGCAGGGAGTCCCTGAATGTCTGTGCATTGGCCACTCCCTGCAATCAAGCCAGTTTTGCAGCATCTCCCATTGTATGTAGAAGCCCAGAGGCATATGCTTCTATGCACACAGAGTCTTCAGCAGATATTCAGCTGGACATGTGTACATCCAGGAGTGGGGGCCAGTGGACACCATCCCACTTCCCTCTATATGCACACAAGGCGCACAGTTTAGAATGCCTCCCCAGATCTAGCTAACACTGGAAGAAACCTTCTACACCTAATAAGGGGAAAAGACATAGAATCATGACTCTAAAACTACAAGGGAAAAAGACATAGAAGCATGACTCTAAAACTTAAGAGGAGAAACCAGAAAATGAAGAAGAGGATGAAACGCTACAAAAAAGACTAAAAATTGTTGAGGGAAACTCTGAGAATCAAAGTGGAATAAGATTCCATAAATGGACTGGAAAGTATAACGAAACATTAAGTTAAAGTTCAATTCAGAAGAAAATAAGACTTATAGATTTTAAATACAGTTAACTGAAGAATATAACAAAATGCTTAGACAAAGTCTGACTTATTAGTTAATAATGTTAATACTTAGGTATGTGCGAAAGATTACAAGATAATATCAGGTGAAAAAAATGAAATGTATCTGGATAACGTATGAGGTAGTTTAGTAGATAAAACAGTGATGTAGAATGGAATACCCCAATTTTATGTATGTTTGTGTTTGTCTTTGTTTGTATGGAAAATAAAAGAATTAAAATTGGGGGGGGGGGAATGCCTCCCCGTATCTAGAATAGGGCAGCTTCCACTTAGGGATGCCAGCCTCCATGTGGGACCCAGGGATCTCCTGGACGTGGGGATTGCCTGGAGAAAATGGATGCTCTGGAGACTGGACTTTATGGCACTGACTCTCACTGATGATGTAGTCCTTTCCAGGGTCCATCCTCAAATCTCCAGGAGTTTCCCAACCTTACACCCCACATCCCTTGTCAGTGGCCGGGAGAGATGGCAACCCTACTTTTGTTGTAGGTATGAGATATGCTTGATTTATAGCACCCTCTTAGGGGATGAAAACATTATATGCATCCTGCTTCTCTGAGTGGTGAGAAGGTCCAAGGGCAAGTCCTTACCTAGGATGGTTCCTTCTGGGGGAGAAAGCACTGGCAACTTATGGCATTGCCATAATATTTACTTTATTTCCAGATATGCAGGCCAAGAGGCACTACTTCTGGGCAGCAGATCTTCTGCATTACCCCACCCCCAAGCACCTCAAAATGCTTCAGCCCACTCCAGATCATCTGCTCCTCTCTCTCTGTCTCTCTGCAACTTAAAAATGCTGCACTTTCTTCTCACTCACTCCCCCTTCACATTCCACTTGCCTTCTCCTGTTGATTTCCTTTGTGATTGGCTCTGGTTCCCCCATTTGGTGATGTGAGAGAGCCAGCACGGTGTAGTGGTTAAGAGCAGCAGACTCTAATCTGGAAAACTGCATTGAATTCCACATTCCTCCTCCATGTGAAGCCTGCTGGGTGACCTTGGGCCAGTCACACAGTTCTCTCCAAACTCTCTCAACCCCACCTACCTCACTAGGTGCCTGTTTTGTGTAGTTGTTAAGTGCACGGACTCTAATCTGGGAGAACTGGGTTTGATTCCCCACTCCTCCACTTGTAGCTGCCAGATGACCTTGGGCAAGCCAAAGAAGGAGGAGGAGGAGGAGGAGGAGATTGGATTTAGACCCCACCCTTCACTATCTAAAGGAGTCTCAGAGTGGCTTACAAACTCCTTTCCCTTCCTCTCCCCACAACAGACACCCTGTGAGGTAGGTGGGGCTGAGAGAGCTCTGACAGAAACTGCTCTTTTTCAAGAACAGCTGTGCCGGAACTATGGTTTGCCCAAGGTCATCCAGCAGGTTCAAGTGGAGGAGTGGGGAATCAAACCCGATTCTCCCAAATTAGAGTCCGCACACTCAACCACTACACCAAACTTGCTCTGTCAAAGCTGTTCCTTCAAGGACAGTTCTTGAAAGATCTGCTCTGAGACTCCGAGTGAAGGGCGGGATGTAAATCCAATCTCTTCTCTTCTTCTTCTTCTGTTGTGGGGAGAGGAAGGGAAGGTGATTTGTAAGCTGCTTTAAGACTCCTTAGAGCAGAGAAAAGCAGGGTATAAAACTTACTCTTCTTCTTCTATTTAATAAGATACCCTGCTTTCTTTTCTTCTCTGTGGGGACCCAAAGCCGTTTACAAGATTGCTCTTCCTTTCTCAATCCCCTCCCCCAACAACAAAAACCCTGTGAGATAGGTTAGGCTGAGAGAAAGCAACTGGCCCAAGGTCACCTAAGGAGCTACGTCTTGACCTGGAGAGCCCAGGCCAGCCCAGTCTTACCAGATCTCAGAAGCAACACAACATCGGCCTTGGCTAGTATCTTGCCTTAGAAACAAGTCTAGTTTGCCACCTAGTGGTGCATAACACTAAAAGAGCTAGAACTTCTGGCTGCCAGACAATCATAGGATATCCTGGTTATTCTACTCACGCTGCCATCCAATAATAATTATTATTACCTAGGGAGCTTCCATGGAAGAGTGGGGATTCAAACCTGGGTCTCCCAAATTTTAGTCTGACACTTTAACCGCTGCATCCTTCCGGCTCTCCAGTTAGCAGGCCTCTTCAGGCCAAGCCTGTAGAGTAGAGCCGTCCATCCCCAGCTTGTTATTGTTATAGCCTTATGTCCCATGAACAGTATGACAAAAATCACTTAAAAGTCAGCTTGTGGGATGTGAAAATTAAACACATAAGCCTGTTGAAAACAATCAGTTCAGAGAACAAGGATTAGCGTGCTCATGGACAGACCCGTAGACACTGTGGGGCATTTAGGGGCAGTGCCCCCTCACTCGTGGCCCATGCCCCACGACTCCCACTGCCTGTGCCCTTACCTGCCGGCTGCACTCATTTGCTTCTGCCGCTACAGGAGAAGGAGAGCCAACTGGCCAGTGCATTTAATACTCGGCGAGTATGCACTCTCTGCTACAATAGTGGGTGGGCGAGCATTGGCTGCCCAGCTCTCCTTCCCCTGCAGTGGCCAAGGCAAACGAGTGCAGCCAACAGGTAAGAAGAAGAAGAAGAAGCAATTGGATTTATACCCTGCCCTTCACTACCCAGAGGAGTCTCAGAGAGGCTTACAAACTCCTTTCCCTAAATCCCTCCCCCTCCCCACAACAGACACCCTGTGAGGTGGGTGGGCCTGAGAGAGCTCTGACAGAAACTGCTCTTTTCAAGAACAGCTCTGACAGAACTATGGCTTGCCCAAGGTCATCTAGCAGGTGCAAGTGGAGGAGTGGGGAATCAAACCCAGTTCTTCCAGATCAGAGTCTGCACACTTAACCACTACACCAAACATGGGCAAGGTAAGGACCCTTCCCTTCTTTGCCTGCCTCCGACAGGATATTTCTCTCTCTCTCTCTCTCTCACCCCTGCTCCCTCCTCCTCTGCCCCCCCAGATTTCCCAGCTCCCCATCACCCAAAATCTTCTGGCTATGCCCCTGCTCACGGGCAAGGAAGGTACACATTGCTAGATCTTTAAAGGAAGGCACTGTTCTCCGACAGGGAGAGGAGCAGCTCTCCTAAGCCACCCTAATTTAAACCCATTAGTCTTAACTTCGAAGTTCAATGATTTCCCAGAAAATGTTTCCTTTCCCCGGCGCGCTATTTCTCCACCAGGACAATGGTATTCATAGAATCTCTTCTGACCAAGTGTCCCTCCAACTTTAACCAGACTTTGATTATAACCGACAATTGTGCTGGTGTGCTTTGCAGGCATACCCAGCATCCTGTATGCCGTTCAGCAAGCCAAAAAAACACACCAAAAAACCAACCTAGGAGCTTCTTTCTTTAGGTCAAGGACGGGCCAGCCAAGTCAGAAGAACACACAGGCCTTAAATTGGAATGCCTGGCTCCAGGGTCTCAATCCAGGTCTATATTTCTCTAAAGTGTAACGAGAGAGTGGATTTGGAGGGAGTTTGCATATATCAAAACCACAAAGCTACATGACAATCTGTGCTTTGGATCTCCATTTTCAGACCTCAGCAAACCGAGATGGTGTTCTGTGTGTGTGTGTGTGTGTGTGTGTGTGTTTAACAGCACAGCCCGGGGCACAGAAGAGAGCAGTGACTGGGTTGTGGCTTTAGGGCATCTGTAAAAATTATGAGTTTGCAAGAGGATCTGAGCTTCAGATGCTAATATGTTTGCACCAAGGCCGTGCCATAAAAAGCTAGTCCATATCTGTGCATGCCGGCTGGGAATGTACGATGGCTTCAGGGCGTTTGCCCATGAACATGGACAAGGATGCCTTCTAGGGTTGCCAGGTCCCATCTTCTCCCCAACAGGGGGATTTGGGGGGTGGTCTGGAAGGGGGTGGGGCAGTCCCCGAGGTAATGACATCATGCAGAGTGACGTCACTGTGTTGGGGATGCCGTGCCATGCGAGCATGCCCCTCCACTTTCCCCCAACTATTTAAATGAAACCTTCCCTTTAAATGGTTGGGGGCGGGGAAGTGGGCACCATGAGAGCCAGTATCATCATGCCCCTGTATGAATCAATGGTGCAACCTCATTTGGAGTACTGTGTAAAGTTCTGGTCACCACACCTCAAAAAGGATATTACAGCGTTGGAAAAAGTGCAGAAAAGGGCAACTAGAATGATAAAAGGGTTGGAACACTTTCCCTATGAAGAAAGGTTAAAGTGCTTGGGGCTCTTTAGCTTGGAGAAACGACGCCTGAGGGGTGACATGATTGTGGTTTATAAGATTATGCATGGAATAGAGCAGGTAGAGAAAGAGGTACTTTTCTCCCTTTCTCACAATACAAGAACTCATGGGCACTCAATGAAATTGCTGAGCAGTTGGGTTAGAACAGATAAAAGGAAGTTCTTCTTCACCCAAAGAGTAATTAACACGCGGAATTCACTGCCACAGGAGGTGGCAGCGGCTACAAGCATGGACAGTTTCAAGAGGGAATTGGACAAACATATGGAGCAGAAGTACATCAGTGGCTATTAGCCACAAGGTATGGATAGGAACTCCCAGTCTGGGGCAAGTGATGCTCTATATTCTTGGTGCTTGGTGGGGGGGGCAACAGTGGGAGGGCTTCTAGTGTCCTGGCCCCACCGGTGGACCTCCTGATGGCACCTGGTATTTTTGGCCACTGTGTGACACAGAGTGTTGGACTGGATGGGCCGTTGGCCTGATCCAACATTGGCTTCTCTTATGTTCTTATGAGCCTGCCCTGTGAGCCATGAATTTGTGGATTGTAGGGCAGGCTCACACAGTGCCTGCTCTTTTCATGTGGGGCCATGGATGACTGCTGGGAACGGCACTTCTCCCTGCTGGCCAACTGGTGGGTATCTGGGGAAGCCCCAAAAATCGGGGACCCCCCCCCGGGGACTGGCATCCCTAGTCTACATTAAATTAAATGGACATGTTCTGAGAACTCCATACTTCCCAGGCACATTGGGGTGTGTTTGGGATTGGGGCAGCTCCATACAGGAAGAAGGGGCTTAGACCACCATCCCCACCGCATGCCGTTTTCCTGACCTGAATTGATCCCCTGGAGCTGGTATTTGCCCAGTTGGGAAACTGACTATGGGGATATTTTGTTAATGTAGCAGAGTTTGCCCAGTCATAAAAGTGTGATATTGCATGCAGTAAATAAATCTCCCAAAAAGTATATTGCAAAAGTAACACTTGCATTTCATAGAATCATAGAATCATAGAATCATAGAATGTTAGAGTTGGAAGGGACCTTGCAGGCCATCTAGTCCAACCGCCTGCACTCTGCAGGAATACAGCCTAAACCCCTACATACCTACAACATACCCAAAAGATGGTTGTCCAGTCTCCTCTTGAAAACGTCCAGCGAAGGAGCATCCATCACCTCCCGAGGCAGTCCGTTCCACTGCTCAACCACTCTTATTCCAGCAGTTTTGATTCACATTTAGGTTGCAGTCGGAAGAAGAGAGAGAAGCCTAAGCTAAAGAGGGAGAACAAACTGCACAAAGAGAGAGGGAGGGTTCAGAGGGCAGCTCCCATGTTGAGAGAGAGAGAGAGAGAGAGAGAGAGAGAGAGAGAGAGAGAGAGAGAGAGAGAGAGAGAGAGAGAGAGAGATCCCATTCAAGGAGATAACACTTATGCACAATCCACACATGCGGAATACTACATCTTCAATGCACTTCATCAATCATTTGCAATTGGATTTTTCCATTTCAGACAGTAAAATCCTGTTGCAAAGTGCATTAAAAGTGGATTGAAAGTGCATTGTTCAGACTGCGTGTGAAAGTGCCGTTATAGCACTCCCTCCCCCTGTGCGCATGCGCATGCCTCGTCCAGGCATACTGAGTCACTCACTCCAACACTGACATGTACATCTGCAGCCTCCACTGGGGCAAATAACACCTGCTGGGGCTGTTTCACATCAGTGAAGCACTGTGCAGACGAGTTCTAAGACCTTTCTCCCTGTCTGCCAATCCGAAATGATCCTGCATGGGTCTGAAAAGCATGGAGCTCCTAGAAAATGTCATTAATCCAATCTGGGGGAAATGTAATATGTAGTAATATTATGTATGGCTCAGGCTAGCCTGATCTGATCGGATGATGGAAGCTAAGCAGGGTCGGCCCTGGTTAGTGTTAGGATGGGAGACCATCAAGGAATACCAGCCCTCACTATGCAGAGGAAGGCAATGGGAAACCACCCTGTTCATCTCTTGCCTTGAAAGCCCACATCGGGCTCCATAAGTCAGCTGTAATTTGATGGTACTTTATCCACAACCATAGCTACATTATAAACGTCTACATGTTATGGTGGCGTGCAGAACTGACTTTGTGATTTCCAGGGATCCTGGAAGGTTTTTTTGGCCATCTTCTGGGCATGGAGGTCACTGGGGGTGTGGAGGGGGAGATATTTGTGGATTTCCTGCATTGTGCAGGGGGTTGGAGTAGATGACCCTGGAGATCCCTTCCAACTCTATGGTTCTATGATTCTGTACTGTCTGGTCTGTACTGGGATGATAACAACCGATTTTTTTGTAGTCTGCATAGAAAAATCATGAGGATCTGTTCTTTTGTTCTTTTTCAAATTGCACTATGGTAGCATCACGGAGGTCTGGATCAGTCTGCGGTGAATAGGCACAGACGTCAGCTGGTTTTGACGGTAGATCAAGTTATTTACATGCCGGGGAAGGGGGGAACCAAGACATTCTGGAGGATTCATGTTGATCTGCCTAAATCTCGCTTTTGCTATTTGAACTGAATAAAAGCTGGGTCACTCCGTTTCCAATAAGTATATTTACTTTGTCCCCTGTTAGCAGAAGCTGGCAGGGTTTCATACATTGTCTTATGAAGAGTTCCCCCATGGGGTCATTTCAGTATCTGCTTGAGAGAGAGAGAGAGAGAGAGAGAGAGAGAGAGAGAGAGAGAGAGAGAGAGAGAGAGAGAGAGAGAGAGGTTTTGGCTGAGCAAGGCATGTGGCTGGTTGGCTGGCCGGCTGGCCCAGGACTGAATAATACAGCAGAGGCTGGTGTGCATTTGGATGTATGAGGGCAGATTTGCTCCCTAGAGCAGATGTGGGAGCCCAGAACCTCATCTGATTTACAAGGGATCTGGCTGAATTTACGAGGGTTTAGTAGGAAGACTTTTAATCTGGCGCCCTGGCAGAGGCCTGCTGGAGACCAAGATGTATTTCCCTCCTAGGATTTTCCCTCCCTCCTTTTAAAATGTCAGAAACAGCCACAACTGGAGACGGAGTACCGCAGCGAGGGTACTCAACTGTGTGAAACGGCGAAGAGGGTTCCCTCCCGCTTCCGTGTTTAGCATCTCTTCCTACTCCGTGTTAAACAGCCTTTGGTGTTAATTTCACGCTGGGCGCTGTACGAAATGTAGACGTCCCTGTGCCTGGAGGGCTTGTAGACTGCAATACAGGTGGTGGAGGAGCTTTTGAGGCCATATACCTCCTCAGGAATTCTCACCCACCCAGCTTAATGTATAGGAAGAATTGCTTGCTTGAGCCGCCTCTCCTTGTTTGATGGGCACCTCTGGCACGATGCACTTTGCATTCATTCTCTGATTCTGGTGCACCGCAAACTAGAGACAGAGATCAGGGGACTTTAAGGCAGCCCCGTAGCCAGGAATTCTTTTGGTGGAGGGCTCCGGGGCATCGGGTGTTAATCAAATCAAATCAATGAAGCAGTGGAGGGAGGGGAAGCAGGGGAGAGGGAGACTAGTAGCTACTTACCCACTGCACCCACTGTTGCTAGCATGATCATGTGACCTGTGAAACAGGCAGTAGTGATGCAGGCGCAATGGGGAAGTAACTACTACTCTCCCTCCCCCCTCCCCACTCCCTCCACTGCTCCGTTACAGGAATTGCCTTGGCCTGGCCCCACAACCCCGGCTCCCTCCTCCCCCAACAGAAGGAAGGATGGAAGGGCCAGCATGGCGGCTTGAGGCAGTGTGGCTTAACAAGCCCCACAAGCCCAGGTACTTCTCTGGGAGGGTGGGAGGCAGTGGTGGGGTGGGGGGCATTAGCATATGCGATTGGGGTGCCCCCAACACTCCAATACTGGCTACAGCCCTGCTTTAAGGGCTTTCTCACATTCTAATTTTCCTTACTTGTGTGTCCCTGTTCCTTCTGTTTTTTCCTGTTTTGCATGTGTTTTGCTCCCTCTAGTGGTCAATTCAATATTACATTGCTGTATGTCCAGCATAAAAACCTGCAGTTGAAATATGAAGGGAGATTTGCTGGATATAAAGTGGTGTAATGTCCAATTGACCACTAGAGGGAGCAAAACACATGCAGAATGGGGAGACGGACAAAAATGTCAGAAACACATGAGTGAGGAAAACGAGAATGCGGAAAAGCCCTTTGATTAATTCTGGGTTTACAGCCCCTTGATGCTATGAATTCACCAAGTGCTTCAACTTGTAACGCTGCAGTATCAATTCAATTCCTTTTGGCCACTGTGGTTTCTTTTTCACTGTTCAGCGTTGTTCTTCTGTCCACAATATGTTCATGATCTCATCTCTCTTTCTCTCTTTTTTAAAGAGCAAGTTTCTAGTCCTCATAACTACAAAGATGGGTTTAAAAGTACATGAGCAACGGTGGCTGTAATCTCATGACTGTATACATAATGTTTTCCCTGAGTACTTCACTAGGTGGGGTCATGGGCATGTTCTGGGAACTCTGTGCTTCTCAGGTGTATGGGTGGCCTGTTTTAGGTCAGGATTGTGGTACATGAAAAGGGACTTAGACCTCCTCCCACCTGGGTGCCATTCCTCTCACATAAAATACCTCCACGAAGCCACTGCTCCCCCTGTCCAGGGCTGCATGTCTACTGATGTGGCTATTTGTTCATTTCCCCAATGGAACAAACGGCACCTCCCCAGGGCCTTCGTAAGATGGGGAAATGGTGCAGGGGGGAGGGTCTAAGCCCCCTCCTTGTATGCTGTGGTCTCAATCTAAATATGGCTCCATACACCTGGGAACTGGTGGTGTTCCAAGACCATATCTATGACCCCAATCGGGGACATACTTGGGATTAAGATAACATATATTTATGCTCTTCCAGTGCCCAGGGATAAAGTAAGCGAGAATCCCAGTAAACAGTAAAGGAATCTAACAGTAAAGGAATCTAACTGTAAAGGAATATAACCTTCCCCTTCCAGCAACACGTAGAAACTAGATATATTATGGCCAAAAAAGCGAATGTATGCATTAATCTTAATATATGCTGGTAACCTTTCAAGGGGCCATTTTTGGTTACCTGGCTGCAAAATTGAAATGCCTGTATATATTGGCACAGCCAGAGGTGTACGGCTGTGCTTTGAGCCCCTCCCCCTGCTATGCTGCTTTTTCCGTGAGAAGAGACTGCAAGAAAATGGGGATGGTGTTTTATTGTAGCTGTAAGGCCAGCCATAGTATAAAGCTGATGTCTGAGCCCTCCTTATTTTTGCATGCTCGGATAGAAGCAGTGGGGGAGCGGCATGCCAGTTCTGCAAACAGGCTGGAGTGGAAATTGGGGTGGAGGGCCCAAAGGCCGCTAGAGCCCAGGATCTGCATGCGGAGAGTCCTAGATTAAATTCTGGCATCTCTGTTTTAAAAGGTCGCAGGTAATAAGGCTGGAAAAGGCAAGACCTTTCTCTGAGACTTAGGAAAGCCCCTTCAGAGTAGCCAGTACTGGTCTGGAACATATAGATTAATGGTCTTTTCCACTATGAGGCAGCTTCGTTTGTTTACCGTGCTTAATAAGGTTACCGGGCCATTAGGTGGCCAGTTTGGTGTAGTGGTTAAGTACGCGGACTCTAATCTGGGAGAACCGGGTTTGATTCCCCACTCCTCCACTTGCACCTGCTGATGTGACCTTGGGTCAGTCACAAGCTCTGGCACAGCTGTTCCTGAAAGAGCAGTTTGTGTTAGAGTTCTCTCAGCCCCACCTACCTCACAGGGTGTCTGTTGTGGGGAGGGGAGGGAAAGGAGTTTGTAAGCTGCTCTGAGACTCCAAGTGAAGGGCGGGGTATGAATCCAATCTCATCCTCCTCTTCGTCCTCCCTATCTCCTCCACTCCCAAGAGCTTTGGAGGTGGGGCAAACAGTTGAAGTATAATTGCATTGGTGTACTGACATCACATCTGGGTAAAAAATCAGGATGTGACATCATCACATCAGGTGATGCTCTGGATTTCTCTACTCTATGGTAATATCATAGACTGTCCAGACACCCCTTTTCCAACCAACCCAAAACAAAGGTCAGGTAGGAGGGCACATTTGCCAGAAGATTGCCCCCCCTCAGCGGGCAAATGGTAAGCCTGGTACTGTGTCACTCCCTAGGTAGTGTTCTTTTTGTACAAGCACCACTGCTGGTCCTAATGCACTGGATGGATTCCTCATGTGGCATATCCTAAACTTGATAAGCATGTCTTTTATAACCCATCAGTATTCCAAGACTAGGATGCATTTCAAAGTATTCATCACAGGATTAAAATGCTCTGTCATATCATGTATACATCGTAGCCTGTGGTGCTCCTGGTTAATATCCAAAAGGGCTGAAAGTACCCACAATCTTCTGGGTGGGGGGGATGGAGGAAGTATCAAGTTTTTCAATATTTCAATTGCTGGTGAGGTGGGGGGAGTGGCATGCTATAGCCCGATCTTGTCAGCAGGACTTTAAAAAAAAAAAAAAAAAGAGGTGCCAGAACTCTCAAGAGGGAAATGACGTTTTCAATCTGTAAACTGAAAACTCACGGACTTTTAAACACTTAAAAAAAATAATTGTGTCAAATTTATTTATTATTTTATTATTTATTATTTCCGATTTATAACCTGCCTTTCCTGCACAGGCAGGCTCAAGGCGGCGTACAGCAGTTTAAAATACAATAAAACACAAATGCATAAGTGCAATACAATAAAATTCACGTAACAACAATATACATTCAAAGTGCAATAAAGTGCCGGTGGTGATTGCTGTATGGTGGTCCAAGTGGCGGCTCCTAATCGAAGGCCTGGCGGAAGAGCTCCGTTTTCCAGCTCCAGAACTCCATTCCGGCACGTTCCGCCAGAAAAAAAGGCTTGCTTGTCAGATCTCGGAAGCTAGGCAAGATTGGTACTTGGATGGGGGAGCTCCACCCTGTGAGCTGACCTGGATGGGGGTATAGGTCCAACGCAGTAAAGAGATTGTCACAGTTTTTGTGGGGCTTACCAATACGTCAGCTTAGGCTTGGAAAGGCACTTCGTTTTTTGCTCTGCTGTGAGCCCTAAACTGTACTGCCTGTGTGGTTGTTTCTGCACTCCTTGCCTGCTCAACCAGTGTAGTTTTAATCAGCCGACATGCCACAAGCTTTCTTCCAGAGGTCTCCGACTCTAAAAATACCCTGAACATTTCCCCATTATACCAGAGAGAAAGCACTGAAGAAAAATGTAATTACATCTGTGGATGCGGAAGGAAATGCATCACTCAAACTGCTGATCTGATGTGAAAGTATCCAATGGGCTTAAAGAAATTGTAGACCAGAGGGGGCAATTTTTGTCAACTTTTGACAGCATTGCCCGGGATACCCCTTCTTGGTAGTCTCTTTGGGGATCGCTCTAAAGGGTAATGGAAACATTCACCTGCTCAGGTAGCCTTGCTCTGAAGAGGCTTAATTGGTTTTCACCTTCCTGATTGGCTAGGATCTCTCATGTGGCCAACCTGGGAAACATAGTGTTAATTCGGTCCCCTGAAGCAAGAAGCTTCTGTTAATCTTAGGGTTCCCACCCCGGTGGGTGCACAACTGTCAGTAGGAAAACTCAGACGCCAAAGCGCCTACTGATACTTTGCAAACATGAGAGCAAACCTAATGCATCTCAGCCAATCTAAATGTTAAACTATGAACTGCTGCCCTACCGTCCTTCTGACCTTCTAGTTTTAGCTGCGCCCTCTTGATTATCCTCATCTGCCTTCAATGATGATAGATTCAGGTGAGGTAGCCAAGTTAGTCTGAAGCAGTGGAACAAAGTTCAAGTCTAGCAGCACTTTTAAGGGCAACAAAGTTTAATTCTGGGTATGGGCTTCTGTGTGGACGCACATGTCTTGAGATAACATCTGAATACCCAGAATAATGGAAAAAATTACATACCAGCAGGGCTTTTTTGGTAGAAAAAGCCCAGCAGGAACTCATTAGCATAATAGGCCACACCCAACAGCAGAAACTCATTAGCATATTAGGCCACACCCCCATGTTACCAGGAGTGTGGTCATCCAGCCACACCCACCTTTTGCTTCTTATTCTGTTTACCTTGTTTGTTGTCAAAACCCAGGGCTTTTTTTGCAGCAGGCCACACACCCCTAATGTAGCCAATCCTAATGAGTTTCTGCTGTTGGGTGTGGCCTATTATGCTAATGAGTTCCAGCTGGGCGTGGCCAACTCGGGAGCCAGCCAGAACTCCGTTCCTGTGCATTCCTGCTCAAAAATAGCCCTGCATACCAGATAAATCAATGTGAGTTAAGCCCACCTCACAAAGACTTTGCAGAAATGTGGTTTATTATATTAGACTTTCTGTTGCAGATTGATGTTATTCCGAAATACTCAGAATCTTTATTCTTATTATAATATGTACACTATATTATAGATATGGTCCTGTTACTAGCTTATGAGGTCATTCTTTCTTTGTGAATGTTGTGCTAATTGCATGTGTACGAGTCATTGTAACAAGGTCAAATGTATGCTCTGTTAAACTGTTATTTGTTTGATTTAGTATTAGATTGCTACTATTCTATGTCGTGTGTGAAAATAGATAAAATAAATCTTTTTTAAAAAGTCACTGGACTCAAACTTTGTTCTGCTTTCGATGATGTCTGCACAAAGCCACATCCGATTGGCTGCACAGTATTGTGAGGTCATCACATTCTCTGCCTTCACCTTGATTGGCTGGGGATCTTGTGGTAAAGAAGCCCTAACCAAGGGGGCCGAAGCAGCAGTTGGAACAGGAGAATTAGGGTTGCAAAAAGCCCAAATATTCTTGCTGGTGAGGTTTTTGCAAACAATTTTTGGGGTCTCTGAAAACCGTTTCAGCATCCCGGAGACAGGAAAGGCCGTGAATCATCAGCGATTCCCAGATGCCATATAAAAGCCCCCCCACTCACACACCTTTGCCCTTCTCTCTGCTAAGCATTGTAGAAAGCGTCTCTCTCCCGCTGCTGCATTATTCTCGGCAAGGCCTTGCCTCCCTTTTAACTGCGCCTCGTCTCGAAGAATTGATCTGTACACTCTTCGGCTTGATCAAAGGTTGACACGTGGGGTATGCGCTTAGCACTGCCCTGTCACCGCCTGTTCCGTGCAGCTTCAATAATTCATCACAGGAAGCCTGAAGAAGCAGTGCCAGGGAACGGATGAGCGGGAGAAGCGGGGGGCTCTCTCGCATCCAAGTCCGGTACGGAGGAGAGCTTGATACGCTGCTGCTTGCCTGTCATTTCGTTAAACCGGGCCCACGTTAATTGGGTTTTACACACTATGCTGCTTCTCCCATAAAGTTTCCCCTGCCCCGTTTAGTTTCAAAAACAAGACATTTGGGTTCTCCTCCTCCTCGCCCTCCACCTTCTTATAGATGCATCAGCAGATAAGATGTGCATCCCTAGAGGAATTGTAAAGGGAAGGTTTGGACAAGTGACTAAGATATGGAATATCCTGCCTCGGGACAGGAGATTTGCCCTGGAATTATAGCAGTCGGTTCTGTCTCTCTATTTAAGATCTCAAGCCTGGGTTATGGTGTTTGTGTGAAGACAGCGGGAAACAGTCTTTGCGATGAGACACGTGCAGCCTTCGGTCGTGACTGCCTGTGACTCATTTCCTAATTTTTCTCCTGAAGTTTAATTACATGGGCTTTTGAACAGTGATGACGGTGTGTTGCCCTACCTAGGCTGTGATGATGATTTTCATACTGAGACATTTTGGTCTGGACTTAAAGCCACGATGGGCCTGATGTAGGGTTGCCAGCACTGTTCCCTCTAAGATGAGTTAGTGTGAGCTAGCTCTCAGCTTTTTAGCCTCCAGCTCACAGATTTTTGTCTTAGCTCAGGAAGGAGGGCTCCAGAGCAAACTAATCTATGCAGTAGCTTGCTCACAGCTTTAATGCCAGTAGCTCATAAAGTAGATTTTTTTTGCTCACAAGACTCCACTGCTTAGAAGGACATTGGTTGCCAGCCTCCAGGTGATGGCTGGAGATCTCGTGGGATTACCACTGAAATCCGGGAAACAGAAATCCTGGAGAGAATGGCTGCTTTGGAAGGTGGAATCTATGGCATTAGACCCTGCTGATGTCCTTTCCCTCCTCCTCAAAGCCCACCCACCCCAGGCTCCACCCCCCAAATCTCCAAGTATTTTCCAGTCCAGAGCTAGCAGCCCTAGGTGATGGAATTGCCTTCGCACTGTGTTATGTATTGAAGTGTGAATCAAGCCTATACTTTACTGTGGTAAGCTTCAGTCTAAATGTGGCTCTTCATCTGTTGCATTACCATTGGCTGGTTTCTGCGAAACCTCTGTAAATATCCAATCACTGTGTGAAAATGTATCAAAGAGGGAACGGTCCTGATTGGCCTTTATCCCTGTGTTATGATTGGTCTTTAACATGTTATGGGTGTGGCTTTGAAAGCCCGGGACAGTTTAAAAAGGGAGCTGTGCTCCTCTTGTCATTGTATTCTCTAGCTGGTATTTGCTGTTACAGATAAAGCTGAAATCACTTTTGCTGAAATCCTGTTGTTGAGTGGCATACTTAACACACTGTGCTTAGGCTGGGGGGAGGGCACAGCAAGCAGAACAAGAATGGGTCAAATCTGCATTTGCATTTTTAAATCAGTTTTGTGCTGCTGTGATGCTGCCTTTCTCTATACTTGTTTGAAAAATTGTTTGGAGAAGATTCATTTAAAGCGGTGTGGAGGCGCAATGACAGTGGAGCCGCTGCAAGAGGGTGATAAACATATGTAGACATGCAAAAGTATGCTAGTACTGTTGAAGTGTGAAAATGAAAGCAAATGTAGACAGCTTTTTTGAAGATGGAGTCAGAAGGCTGGGACACCGGTGGGAAAGACAAATGCAGATTCGACCCCTGTTGTTTGCACCCGTTGCTTTCCCACTGCTGCTTCTGCTGCCAGGGCAGAGGTATGTTTTTACACCTCAATAGAGAAGGAACAGGGTTTGTGGATGGGTTTCTTTTAAATTTTTTTAATGCAGTTTATGCCATCTCTGACATCTTTGGAGATATTATCCCAAACTTTAAAATAAATAGCATGAAACATGGGCCATCATGTTGTTGTTGACTCTGGAGAGGTCATAGTTTAGCTGGAGTTTGGCAAAGCTAGTTTGTAGGATTGCCGGCTCTGGATAAGGAGATTCCTAGAGATTTGGGGGGTGGGTGGAGCCTGGGGAGGGCAGGGTTTGGGGAAGGGAGGGGCCTCAGCAGGCCATAATGCCACTGTCATGTACTGAGCTTGAGATCCATAACAAAAGAAGGCTGGGATCCTAGGAGCGCACCAGTAGGAATGCGGGGATCCTAGAATAGCTCAATAGCGTTACCTGGAAAGGTATCCCAGTGTAAATAACCTCTCACGGGGAGTGGGGTGTGTTTTGGGTGTGTCTTTCTGGGGGGCATAAAACCTGGCTTCGGCCAGGGGCCTTTGTCCCTGTTCTCACTGCTGAATCACTTAATAAACCATGAGCTGATCACTCAACGCGTCTGAAGTGAACCCAGGACATTTCAGCCACAGAGCCCGCCCAGGGCCGGCCCCAGGTGTCTGGGCGCCCTAGGCAGGACAGCCTGGGGCGCCCACCCCACCAGGGATGCCAACCTCCTGGTGGGGCCTGGAGACCGGGGGGGTGGCGGAGCGCTGGCTTTCCTGGGCACTCCGCAGCTGTGGGCCCCCCAGGAAAGCCAGGGAAGGGGCGGGGGTTTAGACCTCTGCCCCTTCCCTCCCAGCACCGGCTTGCTTGGGCTCTCTACGGCTGCGGGGCACCCAAGCAAGCCAGGGAAGAGGTGGGGGGAGCTTTTCTCGGGGGTGAGGCGCCTTTTGGCGCCCCTGTGGCCGGCATGCTCTAGGCAAGTGTCTAGCTCGCCTAGTGGGCAAGCGTCTAGCTCGCCTAGTGGGCGAGCTGGCCCTGAGCCCACCCTCCCAAGCAGCCATCTTCTCCAGGGGAGCTGATCTCTGTAGTGCGGAGATCACTTGTGATTCTGGGGGATGGCCAGGCCTCACTTGGAGGAAGGCAACTCCACTAGCATGAGAATTCTCTGCATTGGGGTCACGTGGTGATAACATGTCCGGCACATGGGGGTGCCAGCTCTGGGTTGGGAAATAACCAGAGATTTGGGGAGTGGAGTTTTGGGAGGTTGGAGGTGGGGGTGGGACCTGAGCAGGGTATAAAGCCATAGAGTCCGCCCTCCAGAGTAGCCATTTTCTCCAGGGGATCTGATCTTGCCTGTTTGGAGATCAACTGTAATAGTGGGAGATCTCTAGGCCCCCTTAGAGCTTGGTAAATCTACAGTGGCACAACACGCCTCAGCCATGATGCATGTATGTTTGTGAGAAAGAGAGAAAGACTGGGGGGTGGGGGAGCCGTTATATATCCAGCAGCCTTTGTATTATACAAACAGTGTGTATTCCAGCTACAGTTGCCAACCTCCAGGTGATGGCTGGAGATCTTCTGGAATTAAAACTGATCTCCAGGCAACCGAGACCAGTTCACCTGGAGAAAATGGCCACTTGGAAGCATGGACCACATGGGCATGATTACCCTGCTGAGATCCCTCCCCTGCCCAACCCCACCCTCCTTACACTCCTCCCCTAAAATCTCTTGGTATTTCTCAACCCAGAGCTAGCAGCCTTAATTCTAGCAGAATAAGAATGAAGGGATGTGGCGAAACCATACAGGTGGCCAAAGATGTCCCAACGGTGCCTCGTATTCATGGATGCACACGAACCAAGGGGGCAAATATGTCTTCTCCTTCTCCAGCCCTTCTGTCAGCATAGTTTCACAGATGGAAGAGGGGAAGGGGGCGAATTCATCCACTTCCTGCTCTACACTGCATCTGTGGCTGTATGGCTATTACTCCATCTAAGGTCTGTGACCATAGGAATTGGTTCTTCCCAGGAAAGGCAGACAAGGAAAAGCTCTGTATCCCACAGAGCCTTCTGCTGGTGGATCACTGGATCTAACCCGTTGTCTGTAACCCTGGATGTAGCCAGGGGGAGGCTAGTGGGTCCGGCATCCCATGTGCCGTCATAATTTGCCACACCTAAGAATATTTTAAGAACAGCTTAATAATAGATAGAAATTCCACTTCGTGAATCCTTGTAGAAAAGGGGGGTGGAATGTTTTTTTTTTAAATAATAATGGTGACCACTAGTGTTTGAAACACCACTAAAGTTGTCAAGTGGCCAGGACCAAAAGAAGTCATGTCCTTTTTAACAGGAGGAAGAGGAAGAGGAGGAGAAGGAGGAGGAGACTTCTTCTCCCCACAACAGGCACCTTGTGAGGTAGGTGGAGCTGAGAGAGCTCTTGAGAGAACTGCTTTTGAGAGAACAGCTCTGAGAGAACTGGGACTGGCCCAAGGTCATCCATCTGGCTGCATGTGGAGGAGGAGTGGGGAATCAAACCCGGTTCTCCAGATTAGAGTCAGCTGCTCTTAACTACTACACCGCGCTGGCTCCTGGTGCCTGAAGTTAAATATCATCACCAGATAACTGCTTGAAGATCAAACTGATATGAAAGAGACGGCTAAAGGGATCAGTAGAAAAAGTTAGCTAACCTAAACTCCACCCATCTCTACAAGAATCCTCCTGGCTATGGATGGATTTTTCAAGGTCCCAGTCATAATATCTAGGACAAAGGATCTGGTTTAGCAATATGATTTTGAGCATAGTCACAGTAGGTGGTAACTTAAGAAGTTCACTTAAGAAGTCTGAGCTTAAAAGAGGGTAAGTGGTGACTTGAGAAGTTCCCTAATAAAGAAAGGTGTTCATTATAATGGCATAAAAATGAGTTTTTAAAAATTGCTATTCTAATTCAGCATACAACTATCATAGACCATAAGTACCATACATATCAGTGTGCAAGTATTATAGGCCCATTGATTGGGGTTGCCAGCCTCCAGGTGACACCTGGAGACCTCCTGCTACTACGGTTGATCTCCATAGGATCTGTTCTTCTGGAGAAAGTGGCTGCTTTGGAGAGTGGACTCTGTAACGTTGTCCCTGGCTGAGGTCCCTGTCCTCCCCAGGCTCCACCCCCAAATCTCCAGGTATTTCCCAACCAAGACCTGGCAATCCTATATGTTGATTAGGGTTGTGAGGTCTGAGTTGGAAAATATCTGGGGACTTTGGGGTTGGATCCAGAAGAGGGCGGGATTTGGGGAGGGGAGGGGCCTCGGCATGGTACAGTGCCATGAAGTCCACCCTTCGAAGCAGCCATTTTCTCCAGGGGAGCTGATCTCGGTCAGCTGGAGATCAGTTGTAAAAGTGGGAGATCCCCAGGCCCCACCTGGAGGCTGGCCAACCCTAACGTTGATGCTGAGGTCACTGAATGAAAAATCTACATGTGAAACACACTTGAAAGAGTCCTCTCAGTTTTTAAAACTATGTTATCCTCACAGCAACAAACCTGCGAGGTAGCTTAGGCTGAGGGAGAGTGACTGGCCCAAGGTCACCCAGTACCCTACCATGGCTCACCCCGATCCTAACCATTACACCACACTGCCTTTGTCCCAAGTTTTGTCTAGGTCAACCTTCTTGTCGTCTTTCATTCCATTTTTTCTCTTTTGTTAGAATGAGGTAAATAAACATTCCACCATTTTTTAAAAGAGTCCTCCATTCAGAGGTTGGAAAGAGCTTATTCCCTGACATATTCCCATTCCATGTTTCTAGAATAATAGGATCCCAGAGCTGGAAGGGTCTTGGGGGGTGCACACGGGGACAGGTTCAAACCTGTGACCTTCACCTCTGTCATCTGCAGCCGGAAGGTGGTACAGTCCAGGATTAGCTTTTCTACCTCAGACATATCTAGATTTGAGTCCAGTAGCACCTTAGAGATCAACAAGAATTTGGGGGTATAAGCTTTCAAGCGTCAAAGCTCCCTTTGTCAGATTTGACTCGTGAAAGTTAATACTCTGGAAATCGTCTTGGTCTCTGAGGTGCCCCTAGACTCCACATCTTGCTGCGCTACTGCAGTCCAATATGGCTGCCCTCTGAAACTACCTCAGCCACTGTGTGGGGTAGACGGGGCTGAAGGAATCTCTGGTGTCCTGTGAGCTTATCCCCTTGTCAAGGAACAAGCCCATGTCCTGGAGGTGACAGGGGTGTGAGCGCAGCTGTAATGGAAGGCGTGCTGCTTCCCCGGGTCTCTGAGGCAATTTGGTAGCTGACTCAAGGCCGGCTCTTCGCTCGTGCAGTTCTCATTAACCTACCCAGCTTGTGGGCTCCGGGGGGACTTGCAGTGACAGCTCCCTAGATTAAGGCTCTGCATCCATTCGCTTCCTGGGGTTTGGTGGGGGGGCTGAATTTGTTTTTTGATTGGCACTGGCGTGTGTGCATGAATGTTTGTGTCCAATAATTCTCCCGGTGCATGGATTCTGAACATGATCGCACCAGTTTATTTGGGAGGAATTAATGTGGAATAAATATTGTCCCTTACGTGCGAGCACAAACACTATTTAGCATCACATTTTGTGTGCATTGTGTGGGGAAACGGGTGAATCTGCCTTTCTACTGAGAGAATATACAGGATGGTGAAGGTGTGGTGAAGGGTACGTAACAGGTGTTAAATCAGGATGGGCATACTTCAGGCTTGTGAGGTCTGAGAGCCAGTGTGGTGTAGTTGGTTAAGAGTATTGGGCTGGTATCTGCGAGACCTAGATTTGAATTCCCACTTGTGCCATGGAAGCTCACATGGGTGACCTTGGGCCAGTCACACTCTCTCAGCCTAACTTAACTCACAATAGGGTTTCCAGGTCCCTCATACCTGCCAGCGGGGAATGGGGGTTGAACTTAATGGGCGTAGAGAGGAACGCTGAAAATAAATGTGGTGTACCTATGTGACCTGGAAATGATGTAGGCATGTCAGGGACGTCGAGGGGGGTGAAGCTTTGGTTTTTGGACAAAACTCTATGGTAGAATTAGCTTCTACCATAGAGTTTTGCCCAAAAAACAGAGTGTCCCCCCCACGTCACCAATGTGCCTACGTAACTTCTGGGTCATCTAGGCACATCATGTTTATTTCCGGTTTCTTGCCTGTTTGGGGAGGGATAATTGGGGGCGGGGTGGAGAGGAGTGCCCAAAACTTGGGGACCCCCACCCACACTGGGGGGTAGGGATCTGGGTTGTTGTGAGGATAAAATGGAGGCGAGGAGAATGATATAAGCTGCCTCGGGTTCCCATGAGGTAAAAGGTGGGTTATAAATGAATAAAATAAAATAAATATTCTCCCCTCATTAGAATCTCTTCCTGTCAAACAACGTGTGTCAAATTTTCAACACAAGAGCACATACTCAGCACCCCTTAAAGTTACTGTTCTGTGTAAAGAGATCCTGAGTAGGGCCATTACTCATGAAGTACATTCAGGGTTGGGCCAACATTTTACCAAGCCTGATATTCTCTGCAAGAATCCTAGCCATCAGCAGGCATCAGAGGGTCTATCTGACAAGGGCAAACAGGGCCTGTCTTCTGCTCACATGATTGCCAACTCCAAGTTGGGAGATTTCTGGAGATTTTGCTGAGGTAACCTGGGGACAGTGGGGTTTAGGGAGGAGAGGGACCTCAGTGGGGTACAAGGCCATATAGTCCACCCTCCAAAGCAGCCATCTTCGCCATGGGAACTGATCTCTGTAGTCTGGAGATGAGCTGCAATTCCAGGAAGTCTCCAGGCACCACCTGGAGTTTGGCAACTCTAGCTGCTCATCCCTTCTTTAAATGACCCATAATGGTTTCAGTAGGACTTTCTTCTGAACATCCAAAACTTGTCTCCTCCAGTCTGACGGTGCTGGCTTCCAAACATTGGAGGCTGCCAGATATGAGACTATATTATATTTTTGATGATGGACTTTAAACCTCTTGTTGCCATATCTGAAAACTTGCAGAAGCCACATACCTTTGAATAACTACACCGCCTTATATGGAATCACAGAAAGGCGTCATACAAAACACATAAGAATTCTCAGTGCAACGCTGTCCATAGCAGACCAGCTAGCTTAAAATGAGCCATCCTCAAAGGGCATCGCTCAAAGGTACTGCCCAGGTCCTCTTTGCACACAGATGGTCCCAGGTTCAGTCTCCAGCTGAAAGGGTCTCGGGTTGCAGTGCTAGAAATGAATATACTAAAACTCCCAGTAGCGCCTTTAAGACTAACAAACTTTATTGCAGCATAAACTTTCGAGAAACGCAGCTCTGTTCGTCAGATGCATGGAGGGTATGTTTTCTTCATACCCTCCACGCATCTGACGAACAGAGCTGTGTTTCTTGAAAGTTTATGCTACAATAAAGTTTGTTAGTCTTAAAGGCGCTACTGGGAGTTTTAGTATTTGCAGCAACAAACTAACACGGCTAACTCCTCTGAAGAAATGAATATGGAAGTCTTGGGGGATTTCATCCCTCCCTCCCTCCCTCTCTCCCGTATGTGGATTGGCCCTTCCTTGTCTCCTACAGAGACTTAAAGGTGTTTGGATAGTGGCCAGATTGTGTGGTGGCACTCACCTGGGAGCAGGGAGAACTCCGTTTAAGTCCCTGCTAGGCCATGAAGCTCACTGGGTGACCTAAGACCAATCACTGTCTTTCTCATCCTGGTGTACTCGGAGGGTTGTTGTGTGAACAAAACAGAGGCATGGAGAACTCTAAAGGATGCCCTGAGTTCCTTGAAAGACGGCCAAGAATAAAAATCTGATCAAACCAGATCTCCAGCTACTTCCTACCTAATGTAGCAGCAGAAAAGGTGGTCATGTGATCTCCCACCTTTTGCTTCCCTGATGATGTCATCTACCACCCTTTCTGCTCCTGATGAAGAGAGCAGGACTCCATGGTTGCCAACTCCTTGTTGGGAAATACCTGGAGATTTTGGGGAGTAAAGCCTAGGGAGGGTGGGATTTGGTGAGGGGAGAAACCTCTGCAGGGTATAATGCCACGGAGTCCACCCCCTAAAGTTGCCACTTTCTCCAGGTGAACAAATCTACTTTGTCTGGAGATCAGTTATGCTGGGAGATCTCCAGGTCTAGGGCTGCCAGCCTCCAGGTGAGGCCTGGAGATCTCCCGCCTTTACAACTGATCTCCAGCTGACAGAGACCAGCTCCCCTGGAGAAAATGGCTGCTTTGAAGGGTGGACTCTATGGCATTGTACCATGCTGAGGTCTTGCTCCTCCCCAAACTCCATCCTCTCCTGGCTCCACCCCCAAAGTCTCCAGGTATTTTCCAAACCAGGGCTGGCAACTCTATCCAGGTCCCATCTGGAGGTTGGTAACCCTAAGGAAAACAGTCGTGGTGGATGGCAGGATCAGGGAAGGACAAGGTAGAAGTGTCATGGCTGCCTTGTCTCTGGTGGAGATTTATGTGGATAATGGTCAGATGGTGAGTTGGCGGATGAAGAAAAAGATCCCTATAAACTGGGCTTGGGGTGGGTGAGAGAGATGAAACCCTCTGTTTCCGATTCAATCATTTTGCCAGTTTACAGCCGGCAAAATTTGTACGCCAGGGATGTCAGATTGTTTGTTTGGCTTCACAAACCTATCAGTCACCTATTCCCAATTTGTAAGGACTTCCCGACGCAA
Source organism: Gekko gecko (assembly GCA_029375565.1). Classification (NCBI taxonomy): domain Eukaryota; kingdom Metazoa; phylum Chordata; class Lepidosauria; order Squamata; family Gekkonidae; genus Gekko; species Gekko gecko. Next base: position 282,322,704 of record JAPDNY010000002.1, read on the forward strand.
AACCTTCCATTGACTTGAATGGATTTCATGCTAAGGCGGCAGCGTGTGCGTAACGCATAGCTATGGAAAACGGCAAATGACTCGGATGTGATCTATGCTGTAATGCCTTCCAGATCATGGGAGCTTTGATTGCCTGAGTGGATTCTCTGGAAAACGCAGAATTTATCTGCGCGGGGGAAAGGAAGGTTCTAATGACTACTGGGATGGATTACATTCAAATAAATGAATTACAAAGCATGTCGGCTATGCACAGTCAATGCAAATTGTTCCTTGCTTTGTATAAAGGCCTGAATGTCTGCTTTGGCACTGCCTTTGCATAATTACATGCCACATCTACAGAAATGGATTAGCCGAGTCTGACTGTGTCCCCCCCCCCACAACCACAGCAGCAGAGCACTATATAATTCATTCTGCTTAAAGAAAACAGTAGAAAATGGTAGGGAACAATGAAGATGGCAATTCTCAGACAGCTTACTCCAAAGTAATCCCACATGAATTATTTCTCTTGGACAGCGGGATTCTTTCCATTGTCAAATCTGATGTCCTCACTAGACCTAAAGGCGTGTTCCAGAAAAAAGGCTAAGGCTAGATGTTCTTCACTCAGCGCACACAACTCAGCAACAGGACTGATGTATCCGGTATGATATTGCTGCTGCTTGCAACTTCATGAATCCTCATCTGACCGACCTACAATCCCAGCAACCTTTGAGAAGCCGCAAAAGGTCCCCGGGGCTTGTATTTTAGGACCATTACACACATTAAGTGTCAAACCTGGTTTTGCCACTAGTCCTTTTCAGATGTTCAGTATGGACACAGTGCATGCACTTGGGAGAAAGGAGAGGGGAACATGGTGGCAGGCTCCACCCCCCCAATATGTATTCATTGGGAACTATGCATAAGTGTTCATTGGTATGTGGAATGCATACTTGCATGCTTGTACAGCCAGTCTGGTATAGTGGTTAGGAGCGCGGACTGTAATTTGGGAGAACTGGGTTTGATTCCCCACTCCTCCACATGCAGCTGCTGGTGTGACCTTGGGTCAGTTATAAGTTCTTTCAGAGCTGTTCTCTCAAGGGCAGTTCTCAAAAGAGCTCTCTCAGCCCCACCTACCTCACAGGGTGTCTGTTGTGGGAAGGGGAAGGGGAAGGAGATTGTAAGCCACTCTGAGACTCCTTCGGGTAGCGAAGGGCAGGGTTCAATCGAATCTCTTCTTCTCCCCACACCATTAGGAACCCTGCCTGTTCAGGGTTCCCAATTGCATAGAGAGAGACCTACGTACATAAGCTTTTTGCATACATTCCAACAAACACCCTTAGGTTGGAGGTGGAGTTGGCCATGCAAACTCCCTCCCTCCCAATGCATATTCATTGTTCACACACTGCACAGCTGAAAAAAGGACCCGAAAAAAGGATTTGTGAATCAGAGCTCACTTAATCTGATGCATATTTCAGTGCAATGCCATGCCATTGTTCCTGCTTGCCTAACAGATGTGTTCTTCAATCCATCTGATGATGTAAGCTCTGATTCACAAAAGTGACATCAAAGCCCATGCTGGAATAAATTTTGTTAGTATTTAAGGTGCCCCTGGACTCCCATTTTTAATTTTCATTTGAGGATGTTCATGTAAAAACAGTATGCAGCTGGGCTCACTTGTTTGAGTAATCTAGAGTGTCTGCACTTTGCAGGCACCATATCCGCTGTCATCCTGTTATGGCAAAGATTGTAGCTGATTAGACCTGATGGGTGTTTAGGGCAATGTGGATGGTGTTATTCTCTGACAAAGGGCGTCCTGGTCAGGTGATAGATAAGACATGTTCAAGGGGACACACAAGACTCGTGGAAGAAAATCATTAGCTCCCCTCACACATTTCACCCCTTTGCCCATGCCTCTCACTGTTGTCCACCCTGCCTTTGCCACCTCCTTCTCCCTTTGTGCCCTCTTTCCTTGTACCTTTATCACTTTTTCTTCCTTCTCTCCTTCTAGTCCCAGCTTTCAGTGCCTTCGCAGACCAAAAGCCTCCCGTCCAATGCTCCTTCTAAGCTGTGGAGTCTTGTGAGCAAAACTTCTACTTTGTGAGCTACTGGCATTAAAGTTGTGAGCCAGCGATTTGGCTGCTGCTTATTTCAGTTTGCTCCGGCGCCATCCTTCCTGAGCTAAGAGACGAATGTGTGAGCCGGAGGCTAAAAACTGTGAGCTAGCTCACACTAACTCACCTTAGAGGGAACACTGCTCCAGTCCTGCTCGGGTTGTTAAGCAATCCCTCAGTGCCTCCATGATCTTATGGGAGTTCACAAATTCTTGGACAGTATCTTTTGTTGTGGGGGCGGGGTTAAGCTCCTTTTCTATTTCTTTTTCTTTACTTCTAGAATTTTTGCACCAGTTTGGGGGCTGTCCTGGCTTTGTAGAACCCACTCCCTGTTTTGAAAATGTCCCCATTTTGTGCATTTTTTGATCCGCACTCAAGGGCCTTTGTTCAGATTAGAGATATTGATTAGGGTGTGAAGGAAAAGAGGCCAATATTTGTTGGGAGTCAGAGTTCCTTCTTCACTACCTTAACATAGGATCTAATCTCTTGCTATAGCGGGAAGGAAGGCAACCTTGACACATCCAGTCTTTGCAGCCCATCCCAGCTCATACCTCATTTATTTATTTACACCTGTAGATCTCCATGTCACAGCAGGTGAGGGAGGGATAATGATGGCCCTTTAAGGCCCAGCTGACTTATGGTGACCTGGTTGGGTTTTCAACACAAGAGATGTTCAAAGATGGTTTGCCATTGCCTGCCTCTGTGTCATGGTCCTGGTATTCCTTGGAGGTCTCCCATCCAAATACTAGCCAGGGCTGACCCTGCTTAGCTTCTGAGATCTGATGAGATCTGTAGCTCAGAGGAACTGTCTTACATGCGGGGTAGCACCAACACGGGGCACCCCACTTCTGACCTGAACCAGAGACCCACAGAATCAGGCCAAAGAGGACACTAGTTTTGATCTGTGCTAAAAAGCTAGCCAAGAGCTCTGAAAAGGGTTTTAGTCTAAGGTTGCACAAGGCACCCTCCAGGGCAATCTCCAATCCCTCCTCCACCCAGCGAAGGTATGCCTACATAATGACTGTGAATTCCTTCATGTAAAGTATCTTCTATAGCCATTCAATAGGCATCTGGCAAACCTCCTCTGTCTCCATTCCCTCTCGTAATCCAATTTTTTGTGTGACACCTATGCCTCTGTGGAAATCCTTGCCTCAGCACCTGTCTCAGCACCTGCCCCCTCCTTCAGGATACTGAGACAAATTGATCAAACCTTAATTTCATCAAGGATTCTTCCTGACACCTATCAGAGACCGATTTCTCCCTTTTCTCTAAACCTGGGAACCCATTCAACCTGCCCTGATAGGACTATCAATGGTCATTAATCCCATCAAGTTCTGGCCCGGGAGATCGCCCCTCAAATTCCTGTAAAAATAGAGCACAAACCCTGCCTCGGTGTGTACTCTGAGGGGGCCTATTATAGGGCATATCCCCAAAGCCTCTGCTTTGAGTCTGCTTTTCTCCACATGAAATACTGGCTGTTTGTGCTTTCTTCTACATGGACGTCTTCATATCTGGACAGGTAATATAACCACTATAACTGCTCCTTGTGGACTCTGTCATCAACTCTTTATTTCTTAGTTCGGGATTGTGTATATATGTTGATTGTTTAGTGTGATTGTATGTAGGGATATTTTCTAATAAAACTATTGAATACTCTGTAAATACGGAGTCTTCATACAGAACCAGACCTTGGTATATATAGGTGAGTGATCCCTTGTATCCTTCCGGCCTCCTCTATCTCACAGCTAATTTCCCCCAATATCGAGACAGGCCACTTGTGGTAACAGATCGGTCCATAAGTCAGCTGGGCTACACAGATCAGGGAAAGTGAGGCTTAGTCAAATGAGGCTGTTGAGGTGATGGACAGGAGGAACCACAGTTGCCTTGCCTTCTTGCTTTTGTGGAAAAAATGTGGAGCCAATGTTTTGTTTTGTTGAGTCAGTGTTGGAAGGTGGCAAACCCTACTTGGGAAGGGGGAGTTGAAATGATTCTCTGGAAAAGAAACTTCTTCCTCTTTCTAGGGTCACGGCAGCCCTTCTGGAATATTTTTGGCGGACTCTTGTTTCCAGAGCTGGAGAACGCTTTCCTACCCTGCTTTGATTTCCAGCTGCCTTTGAATCCACAGGGCCCAACTAATTAGAGGTGACTGGCACTTTAAAGGGCTCCCCACCACTATGAATTATGTATACAAACGTCTGCCTCGGTTAGACTAAGTTTCTTCTCCGGCACTGTGGCGAGAGGAAATTATTGGAGCAGTGACTGTGGTACAAATCCAGTCCTCTCAAGGCTGTGGACATCCTTCTTTTTCGGGGAGGGGAATCTTATTGGAGATTTTGAAAGAAATTTTTGACAGAGTTGAAAGGGTAGGGAAAGGAAGACAATTCCCGAGGCCGGTGTTTCCACAGCATCATGCCAAGCTGCACCCTCCAGTGCTTCATAGATGAAAACAGAAACACATCTTGTAACACTAATCTACTAGGGTTGCTAGCTTCAGGTTGGGAAATACCTGGATATCTGGGTGGTGAAACCTGAGGAGGACAGGGTTTGGGGTGGGGAGGACTTTAATGGGGCTCAAATGCCATAGAGTCCACCTTCCAAAGAGGCCATTTTCTCCAGGTGAACAGATCTGTGTTGCCTGGAGATCAGTTGTAATCCCAGGAGATCTCCAGCTGCCACCTGGATTCTGGGCCTGGGATCCCTAAATTGTGGGAGCACAGGACGGTGTTCATGGCCATAGCCCCATTTTATCTTCACAAGAATTCTATGAAGTAGGTTATGCTGAAAGGGAGAGTAACTGACCCAGTTAGGTCAACAAGCTTTGTGGCAGAGGAAGCATTTGAATTTGGTCGATTCTCTTTGGGGCTGCCTCTAGGATTGTTGATCCAATGTGCACAGGAAGTTCCACCCTCAGAATTTAATCCCCAGGGGTGTGAGGGCCTGACTTGGATCTGTCCTGCAGAGTAGGGGGGGGGGTACTTAAGTAGGGTTGCCAACTTCCAGGTAGCAGCTGGAGATCTCTTGGAATTACAACTGTTCTCCTGGCAACAGAGATCAGTTCTCCTGGATAAAATGGCTGCTTTGGAAGGTGACATTAGACCTTGCTGAGGCCCCTGTCCTTCCCAAGCCCCACTACAGAGGCTGAGAATTTCCCTTCAGAGTCGAACTTCCAGTGCTTGAATGGGACTATCAGATGTGAGCTGATCACTCCAGACAACCTGAAGCCTGCAACAGGTTCCTATCGGGATTTAAATATTTTCACTAATTTGTTTTTTGAAAAGACACATTTTCAAGATGCTGTCAATCGAAATAAAGCAGCCGCCGCCAACAATCTTAAAGTAGTTTTGAAGACTACCTACACAAGTGCAGAAGGAAGACTGCAATTTTTAAATTATTACATTTATTTACAGCTGATTTGTGACTGATTTCGCTGTCTAATTATCCACCATTCTCCTGGCATTCTTCCCCTGTAGGACCACCAGAGGACTTTTTAGGGCCTTAAAAATATCAGTAGATAATGCATTCTAATACTTTCTAAGAGCCTATTACCATGACCTCTGGATTTCCAGTTTTCATTAAAAAAAATGCTGACCTGCACTCTTTGGGCCGCCTCTGATTCTGAAGAAAGCCTTAACTTGCCTCTAGGTGGACTGATTTTGCTGATTTTGACACTCTCATGAGCAAACAACTTTACCATTCAATTATAACTGGAGCTGGGGATGTCACCAATGCTCCCTCTAAGCAGTTGAGTCCTGTGAGCAAAAATTCTACTTTGTGAGCTCCTGGCATTAAAGTTGTGAGTGAGCGATTTGGCTACTGCATAAATTAGTTTGCTCTGGAGCCATCCTTCCTGAGCTAAGAAAAAATGTGTGAACCGGAAGCTAAAAAACTGTGAGCTAGCTCAAACTAGCTCAGCTTAGCGGGAGCATTGGATGTCACAGACAGATCTGACAGCTGAACTTGCCCCATTCAAAGGTGTTGGTCAGATGTGAGCCAAACACCTGTTCCGTTGGGCTGATGCCAACTCTAGGGTTGCTAGTCTGCAGAGATCAGGTCCCCTGGGAAAAATGCCTGCTTTAGAGGGTGGGCTCTATGTCTCTACACATTGCTGAGGCCCCTCCCCTTACCCAACCCCACCTTCCCCAGGCTCCGCCCCCCAAATCTCCAAATATTTCCCAACTCAGAGTTGGTCACTCTAACTTCCTCACAGGTTTGCATTGTGTATTTGCCAAACGGTGCATGTGCTGCCTATTCACCCAGACCAGCAGCCACTAGGGATTACTTAAACACTAAAGGGTATGATTTTATTTAAACACTGTGTTTATTTGCAACTAATTTATATTATTTATGACGGACTGAACTGTCTGTTTCAACAGCTGCCTGCTAAGTGGAGCAGTTAATGCATCAAGGACTGGGGGTAGTAGAACTCAATTGGCCTATGATTTCTTAGGGGGTTGAGCCACCAATTTCCTTACCCCCGTGAATTCTCCCGATGCTCACCCTTTCCTGCATTCTGTGCCTCCTACAGCCTGCTCAGTTCTCTGTATTCTCTCTGTGTGTGTGTATAAAGTGCTTTCAAGTCACAGCTGCTTTATGGTGACTCCTCACGGGGTTTTCAAGGCAAGGGATGGTCAGAGGTGGTTTGCCGTTGCCTGGCTCTCCACAGCAACCCTGAACTTCCTTGGTGGTCTCCCATCCAAATACTTGCCGGGGTTTGACTCTGCTTAGCTACTGAGATCTGATGAGCTGAGGCTAGCCTGGGCTATCCAGGCCAGTGATGTGCCTCCTACAAACTCCTCAGGCCATTTGGGGTGGAGTCTTTTTCTGAATTTGCCAAGTAGCCCTTTTCTGCATGCTTGGGGAGTTGCCCCAACGTGCAGGAATCCTGACATTGCCTGTGGGTGACTCCATTTTGGTGTCCTACAGATAGACTCGCAACAGCTCTTTGCCGTATTACTCTCCCGTCTGACACACTAATATCGCCTGATTCATCTTTGTTTAATCTTTCCTTTAATCACCTGTCTGTTTATCTCAGTTGGATTGCAGCGTTGCCTGTGTCCCTCATCTGTTTCTGATGTAAATGAGAGGGCTTGAGAATCCTGGTTTACAGTTTAAATAAAATAATTTTTGTTCCACGTACTGCACATTTCAGGTTTCTTATCTGACACCCCCTTTTCTATATTTGCTACTTCTTCTGTTGGTAACATCTACATTGTAAGCTACTGCAGGAAGGGACTTTTTCTACTAATATTTGTTAATTTGCTTGACTTCTCCCTCAGATCTCCACCAATAGGTCTCCAGGTAAGCTTTAAAAAAAGCAAAGAGAATGTGTAAAAATATTAAGACAAATCAGCCAGATAAAAATGGAAAGGACATATCTATTTGGCTTGTTATCAGAGTCTTGGCAGGAGAGTTTTATTTTGCTACAACACTAACAGATTTTTGTAAGATCTGGGACCCGGTCACATAGAGCATTTGCCCCGCCGAAGGCATGGTAGCCCTGTGGAGTTTCCAGGTGCAATCACACCGGCACATCTGGGAGGCGTAGCACTCCCGTGGCCAATGCGCGGCTTCCCGCCGAAGATGCGGAGTAAAAAACTACCAAGGAAGGAGCACTAGTTTCTGGAAAATGCGGGGCAACGGCGGGCGTCTGATCGTGGGAGCACCAGTACCCCGTGGCATCCGGCGCCCGCCCATGTCCTGGAGCAAACTGGATGTTGTAGGTTTCCATAGGATGCACACCAATGCCAAACGGCGCATGCGCACAAACAAGACACCAACAGCAGCCCCGCCCCCGAACAGCGTATGCACACATAAAAACAGTGTGGCTTGTATGATCGCGCTGCACCACTTTTTTTGCTATGCTTCAGCATCGCCGTGTGATCAGCGCTAACAGCCGGAGCATGGCAACTCAGGGGACCGTGTGATCGGGCTACTGCGCTTTATTTTTCTGCGGGACAAGAAGCCATGCCTCCCCCCCCACGTTTCCTGGCCCGTATGACCGGGGCCATGGTTGAGCAGACAAAACTTTGGAGTGGGATGGAAGAAAAATAAGGGGAAACAGACTGCTGGGAACAATGACCTTGTTAGGAGGCTGCAGCCTAGCAATTACCGTAGCAGCTGCCAGTCGTGCTGTCTGGTCTTGCCTTGCTTCAATGGTGGTGTCAGGTAGCCCTGCCATGATGGATGGAGGGGAGGGGAGGTTGGTTCTGGGCGCCTTAGTGGCGTGACAGGCGGGAGGTTGGAATCCGGGGAGTTGTTGATTTACGCTCAGGGTGTGAGAAAGGAATGTGGCTCTGGTCACCCCTATCTCCAGCAGCCTGGACATTCTGACCTTGAGGAGTCAAGCTGCGAGTTCTACTATCGCTTGCATAGTTGTAGCTGGCTGTAAATAATGGGGGCGATGGGAACTTCATTAGCGTAGTAACTTTCGATTTCCCAGTCGCATGTTATTCTTTGTTTGGTAGAAGGGGGGGTCCCCATTCACCCCCTTCCCTGTATAACCGCTTGCTTTCTGTAACCAAGTCATTCTGAACAAGATACCTGTTTCAGTGATCTATCTATTGCAGCTTAATAAACGCTATCCTTGCTTGCATCTCAAGGCCTGGTGTTTTGCTGACTAAGTTAGGACTTCTGACAGTTTGTTCAGAATCATCATTAACTTTCGGGACTGGTCGTAAACCCGCTATTCCAAAATGAGTGGCGGAGAAGAAGACACTCTCCCGATTGAAGACGAAAAGGACAAGAAGCCTCCCGGGAAAGACGTGCCCAAAGAGACCCCTGACACACATGTGCCGGGACATTGGGGTCTGGAGTACGACTTTGGAGGGCCTTACGGAGACCCGTATGGGGCAGCCTATGGGGGGTGACCACCCGAGTTGGACGCAGACGGGACTGGGTGAAACCCCTGGCTGAAACCCACGAGACGTGGTTTGGGACCCCGAGAGCTTCCATGGGGATGAGCCACCCCGAGAGGTCGGTCCGAAAGCTGATCACGGCGGAAGCCCTGGAGGAAACCGGCCGAGACTCCGAGACCATGGAGAGTGCCGTGGTGAGGAGGAGATGGAGCGGAGAGCCGAGCCAAGACCGCCTGATGCGCTTCCTGGACGAATCCCTCGCCCGCATCCCACAGATGATCGCGGAGGGCATCCGGGAGGAGCGAGAGCGGCAGAGGCGCGAGGAACCACCAGCCCAGGTCCCCCCGATCAGCGGCCGGTGCCGGACCAAGATCAGGGGAACGTGCCGGCCGGGCCGCCGGAACAACCAGCGGGGCCAGGACCGCATGGGCCGCCAGGGCAACCACCCCCTCGTCCTTGGGGGTTCTTACCACCCAAGCCTACAGAACTCCTGGACGCTGACTTTGATGGAGACCCCGAGAAATTCCCATTCTTCCTGGTGCGAGCCGAGAGGTTTATCGAGACCTGGGGCCACCTATTCCAGAGAGAAGAGCGGATAGTTGATGTCATAGCAGCCCACCTGAAGGGAGCGGCGGCTGACTGGTATGTGGGGCTCCACCAAGACGATGGGCGCGAGCTGAGGGAAATCGACTCGTTCATGTGGGCCATGAAAGAGCAATTTGAAGACGTGCATTCTACCAAAGCAGCCAAGGCAACGATCCGAAGCCTCAAACAAGGTGCGAGGTCGGTGACGGACTACACCTCGGAGTTCCGCAGATGCGCCGCCAAACTCCGAGGGGAGGGGAACCTCCTAGACTTCTACAAATGGGGACTCAATGCAGAGATCCGCCGGGAAGTCACCAGGAATCAAGACCCGAACACCCTCACCGGATGGATTCAAGCCGCCATCACGATGGAGAACCGGCTGAAGACCATCAAACTGGATGACGCCGCAGCAATGGCCAACAGGGGCCCTACACCGACCGCGAGAGGGAAACCACCAGCTCCGAACCCGAAGCCGAGGGACGGTACAAGGGAACTCAGGATGAAGTAAGGTCTGTGCCTCAAATGCGGAGAAGGGGGCCATTTCGCCGCGAACTGCCCGACGTCTCCCGCGTCGCCCGGAGCATCGAAAGGAGCCAAGAAGAAGTTTGACACCTCCACACCAAAACAGGTGGCGAAACCGAAGGGGGTGAAAGCTCTGCAAGCTAAACCGCTCAGCGAGGCATCCGACTCATCTGATGGCGAGACCGTGCCGCAGGGAAACGAGCCGGACCTGCTGTAAACAGCGCTGAACAGCAGGTCCCACACTCCCAGGCGCAAACCCCGGTGAGCAAAACCCCCTCTCTTTTCTTTCTCACAGTGACTCTAATGGACCCGGGTCTCTTGACCCATGTGAGAGTACGAGCTCTCATTGACTCTGGGTGTGGGCGAGACCTCATCAACCCCACACTAATAACGGGACTAGGGGCAAAAGTTGTTAAATTAGCTGACCCCTTGATTTTTACTCAAATGGACGGGTCCACCATGAAAGAACCCTGTAAATACGAGACTGTACCCTTGCGGGTGGGACTCGGGAAACACTGGGAGGAAAGACCTTTCGTGGTTACCCCTTCAGCTCGTTTCCCCTTGGTTCTAGGGAGCCCATGGTTTTTTGATCATGATCCTCACGTACTATGGGGGGAGGGGAAGGTAAATTTCATCTCCAAGAAATGCCGGTCCCACTTATGGAAGAAGGAGTGGGGACCCATGGCAGGGGGCAACTCCTAGTGACGGCGGGGGTGGCGGACGCAGAGCTGGAAGGTATTCCCCCCGAGTACCGCGACCTAGCCCCTGTTTTTGGGGAGGAGGAGGCCGATGAATTACCCCCCATAGGAACTCTGACTGCGCAATTGAAATTTTGCCCAACCAAAAGTTACCGAAAGGAAAATTGTACTCTATGAGCCCCTCGGAAAAAGTGGAACTGAGGAAGTTCATTGACAAGAACCTCAGTAGGGGTTTTATACGGCCGGCATCCTCCCCGTTTGCGGCTCCTGTGCTCTTTCGGAAGAAAAAGGATGGGGGGTTGCGACTCTGCACCGACTATCGCGGCTTGAATGCAGTGTCTAACACAAACGCTTACCCCATGCCCCTCATAAAAGACTTGTTGGCTGCAGTGGCTGGGGGGAAAATTTTTTCAAAGCTAGACCTCCGGGATGCCTATTTCAGGGTCCGGATTCGAGAGGGGGATGAATTTAAAACGGCGTTCAACACACCCCTCGGTCAGTTTGAATACTTAGTCATGCCATTCGGGCTCCAAGGGGCCCCGGGAGTCTTCATGAACTTGATTAACGAGGTGTTGCACAAGTATTTGTTCAAGGGGGTCCTTGTTTACCTTGATGACATTCTTTTATATTCCCCCGACCTAAAGTCTCATGTGAAACTGGTGCGGGAAGTATTACAAACGTTGCACAAGCATAAACTGTTTGCCAAACTGTCCAAATGTGAATTTCACAAAACGGAAATCCCCTTTCTGGGCTACCGCATTTCCCAAAGGGGGATTGAGATGGACCCTGACAAAATTAAAGATGTGGTGGGATGGGAGCCTCCCAAAACGCGGAGGCAGCTCCAGGGGTTCCTCGGATTCGCGAACTTTTATAGATCATTCCTATCGAACTTTGCCAAGGTGGCTCTTCCCTTGACTGATCTACTGAAAACCAAAGGGAAGCCACCCGAATGCACTCGGCCCGGAGCTAAACTACCGTGGTCTCCTGAGTGCCAGCGAGCTTTTGACAAATTGAAAGCCCTGTTTACGTCGGAACCTGTATTAGCCCACCCGAACGAACTTAAAAAATTCATTGTCCAAGTTGACGCATCAGACGTTGCTATGGGAGGGGCGATCCTCCAAGAGGGGGAGGATGGCAAATTGCACCCCCTTGCCTATGTGTCTAGAAAATTTAACGACGCAGAACGGAATTGGTCCATTTGGGAAAAGGAAGTGGGATCGATCCGCTTGGCGTTGGCTACCTGGCGCCATTGGCTAGAGGGGGCACGAGTCCCGTTCGAGGTCTGGACTGATCACAAAAACCTCGAGCTACTCCGCTCCCCCCGTTCTTTGAACGCCAAACAGCTCCGCTGGGCTGATTTTTTCTCTAAGTTTAATTTCACACTGCACCACTTCCCGGGGACATCTAACTCGCTAGCCGATGCACTGTCACGCCTCCCTCAACACGATAGCAAGAGGGAGGAGATTCATGACTCGGTTTTCACTCCCTCCCAGTTGGGAGGGGCGGTAACCACTCGGGGGCAGGCTAAACGCTCCCCCTTGTCGCAAGACCCTCCTCCCAACGAATGGGCGGTGAAATTCTCTACTGAACTGTCTGCCGCAGACGAGGAGGAGGTGGCGGGGGAAGAAGGAATGTCCCGGGATGCGAATGGCTGCTGGACTAAAAATAACAAGCTCTTTGTTCCCCGGTCTCTCAGGGGGAGGTGATGGGTTGGGCGCACGGATCAAAGCTGGCTGGACACACGGGGTTTGTAAAATCACTCCAGCTCCTACAAAGACAGTTTTGGTGGCCAGGGCTAAGAAAGGATGTTTCACTCTTCACATCAGCTTGCCAAATGTGCTTGATGAGTAAACCTCGGCCTGGTAAACCCCGGGTGCCCTGCAACCCCTCCCTACGCCGGCTCGGCCATGGGAAGTAATCTCTATGGATTTTATTACGGACCTACCCCCCAGTGGGGGAAAGACTGTCATATGGGTGATAGTGGACCTGTTTACTAAGCAGGCGCACTTCGTTCCGTTTGCCACCATCCCCTCTGCTAAGAAACTAGCCTCTGCGTTCTTGCAACACGTAGTGAGGCTCCACACTTTACCTAACAAGGTGATCTCGGATAGAGGGGTTCAGTTCGTTTCACGATTCTGGAGCGAACTTATGTCACTGCTTGGGGTGGAGAGGGGGTGAGCAGTGCATATCATCCTGAGTCGGATGGGCAGACCGAACGTGTGAATCAAACTTTGGAACAATACTTGCGGTGTTTTTCCAACTTTCAGCAGGACAATTGGCATTCTCTTTTGCCTTTAGCTGAGTTCTGTTACAATAATACTCAGCACTCGTCGACAGGAATGTCCCCGTTTAAAGCAGTACATGGATATGACGCCCCGCCTCTTCCATTTTTGAACTCTCCCGACCTCCCGGCAGGAGACGCTGGTGACTGGTGCAAACACTTGCAAGAGGCGTGGGGCTCTTTAGCTAAGACTCTTGAGGAAGCCAAGAATGCTCATAAGATCCAGGCCGACAAGAAGCGTAACCTTGCCTGGGTTCCAAAATGTGGAGAGTTTGCTTATTTATCCACACAACATTTGCGTCGCATCCAGCCGAGTCGCAAACTCGGGTGGAAATATATTGGTCCTTTTGAAATTGTGAGAGTGATTAATAATGTAACTGTTGAACTTGCGTTGCCTAAATCTCTAAAGTCTGTTCATCCTGTTTTTCATGTAAGGCTTCTACGCCAAGCGCCTGAAGAGAACAAATGGCGACCACTACGGCCGACCCCGTCTCCACTGCTGGTGGGGGGGAACCTCACTACGAAGTATCGCAAATCTTGGACTCTAAAATCTCTCGCAATCGCTTGTTTTATCTGGTTGAATGGATTGACTTTGGGCCGGAGCAGAGGGAGTGGGTGCGGGCGGAAAACGTTCTGGCCCCCCGGCTTGTCCGGGCGTTTCACAAGTTGTACCCCTACAAACCAAAGGGGTAGGATTGTTTTCGAGGGGGCTGCATGTCAGGTAGCCCTGCCATGATGGATGGAGGGGAGGGGAGGTTGGTTCTGGGCGCCTTAGTGGCGTGACAGGCGGGGAGGTTGGAATCCGGGAGTTGTTGATTTACGCTCAGGGTGTGAGAAAGGAATGTGGCTCTGGTCACCCCTATCTCCAGCAGCCTGGACATTCTGACCTTGAGGAGTCAAGCTGCGAGTTCTACTATCGCTTGCATAGTTGTAGCTGGCTGTAAATAATGGGGGCGATGGGAACTTCATTAGCGTAGTAACTTTCGATTTCCCAGTCGCATGTTATTCTTTGTTTGGTAGAAGGGGGGGTCCCCATTCACCCCCTTCCCTGTATAACCGCTTGCTTTCTGTAACCAAGTCATTCTGAACAAGATACCTGTTTCAGTGATCTATCTATTGCAGCTTAATAAACGCTATCCTTGCTTGCATCTCAAGGCCTGGTGTTTTGCTGACTAAGTTAGGACTTCTGACAGGTGGCTTGGTTGCTGAATTCAAGCTCCTACTTTTATTGGTCACACAGACGGCTCTCAGAGACAGGGCCTTCTCTGTGGTGGTGCCTTCCTCAACACGTTTATCAAATGCAATTTTATTTTTCTTTAGGGTCCTAGTAAAACAACATTTTCTTTGCTTCTCCTTAATTTCTCTCCCTATTGTCCACACTTTTCCTTTCATCACACACACACAAACACACACACACACGTACAAAATTTATATCCTGCCTTTCTTCCCTCAGAAGGGCCACTGAGGTGGCTCACAATTTTAAACATACATGATAAAAACCACATTTTAAAACCATTAAAATCACCCCCCACATACAAACACACCATTAAAACAAATAAAAAGCAGAGATAAAATACATAGAAAGACATTCAAAACAGCAATTAAAACATTGGTCAGGAAGGAGGGATCACTGGGGGAATGTCAAATGAAACAGAAAGTCCCTTTATTTCTCTGTCCCCCACCTTCTGATTTTTGTTTCCTTCCCCCTTTATTTTCAAGTCTTGTTCTCTCCTGTTCATGCCTCTCTTGGCTGGCAACTTAGAACATGCTTAACAGTAGGATAGCAACAAACTTTTGTTGATATCATGAACAGAAAGGGTGGAGTTAATATTTCCCCATGATATGACAAAGAAGTAAAAGGATGTCCCCCCCTCCTGCACCTTTTTACATGCATGGCAATGTAATTTTAATCTGTTATAGTGCTTTAGTATGTGTGGAATGTAAGTGAGAACTCCTTCTCCCCTACCCCACCCGCTAGATTTAATAACACTGTTCAATTGATGGGTGGTTGTTGTTATTGTATCAGTGGAATGTGTAATACCCATTCGTAAATGCTACATTGCTACTATAGACATCAAATTTCACCATGTATGATAAATGACACAATCTTTTTAAAAAGTCAGAAAAATCAGGCTCAGTGGTCCCAGTATTTTACATCTAGCACCACTACATAGCCCAATTTGGCCTTACTTATGTTCTAGGTAAAGGTACAAGGGAAAACTGAAATAGATTCTTGCTGATATACTTACTAAACATTTTTTGTAATATTAAGTTTTTGTGAAATACAACCCACTTCTTCTGATTTAAGACATATATACATGTGTGTAAATGTAAAAATTCTAGATCAAATCCAACATGGACTGTCCCTATAAGCTGAAATGACCGGTCATGTTATGAGAAGATAAGAGTCACTGGAAACAAAAATAATGCCAGGAAAAGTTGAAGGCAGCCGGAAAAGAGGAAAAGGCCAACATGAGTTGGATTGACTCAATCAAGGAAGCCACGGTCCACATATTACAAGACCTGAGGACAGTTTGGAGGTCATTAATTCATAGGGCTGCCATAAATTGGAAGCAACTTAATGGCACTTAACACAGACACAAATATAAAATTACAAGATTAAATACGTGGCTATCGAAAGAAATATTGAGAGGCACAGGCCCTGCAAACTGAGTAACCGAGGAGGGCATTTTTGACAGGAACAGCTTGGCTGGAAAGAGGTGAGAGAACCATTGCTGTAGGCTAGCCCCATAGGAGTGATCCCAGACAATCAGGGATCCCAGTCACAGGGGTCTATTTAACCGCTGTGAAGCGATGCTGGGGCTACCCAGAGATGCCACCTGGTATGTAGTATCTTGAGAAGAGGGATGCGAACTCCCGTTCATGGATCACAGTGTGCAACTCCTGTACACGCTCTCCCCCCTCCCTTCCTGGAACAGTTTGAGATCATGCCAGTTTTTATATCTCCAAACCCAGCTGGACTTCAAGCCGGGGTGTACAGAGGATTCCCAGTGACAGTTCTCCTGGGGTATCAATCAGCCCTGCCGTCCTGATGGACTGGTGGACATGAAGTCTGCTGGGTGTTTCGCTCTCGGCTCCAGCTAGGAGATGCCTCATTGGCATTGAGTGGCGCGATAGCTAAGTAGTGCTGATGCCTGCCCGTCTTGCTGCAGCTCCCCAAGTGCCCTTCAGGAATCGCTGCTCAACCCGCAAGGACGAGCTGCAAGGAAAAGGCAGGCGTTAACTGCAGTGTTTAGTTTTAAAAATGGGAGGAGAAGGTGGGGGGGAATAACCCTGTTTCTGGCCATGGGGCCTGAGATGGGGAGGATGTAAGGTCAGCTAAACTAAATTAAATGATCGTACGGCATTGTGTGTAGAATAGCCAGGCGATCCGAAGATTGTCTGGCAGCCACAAGTTCTAGCTCTTAGCGTTAAGTCAGTGGTAAACTAGACTTGTTTAGGGGCTGAAAATGGTCTGCAAGAACTATGACTGGCCCAAGGTCACCCAGCTGTCTTCATGTGGAGGAGCGGGGAGTCGAACCCGGTTCTCCAGGTTAGAGTCTGCCACTCTTAACCACTGCACCAAACTGGCTCTTGTAAGGTCAATTTATTGAATGTAACTGGGGGGGACGACCTATCATTCTAGTGGATTTTTATACCACCCTTCCTCAGAAGCGCAGGGCATCATATGGGGTTCCTCCGTCCTCATTTTATCCTCACAGCAACCCTGCAAGGTGGGTTTGGCTGAGAAGGTATGACTGTCCCAGGGTCACCCAGCAAGCTTCCATGGCAGAGTGGGGATCAGAACCTGGGTCCCCAGATCTCAGTCTGACACTCTGATTGCTACACTACAAGTCACTGAACACTAATGTTCCATATGTGCTGATTGGCTGTACTCTATTTGTATCCACGGTTGGTTTCCCCAGCCCTGCCATTCTTGCAGTCTTCAAAGTCTGTGTTCACGTCAGCACCTCAAGGGAACTGGAACCTGACTAGCAGATCTCATAGAATTATAGCAGAATCATAGAGCTGAAAGGGACTTCCAGGGTCATCTAGTCCAGCCCCCTGCACAATGCAGGAAATTTGCAAATACCTCCCCCCCAGTGACCCCTGCTCCATGCCCAGGTAAGATGGCAAACAAACAAACGCCTCCTGGATCCCTGGCCAAACCGGCCTGGAGAAAATTGCTTCCTGACCCCCAAGTGGTGATCAGCATGTCCCTGGGTCTGTGCGAAAGGGCCACGAGAACTGAGCACTGATGCAACCCTCCCTGCCCCCCATTCTCATGATCTGCCTAAGTTCACAGAATCCGCATTGCTGTCAGATGGCCAGCTAGCCTCTGTTTGAAAACCTCCAAAGACGGAGAGCCCACCACCTCCCGAGGAACCATTGAGGAACCACTCTGTCAGGAAGTTCTTCCTAATGTTTAGCCGAAAACTCTTTTGATTTAATTTCAACCTGTTAGTTCTGGTCCAACCTTCTCAGGCATAACCTTCTCTGCATAGCTATAACCTCAGTTTTCCTTGGAGTTAGGGTTAGCAATCTCTAGTAGGGTTTCCAGCTCCGGGTTGCGAAATATCTGGAGATTCGAGGGATGGAGCCTGAGGAGGGCGGGGTTTGGGGAGGGGAGGGACCTCAGAGGGGCGTAATGCCATAGAGTTCACTTTTCAAAGTGGCCATTTTCTCCAAGTGAACTGACCTTTGTCACCTGGAGATCAATTGTAATCTGGAGGTTGGCAACCCTATATGGGGTACAGAAAACCTCAGTTGGGCTCTGATTCATGCAGAAAACTGGAGTCCTTCCCTGCGGACAGATCGGGAGCTGTGGCCAGTTCTATGGGCTGCCTGAGGCCGTGTCAGGTGGGTGACAAAAGCCATGTGAAGCCTTGCTGGGAAGTTGGGGAGGAATGTTTAGAGGAAAGGGGGTAACCTGGTATCTGCAATGATACACCTGGCTAGTAGAGCCAAGGAAGTGTGCGTATATATGAGAAATACATTGTTAAGGCTTAGACCGTTCCAGTAGGGGAGCGTTGGGGAAGGCCCATGAAATTCCAGGACTTGGCAAGGAGAGGCAAATTACCTATAATACTGGGAATTCTATGTTGTGTTTTTGTGAAGGGACAACCTATTCTGATGCTACTTTAAAGGGCGATTTGCTGCAAGGTAGAGTCTGGGACCAGTGTTCAGGGGAGGCATTTTTTAGTTAGGGCTGCACCTAATGTTCACCCATTTTGTTTTCCCCCAGAGGCCAAAAATACTTAGCCAGACACCTTTTCAAATCCATGCAAATGTACGCCTTGTTCACTGCAAAGTTTTCCTGTTTCTGTGCTGTTTGGGGTAGCTGTGGTGACATCTTTCCAGAAATAGTTACGTGGGTAGTCCAAGACAATCAGGGATCCCCGCCAAACAAAATGATGTCACAAACACCATGTAACCAATCAGATCTGGCTAAGTGACGCCACTGGGAAGCCACTGGGGAGTGAGGGCTGTCCTCTCTGTGCACTCAGAATAGGCAGTCCTAAACAGTGATTTAAAATGGTTGGTTTTATGTATTTTTATGTAACCTATTTTTTGTATTTGGTATATACGGCAAGCCGCCTGGAGCTCTGTAAGGAAGAAAGGTGACTAACAAATGTTTTAAATAAGTAAATAAAATGTCGTCGTCCCCCTTTCCAAACAATCATCTCCAAATTGCTAGAAGGGGTGTGGTGCTTTTGGATTCTTCTGATTTTTAAAAAAGTAACAAATATCTCTTTGCAGCCAGCAGATGTGAAGGGACTAATTGTTGCAGCTTACTGGAAAGCATGGTCTATCTATAGTAAAGGTAAAGGTTTCTCTTGCTCGAAAACTAGTTGAATCCAACTCTAGGGGGCAGTACTCATCTCCGTTTCCAAGCCGAAGAGCCAGCACTGTCCGAAGACATGTGGCCGGTGTGACTAAACACTGAGGTACACGGAACGCTGTTACCTTCCCATCGAAGCAGTACCTATTTATCTACTTGCAACTTCTTACTAGGTTGGCACCAGCTGGGACCATAGATGGGAACTCACTCTGTCATGCTGCACTCTCGAACTGCTGAGCTACTGAGTTTCCAGTCTGCAGCTAAGTGTCTTAGCCACTGAGCCACTGTGGCCCCTCTATCTGTAGTACTGGGACCATATTATTTGCTTTGGGAGAACTGGGTGCCTGTGTTCTCTTCTTCATTGCTCCATGTGTATATTTGCATATACTCTGGCATTGCAAAGATGCCCATAAACCTCCACTATGCTCGTTGCCAAGAAAGCATAGAATAGCTGTTCATAAGAACATAAGAACATAAGAGAAGCCAATGCTAAATCAGGCCAATGGCCCATCTAGTCCAACACTCTGTCACACAATGACCAAAATATACCAGGTGCCATCAGTAGGTCTAGGAGTGGGGACAGGACACTAGAAGCCCTCCCACTACTGCCCCCTCCAGCACCAAGAATAGAGTGTATCACCTGCCCCAGACTGAGAGTTCCCATCTATACCCGGTGGCTAATAGCTACTGATGGACCTCTGCTCCATATGTTTATCTAATTCCCTCTTGAAACTGTCCATGCTTGTAGCTGCCACCACCTCCTGTGGCAGTGAATTCCATATGTTAATCACTCTTTGGGTGAAGAAGTACTTCCTTTTATCTGTTCTAACCCGACTGCTCAGCAATTTCATGGAGTGCCCACGAGTTCTTGTACTGTGAGAAAGGGAGAAAAGTGCTTCTTTCTCAACCTGCTCTATCCAATGCATAATCTTATAAACCTCGATCATGTCACCCCTCAGCCGTCGTTTCTCCAAGCTAAAGAGCCCCAAGCGTTTTAACCTTTCTTCATAGGGAAGGTGTTCCAACCCTTTTATCATTCTAGTTGCCCTTCTCTGCACTTTTTCCAATGCTATAATATCCTTTTTGAGATGTGGCGACCAGAACTGTACACAGTATTCCAAATGAGGTCGCACCAATGATTTATACAGGGGCATTATGATACTGGCTGATTTGTTTTCAGTTCCCTTCCTAATAATCCCCAGCATAGCGTTGGCCTTTTTTATTGCAGTCGCACACTGTCTAGACATTTTCATTGAGTTATCTACTACGACTCCAAGATCTCTCTCTTGGTCAGTCTCTACCAGTTTGGACCCCATCAACGTGTATTTATAGTTAGGATTTTTGGCTCCAATGTGCATCACTTTGCACTTGGCCACATTGAACCCCATCTGCCACGTTGACGCCCACTCACCCATCCTCGACAGATCCCTTTGGAGTGCCTCACAATCCTCCCTGGTTTTCACCACCCTGAACAACTTCGTGTCATCTGCAAATTTAGCCACTTCACTGCTTACTCCCAATTCCAAATCATTAATAAACAAGTTAAAAAGCATCGGACCGAGTACTGATCCCTGTGGTACCCCACTGCTTACCACCCTCTACTGAGAAAGTTTCCCATTTATACTCACTCTCTGTTTCCTATTTATAAGCCAGTTTTTGATCCACAAGAGGACTTCTCCTTTTATCCCATGACTATTGAGCTTACTTAGGAGCCTTTGATGAGGAACTGTATCAAAAGCTTTCCGGAAGTCAAGGTAAATAATATCTATTGGGTCCCCCTTGTCCACATGTTTGTTCACTCCCTCAAAAAACACTAACAGGTATTCATAGAATTTCCTACAGCTTGGGGAATCTGCACTGAATGCCTGTCATTTCTGTAATAATATTTGTGTCTGTAGAGTCCAAACAGTTCAGGTAACCAAAAGAATAAAGAGCCAGAACAAGAAGGTTTGCATCAGGGCTGATGGACAAGAGAAGAGCTGGGATCCCAAGGCAGGGACAGCTGGAAAGATGGCGAGCTCCCCCTTACCCGGCAGTCTTCAACCAATGTCTGGACGAACATTTGTCAGGGATGATCCAGGCTGGTCCTGCACTGAGCAGGGGGGGTTGGACTAGATAGCCTGTATGGCCCCTTCCAACTCTGTGATCCTATGGGGAGGGTTAGAAGAAAGGGGAGGGTATGAATTAATAACCAGCCTACTTTTAGCAGCAAAGAGTTCGATTGCTTCCAAATGGAAATCACCCCTAGCGCTGACTCGCACTTGTTGGTTCAATAAGGTATGGGATCACTTCATTATGGAGAAAATTACAGATTGCATCCAACAGTCGACAATATACCCTAAAACTTCCAATTCTATGGAAAAATGGTTCCCATTCCTGGACCATGTTATGACCAGTGACTGCCAACCACATAACCCAACATATCTAAACATACTTCACTCTTAACACATACTAGTGGCCCCTTGGCATCCTGTAACCAGCCCACAGAAAGTTGAATGTCTAGTCATGAACACGCCAACCGCTAGTGTAAATCTCCATCTGTGCTTCTCTACCACAGTTTATCTGAACCAGCAGTTTCGCACAAGGCAATTTACATCTGGGTCTACCTTATGTAAAGTATCTTTCCTTCATATGATAATTTGCTTGCACTGATTCATTGAATGCATTGTTCCTTTTGTATTACTTATTTTTGACATATGCAGCTGCACACAGGTTAGAAGTTGTATTGTTTGAAAAACTAATAAAAATTATTATTAGTGGGAGGACAATGAAAGAAGATGGAGGGTGTGATTTGGGGGGGGAGCACTGGATAAACAAGCCTGTGGGGAGACTAGAACAGGACGCCCCAGCGAAGAGGGAAGGGCACTGAAGGAAGTCAGAGGAGGATCTAATTACGGAACCCAGCTCTCAGCTGCATGTGGCTCTTGAAATCCCTCCCTCTCCTCCACTCCTCTGTTGGACCCAGGTTGGGGTTTTTAATATTCATATGGCAGGGATACCAGTTCTGACGCTGTCCGGGGCCTTGTGGTGCTGCCTGCCCTGATCCTAATTGGCTGTGACAAGGACAGGCACACAGACGGCGCCGGCTGCATCTTAAGCAGGGCCGGCCGTGGCAGGAGCCGGTCCCGAATGAACCGGCACCCCCCGCCCTGCTCTTTGCATGCAGCACGCACCAAGGCCTGTGTCGCACACCTCCCTCGGCCCACGACATGGCTGGCGGCCACTCCTTCCCACCCCAGTGATGTCATTTCCAGCCATCGCAGGCCGACAGCACTGGCACAAAGAGCCTGGCTGGAGGGCACCAGTATCTGACCGGTCCAGGATTTGCAACTGTGAGCAGACAGGTGCCCCCCGGGAGACATGCGAGTTGGGCACACACCCGTGGAAACGGCTGGAGTTTGCAAGTTCTCTCCCTGAAGTCATGGAAGAATTTACACGCTTGTTTATGCATGCTGATATCCTAGCTCTTTAGTGAGAGACCCAGTGGCAGACCATGCACACAGCTGCCGCCAGCGCAAGGTGTTAAAATGCGTTATTATTTAGGTCTGGGTTTCTCCAGTTGGGTAATCAGTAGATCAGAAGATTTCTGGGGGGGGGGGATATTTAAATACTTTATTGCTCTTTTTTCTAACTCTCACCTGGGGCCAGCACACATGGTTTAGACTTTAGAGAGTCAAGATATAAAGTCAAAGAGGATGTTAATCTTTTGTTTTAGACTAACAAACTTCATTGTAGCATAAGCTTTTGAGAAACACAGCTCTCTTTGTCAGATGCATGACAAAGAGAGCTGTGTTTCTCGAAAGCTCGTGCTACAATAAAGTTTGTTAGTCTTAAAGGTGCTACTGGGCTTTTTATTATTTTGCAGCAACAGACTAACATGGCTAACTCCTCTGGATCTATAATCCTTTCTTTTGTTTCTAGTATTTCCCAGTGACCCTTCCGTCATTAGTAAAGTAAACTTTCTTGTTTAAAGGCTAATGCAAATGTTCTGCTGCGTTTGTGAACTCTGCATTTTATACTGAAATCCCTAACAGAAACTCGGTGTGGTGTGCAATGCTCCCTCTAAGCTATGGAGTCTTGTGAGCAAAAATTCTACTTTGTGAGCTTGCTGGCATTAAAGTTGTGACTGAACGACTTGCACCCATTAGTTTGCTCTGGAGCCATCCTTCTTGAGTGAAGTCAAAAATGTGTGAGCCGGAGGCTAAAAAATGGTGAGCTAGCTCACACTAACTCAGCTTAGAGGGAACACTGGTGATGTGATGGATAGAATGTCAGACCGGGGTCCAGGAGGCTGGGTTTCCAGTCCCCACTCTGCTATGGAGATCTCTGAGCAACCATCAGCCAATCACCTTCTCTCAGCCTAACCTACCCTAGTCGTTGTGAGGATGAAAGGGGAAAGGGTGAACCATGGAAGCCAGACCGATCTCCTTGGAGAAAGGTTAGGATTACAAAAAAAAATGTACTGGACAGATGGTTCATGCTTCTAAGTCTCATCCCCTAATATCACCTTAGCCCTTCTTGTCCTTAAACCCACCCCCCTGAGTTTTTTAATCAGAACATTAATTTGCCAGACTCACCGACATGGGATGTGGTGCTGGCCAGTAATGCTGATTACAGATGCCACGAATTTCTCTATGAACATATTCAACAGCTGACCTTACCAAGTTCGAAGGGGTCTGTCGGATGTGACCCAATCCCCCAGCCTGCTTGATTGCTGTTGAACAGTCACGAACACCTGGTGAACGGTTTTGCTTCTGGTTTTTGCAAAACTGTGCATGCACAGAGACGTTTATGATGTTCAAACCAGTTGGCAGCCGTTAGCATCACTAGGGACTACTCAGACAAACACCAAAGGGCTGGATTTTAGGAAAGCATAGCATCTGTTGAGGACTGATTTATATGATTAGTGACTGATTTGTCTGTTTAAATAATTGCCTGTTGAGCAGCACAGTTAGGCAGAGAGGACAAGGGGGTAGTAGAACTGTGTGTGTGAATATGCATTGTGCAAAAAGCCAATTACACTGTACTGCATGGCTGGGAAGGAATATGGTGAAGGATCCTGCTGGACAGCCATGAAGAGGCCGACAAACTGTCAAAGTGATCATTGAAAAATCAGCCCCTTGTTCATGACCGGTGAACAGGATGTGAATTGAACTGGCATTTGCTTGGAGCATCCCTATTCTAGATCACTTTCAAAGGGGATTAAGCAAATCGACAGAGCAAATGGTTATTGACTGTGATGGCTGAATAGAGCCTCCATGTCCAGCAGCAGTGAATGCTAGTTATTGGGGAACAGCAGCAGAGAAAAGCTTTGGCCTTTGCACCCCTTCTGCGGACTTTCAGGGGCATTGGGGTCTGCCACTGTGGGAAACAGAATGCTAGATTAGTTGGGTTATTAGCGTGATCTGGCCAGCACAACTCTTTTTTTATGAGCCTAACATGAGCTGAATTGCTCTCATAATCCAGGTGGGGTAGCCGTGTTGGTCTGAAGCAGCAGAAGAAAGTTTGAGTTCAGTGGCACCTTGAAGACCAACAAAGTTTTATCTAAGGTATGCGCTTTCATGAGCATGCACACTTCCTCAGATACAGTGAAATGGAACCTCCGTCTTATATGTATGGGCTGGTAAATTCCATTTCATTGTATCTGAGGAAGTGATCATGCACGCAAAAGCTCATTCCTTGAATAAAATGTTGTGGGTCCCAAAGGTGCCACTGAACACAAACTTTGTTCTTATAATCCACAACACTTTTAACCTTTTGCCAATGTGCTTTTTCTCCCGAGCAGCAAAAAGGGGTCTCAGATTTCTATGCTAACAAATCCAAATTTCTGTAGGAAAGTCAGCCCTGACCTGGAAAGCCCAGGCAAGCCCGATCTCATCAGACCTCAGAAGCTAAGCAGGGCCAACCCTGGCAGGTACTTGGAAGGGAGACCTCCAAAGAGCACCAGGGCCAGGAGGCAGAGGCAAGCAATATCAAGCCACCTCTCTGAAAAGTCCTAGCCCCACTAGAGGTCACCAGAAGTCACCATGACTTCCAGGCACACAAGCACACACACACACGCAATACTAAAAAAAAAAAAAATCTGTAGGAAAGTTCAAAAAGGAAAGCCATTTCTGCTACTCAAATAAACCAGGCAAGCTGGATTAATTTGCACAGATAGATTCATTTTCTGTTCTTTTGTTGTTCCTTTGGAATAAAGGGCTTGGCAAAGCGCATCAGTAGCCAGCAGCAGTTAGAGAGTTCAATTGCAATTAGATAATTACAGGAGCAACAAAGAGTCTTGGAGCACAAGACAAATTTATTGGCGCATAAACTTTTGTGCATTAGAGCGCCATGCGTCAGACACATGACGCGTTACCTTCCATTAGAGAGAGAGATACACATAAAAACACCCACAGGTGTATTAAAAAAAAAGTAGAACTCGTGAATTCTTGCTATTGTATAACATGGCCTTTTGGCTCCACTGTGTACTTTGTCTTTCACGTACATATCTTTGTCTTTCACATACAATTTCTCCTCTATTTCCTTTCCCACTTCTAGCACATAAGAACATAAGGGAAGCCAATGTTGGATCAGGACAAGGGCCCATCCAGTCCAACACTTTGTGTCACACAGTGGCCAAAACTCAGGTGCCATCAGGAGGTCCACCAGCAGGGCCAGAACTCCAGAAGCCCTCCCACTGTTGCCTCCCCAAACACCAAGAATACAGAGCATCACTGCGCCAGACAGAGTGTCCCACCTATACCTTGTGGCTAATAACCACAGATGGACCTCTGCTCCATATGTTTATCCAGTCCCCTGTTGAAGCTGTCTGTGCTTGTAGCCACCACCACATCCTACAGCAGTGAATTTCACGTGTTAATTACTCTTTGGGTGAAGAGTAATTTTTATCTGTTCTAAACTTGCTGTTCATCAATTTCCTTGAGTGCCCATGAGTTCTTGTATAGTGAGAAGGGAGAAAAGTACTTCTTTCTCTACCTTCTCTGTCCCATGCATAATTTTGTAAACCTCGATCATGTCACCCCTCAGTCATCGTTTCTCCAAGCCAAAGAAACCTGACCTCTAACCTTTCTTCATTGGGAAGGTGTCCTGTCCCCTTAATCATTCTAGTTGGCCTTCTCTGCACTTCTCCCAATGTTATAATATCCTTTTTGAGGTGTGGTGACCAGAACTGTACACAGTATTCCAAATGAGGCCCCACCGTTGATTTATACAGGGGCACGACGATACTGGCTGATTTGTTTTTGGTCCCCTTCCTGATAATTCCCAGGGTTCCTAATCCTGTACGCCATCCCTCCTTCACTTCTGAAACTTGGTTGATGCTCCTGATTAGGATTGCCAGTTCTGGGTGAGGAAATTCCTGGAGATTTGGGGGCTGATGTCTGGGGAGGGCAAAGTTTAGGAACGGGAGGAAGGGGAGGGAGGCTCCATGGGAAAGTGGTGCCATGAAGTCCACCCTCTGAAGTGGCCATTTCCTCCATGGGCACTGACCGCTGTAGTCTGGAGGGCATCAGGTTCCCAACTCTAGCTTGGGAAATTCCCTAGAGATTAGGGAGTGGAGCCTGGGGACAAACGGTGGAGTTTGGAAGAAGAGAGGGGAAGAGGAGGAGGAGGGGATTGGATTTATACCTGCACTCAGAGTCTCAATCTCCTTTCCCTTCCCCTCTCCACAACAGACACCCTGTGAGGTAGGTGGGGCCGAGAGAGCTCTTTCGAGGACTGCTCTTGAGAGAACAGCTCTGAGAGAACATATGACTGACCCAAGGTCACCCAGCAGCTGCATGTGGAGGAATGGGGAATCAAACCCGGTTCTCCCAAATTAGAGCCCTCACTCCTAACCGCTACACCAAACTGGCTCTCAGCAGGGATAGAATGTCACAGAATCCAGCCTCTGAAGCTGCCATTTCTTTTAGCAGAACTGAGCTGTGCGGTTATACTTCCAGGACCATCCCTGACCTCACCGGGAAGTTGGCAGCCCTCAGCTGCTTCCACACTTGGGCTCCTCTCCCCTCTCTCCATGGAAAGCAGAAGGAAGGTCTTGGTTTAAAGCAAGTGCACCGTGCCAATGATGCCACGCTCATTCCCTGGTACTCCCACTGAGCTTTCCCTTTTAATCGGGAACAAGAAAGAAACCTGGTTTTTTCCTCTGGTTTTAAGGTGGATCTTCAGGGTGGCTAAGGGAGAAGTCTCTGTAGGGAGCGTCCTCCATCACATAGGGTTGCCAACCTCCATGTGGTGGCTGGAGATCTCTTGTGGTTACAAGAAGAAGAAGAAGAAGAAGAAGAAGAAGAAGAAGAAGAAGAAGAAGAAGAAGAAGAAGAAGAAGAAGAAGAAGAAGAAGAAGAAGAAGAGGAGGAGGAGGAGGAGGAGGAGACTGGATTTATACCCCACCCTTCACTACCCAAAGGAGTCTCAGAGTGGCTTACAATCTTCTTTCCCTTCCCTTCCCCACAACAGACACCCTGTGAGGTAGGTGGGGCTGAGAGAGCTCTGACAGAAACTGCTCTTTTTCAAGGACAGCTGTGCCAGAACTATGGCTTGCCCAAGTTCATCCAGCAGGCACAAGTGGAGGAGTGGGGAATCAAACCCAGTTCTCCCAGATTAGAGCCCACGCACTTAACCACTACACCAAACTGGTAACTGATCTCCAGGTGGCACAGATTAGTTCACCTGGAGAAAAGAGACACTTTGGTAGGTTGGACTCTATGGCATTAGACCCCCACTGACGTCCCTCCCAAAATCTCCAGGTGTTTCCCAACCTGGACTCTGTAACCCTGCTGCCACTGTTAGAATTGATCTCCCACTATTAGAACTGATCTCCAGAATTGATCTGGGACCATCTTTACTAGAACCCCATCTTGCTATTAAGAACTCTGGTGACAACTGGAGCCCCTGCATTTTATTGTGTTGCTTAAATGATTGTTTTATCCTGTTTTTAGCTGTATTAACCTTGGCATACGTGCCTCATCTGTTAGCCACCCTGAGCCTGCTTGGGGAGGGCAGGTTATAAATCTAAAAAATAAATAAATAAAATAAACCAAGATCAGATCCCCTGGATAAAACGGCTACTTTTAGTGTTGCCAGGTACCCCCCAGCCACCACTAGCGGGAGATGGAGGCATAGGGCTGCCAAATCCAAGCTGGATAACTTCTGAACGTTTGGAGATGAAGCCCGAGGAGGACAGGACCTCAGTTTGTGTCCAGTGCTACAGCCCAAGGAGTCCACCCTCCAAAGCAGCCATTTTCTCCAGGGGAACTGTTCTTTGCAGCCTGGAGATGAGCTGTGATTCCGGGAGAGCCCGGTGGACTTGGGGGAGGAGGAGGAGGAGGACTTGGTGGCTGACATCTCCAGCTGCTTTGGAGGGTGGATTCTATGGCATTAAGCCCTGCTGCAGCCCCTCCCCAAACCCTGCCTTCCCCAGGCTCCCCTCCAAAATCACCAGCTATTCCCCAACCTGGAGCTGGAGACCCTAGCGTGGAGCTAAGCACCATTTTAGCCCTCTAAAGTGCTTTTGTTTTGGTTACAAATCATTGCCCAAATCAAACTCATCACTGGAGTTCTCTTACCCGACCTTCCAGAAGTCCTCTTACTCGATTTCTTGTCCGATCCTATGGAAAACAAAACAAAAACTTTGTTAATCACCACACTACTTGCTACTGCGAGACTTGTGATTGCCCGGAAATGGAAAGACGAAGCTGCCCCCTCCCCGAATAACTGGAAAAAGAGATAATGGGAACATTTTCTCCTAGGAAAAAATTGCCTCACAGAACGGTGTGTTCTCCACAGGATGCCTGTCTATGCACATTTCAAGCCATTTGGTTTCCAGTGGCCACATACTTGTCTAATGGGGATTTTCTCCCCAATAATCACTATTATCAAGACCTTTTGTACTTTTGAAGCCTCTGCTAGGTGCTTTCATGATGCTTCAATTTGTCTTGATTCTTGTCTGGCTTATTACCGAATATCTGTTCCATTTTATGCAAATATTTATTTTTGTATTGCATTGAAAATAATTTAAAAATATATATATATTTAAAAAATAAAGCTGTGCTGTAAGGGAATGAAAACTAGGAGGTGAGCCATTCAGGATTCTCTAGGAGTTCCCCAAATCTCTATGGAGAAGAAGAAGAAGAAGAAGAAGAAGAAGAAGAGGAGGAGGAGGAAGAAGAAGAGGAGGAGGAGGAGGAGGAGGAGGAGGAGGAGGAGGTTGGATTTATACCCCACCCTTCACTTTTGAGTCTCAGAGTGGCTTACAAACTCCTTTCCCTTCCCCTCCCCACAACAGACATCCTGCGATGTAGGTGGGGCTGAGAGAACTCTAACACAAACTGCTCTTTTCAGGAACAGCTGTGCCAGAGCTTGTGACTGACCCAAGGTCACATCAGCAGGTGCAAGTGGAGGGGTGGGGAATCAAACCCAATTCTCCCAGATTAGAGTCCGCACACTTAACCACTACACCAAACTGTGATCAGGATTGCCACCTCTGGGTTGGGAAATACCTGGAGATTTTGTGGGCAGAGCTTAGGGAGGGCAGGGTTTGGGGAGGGGAGGGGCCTCAGCAGGGTACAAGGCCATAGAAGGTCTGCTCTCCAAAGCAGCCATTTTCTACAGGGGAGCTGATCTCTGTAGTGTGGAGATCAGCTGTAATCCCAGGAGATCTCCAGGTACCACCTGGAGGTTGGCAACCCTAGTTACTAGGCTGCGGGTTTTGTTTTTGGCAAAATTTCTATCCTCGTCTGATGTGCTCATGTTGCTTTTCTCCCTTTGCCTTCTGCAAAGAGTCTGCCAAGATAAAACCAGCGTAGTCCAGGCGCAGAGGGCTTGCTTAGACATTCTGAGCCAAAGACCGAAAAACAAACAGCCAGGCTGGAACAGCGGTGCAAGCGCATCTTTGTCCTGCTGTAGAATAAGGACAGGGGCTTTCAAAACAAGGGGCAATGGGTACCTTTTTTTAGTCTATTCCCACACCTGCACACATTAGCTTGTGCACAGAGACATGCGGGCAACGTAGCGACATACAAACGCTTTCACTTTTCTAACTAGAATAAACAGGTCAGGATCATCCGGATTTTTTTCGTTCTCCCCTGTTGATAGAGGAGAAAATGAATTTCTGTGCTTGAACTGGGAAAAGAGAAGGGCTGGCCACAGAGGAACGGTAGCTTTGCCAAGGTTTAGGAAACAAGTTCCTCCGTATTTAACCTCAGTGCTTCCGTCAACAACATGTTTTTATCATCTTTCTGTTCTCTCAACTAGGGTGAACTCCCCTCTGGATTGCCAATGCATTGTTATGGAGAGACGGGGATTGCTAATCTGGTAGCAGATGCAAAACTAGGGAGGGAATAGGGGTTGCTGGCTCCAGGTTGCGAAATAACTGGAGAGTTTGGGGGTGGAAGGGCCTATTGAAGACAGGGTTTGGGGAGGGAAGGGAAGGGACTTCAGTGGGGTATATTGCCATAGAGTTCACCTTCCAAAGTGGCCATTTTCTCCAGGTGGATTTATCTCTGTTGCCTGGAGATAAATTGTAATCCCAGGAGAACTCCAGCCACCACCTGGTGACTGGCAACCCTAGAGGGGATGGCGTCCATTCTGGTCCAATGAAGTCACACCCATAAAAGCACCTGATGTTTTCTTACGTTGTTTTAATGCCATGTGAAACTTAAATTCCCTTTGAGCCTCTCTTATGATATTTTATCATAGGATCCTGGTTCAAGCTCTCTCTCTCAAAAAAAAAAATAGAGGGAAGGCTACCTATGAATATGAACTTATCTAAGAATAACTTTTTATCCCAGTTGGTTATACCATCAAGAATGGTGATGGCACAGAAATGAAAAGATCACTCGATGCCTTCTTTAGGACTATGGTTGAACAAGGTATGGTACACCCGGACAATGAATAAGATAGCTTCCTATAGACATATGCGGACTCAGAAAGGATGTTCTGCTGCTAAATTTGCCGATAGTTGGAAGTTATTGCACTGCACTGGAAAACCATAAAGATTTTAGAATTTGTCTAATAAGATGGGTTGTTTTTGTGTACTTAGAAGATGTGAAAATATGGCAAAGTAAGTTCATGCACAGGGTAAAGCAATTAATATATGTGAATTAATATATCTGAAGAAATGTGCCTGCACATGAAAGCTGATACCCAGCATAAAACTTTGTTGGTCTTAAAGGTGCCGCTGGACTCAAACTTTGTTCTGCTGCTTCAGACGCCAACATGACTGACCGCCTGAAACTAATATCCATTTAAGCAGGGGTCATTTGGGGCTGGAGCAGGCTGGAGCACCACTCTGGCAGCCCAGGAGCAGGCACAAATGGCGGTGGTGGCAAGCCCCGCCTCCAGCTCCCCACCTCCAAGCTCCTTCTCTCTAGAGTCGCGCTGGCTGGCAGGCTGGCTGGCGAAGGGAAGGGGAGGCTTTTGAATATGCCTCCCCCACTTTTTGTTTCTCCTTCTGACGTCACCTCTGGTGATGTCAGGGGGCATGGTATATGCTAATGAGCTATTATGGTAATAGTCTGTTAGGTATGCTAATGAGCTCTTGCAGCTATCTTTCTACGAAATGACCCCTGCATTTAAGTAAGGTTATAGAGAGAGGATGAGCCTATAGATGTGTACTTTTTCACTCGCTTTTATTTATTGTTTACTTCTTTGAAAGTAAATCTGTCTTAGAAGGATTCAGTCTCAATCAAGGGTAGGCCCATGTAGAGTGAGTTACAGTAATCCAGCCTGGAGGTGACCTTGGAGAGAGCACAGGTGAAGGCAAAGAAACACTTCTGCAGAATCTTCCTCGGTGACCTCCCAACCAAGCACCAACCCTGCTTAGCTTCCAAGATCTGACAAGATCAGGCTATACCATGCTGCCTTCCCTCCTCATGCACACATACCTATACCCATTTGAAAAGGGGATGTGGCTCAGTGGTAGAGCATCTGCTTGGCATGCAGAAGGTCCCAGGTTCGATCCCCAGCATCTCCAGTTAAAGGATCTGGCAATAGGTGGCGTGAAAGAGCTCTGCCTGAGACTCTGGAGAGCTGCTGCCAGTCTGAGTAAACAGACTGCTGCCCTGGTGCTGAAAGGCTGGACAACACTTCCAGTTACCATGTCAGATTACACAGGGCAGCCATTGAAATTCGTAAACATAAATGCAATTTCAATAGGAAAGAAGAGTGTTTAAAAATAAATAGGGCATGGTTTCCTGTCCTGAAAAACACAAAAGGTTCTACATCTGACAATAGCACTACAGATAAGATTAGAATTTCGACAGCCAATCCACATACAAAAGAACCTCCTCAGGAAATAGGAAACCTCCTCGGGAAACAATCCATATACAAAATAATCTCCTCAGGAAAGCTCCTCCATTAGCATGTTCATAGGCCTTGGGGAACTCCTACAAGATAATGACTCAGCCCTACCTCACCTTCTGGAGTAGATAATTACCTGCCTACCATTTTTCTGCTCATCTTGACAAAGAGAGTACTCCATCTTTCTGTGTTATACCTCTGAGGATGCCAGTCACAGCTACTGGTGAAATGTCAGGTTCTACAATGCCAAGACCACAGCCACACAACCTGGAAAATCTACAGCAACTAATACTGACTTTAATGAACCAAGGACCTGGTTCCGCATAAGGCAGAGCTTCATGTGTTCACCCACTTCCTTAAGCTGAGAGGGTGGGTCATAGGATTGCCATCCTCCTAATGGGGGCAGGGAGGTCTCTCGGAATTACACCTGGTCTCCAGGCTATAGAGGTCAACGGCTGCTTTGCAAGGTGGACTCTGTGGCCCTGACTTCCCACCCCTCCCTCACCACCTCCAGGCTCTACCCCTCCCAAATCGCCAGGAATTCCCCAACCCGGAGCTGGCAATCCTAGAATCTCCTCCAATCCCTGATGGCTTCTTTTTGATAACAAAGATGCCATTGGAATGTGCCCAACATTGTTAAGCAGGATGTCTGAAGGTCCACTGAGAAACTATATCTCTTTCCTTTCCCGTAGGAGGCTTGCAGCACTGCTAGAGCCAATAACAAAGAATCTGTAGTAATCAGGTTCTGAGCTCATCACATCTCGATAAACCAGGATATTATAGCATTTGGATACAGAAGTGCAGACGCATAGGGCATTACTAGATTATCGATAAGAATCAGGGTGGATACACCTTCCCTTCATTGAAGATTCAGGTTACATATATGCTTGCGGGCTCTTCCTATGCATTGGAGAATACTGTACAGCTGAGGGGTGACATGATCAAGGTTTATAAGATTATGAATGGGATTGAGCAGGTTGAGAAAGAAGTACTTTTCTCCCTTTCTCACAATATCAAGGGCACTCAATGAAATTGCTGAGCAGTCGGGTTAGAACAGATAGGCATTCTCGACGAGTGATCATGTACCATAATACTGTCTTCTTCTTTCTAAAGTTTTACCATTGTCACTGCCACAGAGAGGTGGTCGGACTGCTGCTAAGCATGGACAGTTTCAAGATTTGCGGAATCTACGATAAACATATGGAGCAGAAGTCCATCAGTGGCTATTAGCCACCAGGTATAGATAAGGGAACTCTCAGTCTGGGGCAGGTGATGCACATCTATCACTTAGGTGCTGGAGCGAGGCATGCAGTGAGCAGGCTTTCTGGTGCCCTGTGCCCCACTGCTAGGCATCTCATCCTGATGGCACCTTGGTCATAGCTATTAGGCCGCTATGTGACAGAGTGATACTGAAGATCACTGAGAATGGGCGATTGGCCTGATTCAACATGTGGCTGTGCTGCTTAGTGTTCTTGATCCAAGCTGGCAACAGCCGCCTTTGTTCCCAAGCTGTATCCTCCCGCTCTGCCTCCATGTTTTTGGCTGCGATGCAGTCCACACTGTGCAGGGGGGGATGCTTCCAGGCAGTGTTCCCTCTAAGCTGAGTTAGTGTGAGCTAGCTCACAGTTTTTTAGCCTCCGGCTCACACATTTTTGTCTAAGCTCAGGAAGGTTGGCTCCAGAGCAAACTAACTGATGCAGTAGCCAAATTGCTTGCTCACAACGTTCATGCCGGTAGCTCACAAAGTAGAATTTTTGCTCATGGGACTCCCCAACCTAGAGGGAGCATTGCTTCCAGGTCTCTGGCCTCCCCTGGTGCTGCCCAGTTATCTTTCCTCTGGCTGGGGCTTCCTTCCTCCTGAGTCCACGGGCGCTTTTGCACATGCTAAACAAAGCAGTTTCAATTCCACTTCAGTGACTCTTTGCGAGTGGAAGTTGCCATTTCACACAGAAGACTTGCAAAGTGCATTGAAAGTGGACGGAAAGTGCGTTATTTAGCATGTGTGAAAGTGCCCTGTGGCTGCAGTCACAGAAACTAAATAATCTACTTTCAATCGACTTTCAGTGTGCTTGCCAACTGGACTTTGCCAGCGCACACAGTAAAAATCCAGTTTGAAAGTGGATCGAAAGTGGATAATTTAGTGTGTGTGACCGCGGCCCATGTCATCTTCCTGCTGCCTGCAGAACCAGTTGTAGAACAGTAATGTCTGGTTGTAGAAGAAGAAGACGAGAAGAAGAGATTGGATTTATACCCCGCCCTTCACTACCAAAGGTGTCTCAGAGCGGCTTACAAACTCCCTTCCCTTCCCCTCTCCACAACAGACACCCTGTGAGGTAGGTGGGGCTGAGAGAGCTCTGACAGAAACGGCTCTTTTTCAAGAACAGCTCTTATCAGAACTACCGCTTGCCCAGGGTCAACCAGAGCCAGGTGCAAGTGGAGAAGTGGGGAATCAAACCCACTTCTCCCAGATTAGAGTCCAGGCACCTAACCACTACACCAAACTGTACTGGGGGAGACCAGCAGGGATTCTCTGCCTCCCTAGTCCTCCCCCGCCCCCCGCCCTGCCCACTGTGCTCCGTTTCCTCGAAGATCCATGGCTGGATGTCAGCGCGAGCTAGCGGCGGGGGGAGCGCAGGCAATCCTGACTTCATGAACATGCCACTAATAAAGTGCCCTCGCCGGCGCACGCCCGCAGTCCCCGGGAAAAGCAATTGCAATCTGTCCAGCAGCTATCTGCTTCGGTTCAGAGTTAATGAGCCAGGCTCGGGCTCCTAAGTCATCCTGCCACCTCTACTGATTCTTCTTGATTTCTGTAATGAAACGGTCAAAGGGTTATTAAACAACTTGCTCTCCATCGAGGGACGCGGCGCCGCTATCACACCATCGCGCCGCGCCCCGGCTTGCCCCTCTAATAAAACAAGCTGACAGTGATGCATGGCCCACCCTCCCGCCCTCTGCCGCGCACGCCGTCAGCCCCGGGGGGGCAGATCCCGTCGCCAGGAAGCCACCGCTCGGTGACGAAGGAAGCAGAGGTGCCAGCCTCCCGGTGGCGACTGGAGATTGCCCGGAGTTACAACTGATCCGCAGACTACAGAGATCAGTTTCCCCCTGGAGAGAACGGCTGTTTTGGGAGGGTGGGCTCTATGGCCTTGAAACCCCGCTGTGGCCCCTCCCCAGGCTCCACCCCCAAATCTCCAGGAAATCCCCAACCTGGAGTTTGCAACCCTCAGTAATGCACATGTCAGTGCTTGCATAGTGGAGGCAGAATCTTCTCAGATATACAGTACAGCCAGGCTGGAGGTCCAGTTTCATGTAGTTTGGTGTAGCGGTTAAGAGCCAGTTTGGTGCAGTGTTTCAGTCATAAAAGCTGAAGGCATCTTGGCTGTGTTCTTTGGGGAAAGCGTCGCTCAGAATTTAGGGTGGATCCTCCTTGACCTCGTTTTACTGCCGAATTTACTGCTGAATTTTTACTGCTGCCAGGTGAATTTGAACAGGAGAGCCACACAGCAGTTAATCTATTAGTATACTCCATATATGGGGCCGCGGTGGCTCAGAAGTTAAGACGCTGAACTGCGGACCGGAAGGTTGGTAGTTCAGCAGTTCTAGACCCGAGTGCCGCAAGACGGAGTGAGCTCCCCTCTCCGGCCCCAGCTCCTGCCAACCTAGCAGTTTGAAAGCAAGAAATTGCAAGTGTATAAATAGGTACTGCTTCGGTGGGAAGGTAACAGCATTCTGTGCGCCTTGGTGTTTAGTTATGCCAGCCACATGACCACAGAGATGTCTTCAGACAGCACTGGCTCTTTGGCATAGAAACAGAGATGAGCACTGCCCCCTAGAGTCGGATTCGACTGGCTTTTGAGCAAGGGAAACCTTTACCTTTACCTTTATATTTTCCATGAAAATCTGTTCCCATGGGCAAGGTTCTACTCTATATCTGCTTGGAAATAAGTGAAGTTCATGCTTCTCCTGGGAAATTTCTGTTTGTGCTTTTATTTTCAACCTAATTATTTCTTGTTCTATTGTAGCCGGCTAGTTAGCCTGGAACCTTCGTGGATCAATGGCAAATTATCACCTTAAGCACTGCTTTTCATGTTGTACACAAATAAAGTAAGTGCTCGTTTTAAAGGTTTATTGTTTATGATTGTCCAGTGAGTGACAACTAGCACATAAGCCCCTCTCCCCATAAACGAGAATTGGTCATTGACAACTGATTTATGCCAAGAGACAACCAATGATAAAAGCCAAGGCAAGGGAAGAATATGGAATGGGACACTAGCTCTGAGAAGCCTAAATGGCTGTGGAACCTGTTGTCAAGTCACAGCTGACTTATGGCGACCTCATAGGGTTGTCAAGGCAAGTGATGAACAGAGGTGGTTTGCCATCACCTTCCTCTCCATAGCAACCCTGGACTTTCTTGGTGGTCTCCCATCCAAAATCTAACCAGGGCTGACCCTCCTTACCTTCTAAGCTCTGACAAGCTCATGATAGCTGGAGCCATCCAAGTTGGAGTGAGAAACCTAATTACCTGATATTAGAACTTCATTTTAAGTTGGAAAAATTGCCACAAATCTGGGCTAAAAAAAAAGAAAACAACAACACAGTTCATAGTGGAATGAAATCGGTTGCCCAAGCCCTGGATTATTTGTAAAAATGAAGTTTTAAAGAATGACAATTCCACATTAGGTAGTATGGACCCTTAATCCAAAAGTACAAAGGAAGGTATAATGATAGACTTGAGTGGGCTAAGGGTTAGCCACAACACAGTGTCTCTGTTTGAGTTATGATGGGAGAAATTAGCTAAGAGACCATTTCCTTAATAGGTGCGCAAGCTAGGAATCATGCTCCAACTATACCAGAGTCAGAACCCTCTCGGAGCGGCACAGACAGACAGGAAATATGTTTTATGAAATTTATTAAGAAAATCAGCCTAATACATTCAGCTAATTAATAAAATATCACACACACACAGGCACACCAGAGAGCTAAGAAATAACGGGGTGAAGCAATCTTAAAGAGATCAGAGACAGAAAAGGGTGAAGCGTTGATGATGGGGTCATAGTTACCTGTCCAGATGAGCAGACATTCAGGGAGAAGGGATTATGGCCCAATCAGAATTTGGGGGTGAACTGCCAGTTGGCATCATGGGGCAGACACACACTCTGTGGCCATGTGCTTTGGAGTATATAGACACTGGAAAACAATATGGACCAATGGGAGGCCTTGAGGGTCTTGTCTCAGGTGAAAACAAAAGATTACGTGGACCAGGGGGTGTGACACCAGGAAGAGCAAAACCTAGGCTTGACCAATGAAGACACAGAGGGGCAAAGTCTGGCTTCACAATAGCGTTGATGAGATTAGCCAGGTTCTGGATGGCTCTACTGGAGCTGACTGAATGGGTTTGATGATCACTCATGGTCCTGCCAAGGCAGGTTGAATAGGTTCCCAGGTTTAGACAAAAGGTGGGAAATAGGTCCCTGATAGACGTCAGGAAGGATCGTTAATAATTTGCATGTCTGATTGGTTTATCTCGGCATCCTGTGGGAGGGAGCAGGAAGGACAGGCGTGGAGACAAAGGATGTCCACGTAGACCAGGGGTGGTCAAACCCTCTAATATAAGAGCCACGTAGAATAAATGTCAGATGTTTGAGAGCCGCAAGACATGAGCAAATATCGCACACTTGTTTTTATTGGAAAATATGCAAATTTGCTTTTTATTAACATTAAGATGAGACTGCCAAAAATAAAAAAGAGGTAAAAACAGATATTGATTATGATATTTATTTGTCCAATTATATTTATTTGTTTGCTAACGATATATTTCTGAGAGACAAAGAAAGAGAGAGGTGGAAAGAAGGAATGAAAGAGGTAGAAAGAGAGAGAGAGAAAAACAAAGAAAGCAAATAGATGAGGGAGGGAGGGAGGGAGGGAGGGAGGGAGGGAGAGGTAGAAAGAAAGCAACTTTAACTTTAAATGCCTCCTCCAAGCCCCCCATGCCTCCACGCCAGCTAGCTTGGCTTGGAGTAGGGATTTAAAGAGACAAATGCCTTCTCTAAGCCGGCCATGGGCAGGGGGACTTTGAGAATACATTTAAAGCTAAAGTTGCTTTCGCTCCCCCCCACCCCTCAAGCCTATTCAGGGAGGGGAACACTGGCTGGGGAAGGGAAGACCGATCGGGGAGGCATGCCTCCCCTTCGCTTCCCCAGCCACCCTCCCAGGAAGCCGCACAATATGTGTGAAAGAGCCACATGTGGCTCCCAAGCCACAGTTTGGCCACCCCTCACATAGACATGGGTATTACACAAAAGGGGTACGTGAAGTTCTGGAGACGGAAGGGCTATTCGCCAGGTGGCCTCTGAATAGTTTTTAGAAATGCAGATACTGTACCTGGTGGAACTTGGCTTTGTCTCATATGCACACCTCTGCTGGGTGGAGTGGGAGATTGGAGATTGTCTTGGAGGGCTGCCTTGTACAACTTGAAATTGAAACCCTTTTGCAGAGCTGTGGCTAGTTCTGCGTTTCAGAACCTAGAGTGTCCTCTTTGGCCTGACTTTTGGGGGACTCTGGTTCAGGCCAGGAGTGGGGTGCCCCTGCTGTTGGGGGTACCCTAGATTAAGGCAGCGCCTCTGGGTAACACAAGGTGGCTCTTCAATTAAAGCTCTACCATGCAGATTCTCATAACAAAGGGTGGGAAGAAACAGCTTCTTCTAAAGTGGATCGATTTCCAAAGGTCTTGTCCTCCCAGTACAGAACACAGAGTAAGGCATATTATCCTAGCAGCAAAATGCACATTCAAGATGATTGGCCGGCACCTGGGCCTGCGACAGAGCAGTAGACAGCTATTGTTTGATCCTGCGTGCTACCTGGCCTTGCAGTAATGGAAGCACTCTGCTCATGCAAGGAGCGAGTTAACAGTGGATTATATTTAGCTCAGACAGCTTAATACCATACATTCAGAACTCCGTGTGACAGATGGAAAAGGCGTTTAAAAAAATTCTAGTAGGGTAGGAATAGTGGAGCGGAAGCCTGCAGACGAGATGCAGAACTCTCGAGCTATTTTGTGAGACCATACCGATTTTGAATCAAGGTGTGGTTTCCAAATAAGCTTACTTTTTCACTCATCAGGGAAAGACAAAAGCGTCTGAGTTCCGAGAGAGAGAGGCTGCGGTCACATGCACCAGTTGGAGTGGAGGGGAAGTGAGGCTATCTCCTCCGGAGGAATTTGACATGCAGTTGCGAGATCACACATCCCTTTGTAGCTGCGGGTGCAGCCCGTCACTGTGTGATCAGACGCAACAGCAGGTGAGTCGGGGTTTTCTGGACGTTTGTTTTGAATTGCACTTCTACACTGAGGGCCCCCTATGGAGTATACGATGGTGCATATACTGCGAGCGGGGGGGGGAACGGCCCTGAGCCAGGATGGCCTGATCAGACCATCCCAACGGCATGAGTGCGTGCTTGCGCAATCAGACAGGGGAAAGTCTGTCCATGGGTCATCGGAATCTGTTTACTACTGGACTTTCCCTGGTATCTTTTAACTCCACTTCCGTAGCGCAGCAGCAGGGCTGGCCCCAGGTGTCTGGGCACCCTAGGCAGGACAGCCTGGGGCGCCCATCCCACCAGGGATGCCAACCTCCCGGTGGGGCCTGGAGAAGGCAGCGCCGGCTTTCTGGGCGCCTCGCAGCTGCGAGGCACCCAGAAAAGCCAGGGACAGGGCAGGTTAGAACGCCCGCCCTTTCCCTTCCAGCGCTGGCAGCGCCCGCTTTTCTGAAAAGCCAGGGAAGGGGCGGGTTAGAATGCCAGCCCCTTTCCTCCCAGCGGAGCCCCCAGGAAAGCTGAGAAGGGGGGCGGGGGGGTCTAGCCGCCCCCTCCCTCCCAGCGCCGGATGTCCTGGGGGCTCCGCGGCTGCGGGACCCCCAGGAAAGCCGGGAAGGGGATGGAGATTTAAACCGCCGCCCCCTCCCTCCCAGCGCCAGCTTTCCTGGGGGCTCTGCAGCTGCGGGACCCCCAGGAAAGCCGGGAATGGGGCGGGGGGGTCTAGCCACCGCCCCCTCCCTCCCAGAGCTGGCTGTTCTGGGGGCTCCGTGGCTGTGGGACGCCCAGGAAAGCCGGCAAGTGGGCGGGGGGGTCTAGCCGCCGCCCCCTCTCTCTCAGAGCAGGCTGTCCTGGGGGCTCTGCGGCTGCGGGGCCCCCAGGAAAGCTGGGAAGGGGCGGGGATCTAGCGGCGGTGGGCGCCTGGTTAGGGCGGTGGGGGGGCACTTTTCGGGGGGGGAGTGTGGCGCCATTTGACACTCCTGAGGCCTGGGCGCTCTAGGTGAGCGCCTAGTTCGTCCAATGGGCGATCCGGCCCTGGGGTCAGCTTGCAGGTGAAGACAAAGAGAGGCATTCCCATTCAAGGAGATAACCCCTGTACACACGTAGGGTGTGTTCAGACAGCGTACTCTGAGTGGTTTAAACTGATCTGGTTCTGGCATGATTTTTTTTTCATCTGGATAATTGCGATCACACTCACCTCCTTATCCTGGCTCACCGCGCAGTCACATTGCTCCCCACTGTCAACATTACCGACGCACGGGAGCGTGTATCGGTAGTTTTAAAAAAAAATTCCTCAGTTTGCGCATGCGCATAGGCAGTCACCCATAGGATTGGAATCTTTGCGCATGAGCAGAACAACTAGTTTCCCACCAAAAGCATGCCCTGAGGTGTCTCCATCCACTGTACCAGAACACTTCCCTCGTCTAAACACTAAAACGAGTCACCATTTAAATTTTGGTTTTATTAACATGGGAGCGGAGCTCCACTTATGCGCATACTGCTGACACTAAAAAAAAATGGTGGGTGAAAAGCAGAAGCCTTGGGCTTCTGTGGCAGCTTTCCAGAGGGGAGGGGGTTGAGGCATCTGGAAGTGGCTTGACACCACAGGAGCGA
The DNA here is from genome assembly GCA_029375565.1 of Gekko gecko. Lineage (NCBI taxonomy): Eukaryota > Metazoa > Chordata > Lepidosauria > Squamata > Gekkonidae > Gekko > Gekko gecko. The sequence continues at coordinate 282,363,797 of JAPDNY010000002.1, forward strand.
CCAGACATCGGAAGCTGCAGCTTGAAACCGGAGAATCAGGAAAACACCAGAGGGGACGGTACGCAGATGTTGATGTGTGGTCCATATAAAATCTGTTACTGAAGCATGACAAAAGCTGGTCAAACAGCCCATCTGAACACACCCTTAGAGTGATATAGTACCCCCTGATATCCAGTCATGCTGAGTCGCTCGTTCCAACAATAAAAAATAAAAAACTTCTTCTTCTTCCTCCTCCTCCTCCTCCGATTGTTGAGTAGCCCCAGGGGACAAACCACTAAATACAGCTGCACATAGAGCATGTCTAAACCAAAAGGCAAAAAGGCAAAAAAGGGGAGACACCTCTGAAAGAAAGGAATCGCTAAAAGTGCTGAGTACCAGAGGTCACAAAAAGAAAACAAGCAAGCGTCCTGAATTGTATAGAAACAAATTATTATTGTATACAGTGCAGAAAATCCCTATCTCCAGCGCAAGCAATCCCAGTAAAGTGCAACCATTTCTGAATGTCTTGATAACACTTAAATTGCAAACCATCCCAGTTATATATAACCATTTCTGAATGAGTAAGGTAGAACAATTTCTGAATGTCCCGATGACAAATGAATCGATGGTCTGCCGACTAATTAAGCCACTGTTTCAATATCTTCTTCAGAATGGTTTTTTTTTTTTCCTGTTGCAGTCTTGCCGGCGTCTGGCCTTGGGCAGTTGTCATGAATTGTTGTTTGTATCAGCCAATCATGGAATTGAAAAAAGAATACTGAAATCATAAATCCGTGATCCAGCTTTTCATGTACAGGTGTGATAACAAAGAGGCACGTAGAGAATTTCTGTACAACAGCATGAGCATAGGAGAGTAGGAGATCGTAACTACGCAAACACACACACGCAGAACAAAGTTTGAGTCCAGTGGTACTTTAAGACCAAGAAAGTTTTATTCTGGGTATGGTGAAACGGGCCTGCTCTGGCCTGCAGACACTGTTACACCCTGCTCTCCAAGGCTTTTCCTTATCTCTTGGGTAACCCACGGGCCACCACCTCACCTTTATAGGAATTGCCCGCTGAGAGGGTTAGGGCTCCCAGCTTCCCTTCCAAGTTCTGAGGTTTTGGCTACCTATCTCCCTCTGCCCAGGGCCTGGTCAACATGGGGACCATTTACTGCCCTTTTACGCCCCTGGAGGAATACCACTTGCCAACTGACTGCCTTCCCCTTGATGCTTCTTTTAAAATAGTGTGTCCAAGATGGTGGAGATCCAGGGCTGGCTCGCCCACTAGGCGAGCTAGGTGCTCGCCTAGGGCGCCGGCCCTGCAGGGGTGCCAAAATGCCCCCCACCCTCCCCGTAAAAAGCCCCCCGAGCCGCCCAATGCCGGCAGCTCCGGCTTTCCTGGCCACGCGCGCCGCCCCTGGGAGGGAAGGGGGGCTTCTAAGCCTGCCCCTTCCCCGGCTGTCCCGGGTGCCTCGCGGCTGCGAGACACCCGGGAGAGCCCCGCGCGCCGCCCCTGGGAGGGAAGGGGGGGCTTCTAAGCCCGCCCCTTCCCCGGCTGTCCCGGGTGCCTCGCGGCTGTGAGACACCCGGGAGAGCCGCGCGTGCCGCCCCTGGGAGGGAAGGGGGGCTTCTAAGCCCGCCCCCTGTCCCGGGCCCGCGGCTGCGAGACGCCGCGCGTGCCGCCCCTGGGAGGGAAGGGGGGGCTTCTAAGCCCGCCCCTTCCCCGGCTGTCCCGGGTGCCTCGCGGCTGCGAGACACCCGGGAGAGCCGCGCGCGCCGCCCCTGGGAGGAAAGGGGGGGCTTCTAAGCACGCCCCTTCCCCGGCTCTCCCGGGTGCCTCACGGCTGCGAGGCACCCGGGAGAGTCGCACCGCCTGGGAGGGAAGGGGGGGCTTCTAAGCCCGGCCCTTCCTCAGCTCTCCTAGGCGCTGGGCCATCTCCAGGCCCCACCGGGAGGTTGGCATCCCCGGTGGGGTGGGCGCCCCAGGCAGTCCTGCCTAGGGCGCCCAGACACCTGGGGCCAGCGCTGTGGAGATCTATGTGGTACAGAGAATCATTCCCAGCATCAACTATAAAGTATTTATTAAAAAGAAAATGTTCATAAGCATATTTTTAGCACAGTACCAGACTGAGCAAGGGATTCAAAAGAAATGAGTAAAACACAATTCCCCCCCCCTCTCTCCCCATGCCCTATCAGAAGATAAAATATCGGACAGGCTCCTTAGTTTAGGAAGTTACAGATTTCTACAGAGTTGCCATGACCTTGCAGCTTTCTCCAGCTTTTCCAGCCGATACATAACCAGTGGCTGCCTCCCCTAGACGTCAGTTAAGAGTTCTGTCTGCTCTGATGTACTCAGCACCCAAAGAGAGCTTTCTCCTTGCTTCCAGGAGTTTTATCTTCTCCCTTTCCCCTCCCACTGACCTGATCAGACCAGGTCAAGGAAGCTTTTCCTGACATCTCCAGAAATTTCTTCCTGAAGTCTTTTTAGTCTTAATTCCTCCAAGTCTCTGTTCCTACCTGGGGGGGGGGAGACTGGCCCATCCAAATGTTTCTAGCTAGACCTATTAGCACAAGAAAGAAGGCTGAGGTAAGTCTGGAAAGCAATTGAACTGACTTCCCCCCTTTAGAAGTGTGCATGCACACAAAAACTCATACCCAGAATAAAACTTTGTTGGTCTTAAAGGTCCCACTGAACTCAAACTTTGTTCTGCTGCTTCAGACCAACGGGCCACCCACCTGAATCCACACACAAAAGTAGAGCAAACAGGAGTTGAGTTTTGTGCAGAAGGAGGAGGAGGAGGAGAGTTAGATTTATACCCTGCCCTTCATTTGGAGTCTCATACTTGGAGTCTGAATTAGCACACTAATTCAGAGGCTTATTGCCTCTGGGTGTGGGGGTTCCCTTTAGCCACTATAGCTGGTAGCCATCACTGGCCCTCTTCTCCATGAATGTGCCCAACCACCATTTCAAGTTATCCATATTAGTGTCCATCATTACCTCCCCAGGCAACAAATTCAACGATTTTCAGTGCAATCCTAGACAGGTATACTGAGACTCCTCCTGTAGTATGAGTGGGAATATAAAGATTTGTTTTATATAGGTTTTTTCTTCTTGATTGTTCATATTCATATTTTTTCCTTGGTTTTATGGATTTCTCTTTTTATTAGGATATAAGAAAGACCTGTTATATAGAAGGCTTTCCTCTTGTAGGTCTGATATTGTTAGCAGATAACATAATAGGTATAAAGTTCATGATTCTGTAGTTCTTAAGGGCAACACTTTGCAATGTCTGGGTCAGATAAGATTTTGGTCTCGTACCAAGAACAACAAACACTTTTGTTTAGGATATGAAGAATCCTTGCCCATTATCATTTAGGTTAGGTTAAGTAAACACTTAGGTTTTACGTGGATTTGATGTAGATATGTTTCTTTACATCTGACAAATCAGAGGCTTATTATTCAAATGACCACTGTCTTTTGTCAGGGCCGGCTCCAGGGTTTTTTGCACACTAGGCGAGACTACCTTTTGGCGCCCCCCCCGGTGCACCCATTGGACTGGTATGAGAGTTCCCCAGAGTGAAATGACAGCCCCATAGGGTAACAAAACCATTCTGGAACTGGAATGAGAGGCCCCAGAGTAGCATGACAACCCCTGGGGGTAGCAGGAGTGTTCTGTGACTAGAATGAGAGACCACAGAGTGGAATGACAGTGCCTGAGGGTAGCAAGACTGTTCTGGGACTGGAATGACAGGCCCCAGAGAGGAATGACAGCCTGTGGAAGTAGCAGGAGTGGTCTGGGACTGGAATGACAGAGCCCAGAGTGGAATGACAGCTCCTGGATGCAGTAGGAATGGTCTGGGTCTGGGACTGGAATGACAGGCCCCAGAGTGGAATGACAGCTTCTGGATGTAGTAGGAGTGCTCTGGGACTGGAATGGCATTACCCAAAGTGGAATGACAGCCCGTGGAAGTAGCAGGAGTGGTCTGGGACTGGAATGACAGACCTCAGACTGGAATGACAGCCCCTGGATGTAGTAGGAGTGGTCTCAGACTGGGATGACAGGACCCAGAGTGGAATGACAGCCCCTAGATGTAGATGGAGTGTTCTCTGACTAGAATGAGACACCGCAGAGTGGAATAACAGCGCCTTGGAAGTAGCAGGAGTGTTCTGGGACTGGAATGAGAAACCAGGGAGTGGAATGACAGCCCCTAGGGGTAGCAGGAGTGTTCTGGGACTAGAATGAGAGACCATGGAGTGGAATGACAGCCCCTGGATGTAGCAGGAGACTTCAGGGACTGGAATGAGAACCACGGAGTGGAATGACAGCTTGTGGAGGTAGCAGGAATGTTTTGGGACTGGAATGACAGCCCCTAGAATGGAATGAGTGACCATGGGTGTAGAGGCAGTTCTGTGCAACTGGATTTGCAAACTGTAAAGTTGAACACTCGAATGTGTGTAGCTATTTTCAAATCAGCTCCATCTCAGTAATTATCTTGCATGTCAGCTCTTTAGTTTCCTTACAAATTCATGAGGTTGAGGTGATCCACCTCCTCCATTGTCAGTTATAAATCTTGCACTTGTCCCTCCACCTGTTACAGTGTCCAGTTCTGCTCCCTTCCTGACAGAGACCCTAATGGAAAATCCACCTGTTACAGTGTCCAGTTCTGCTCCCTTCCTGACCTCCATGTTCCTTTTCTGTGAGGTTGATGTGAGCCACCTCCTCCATTGTCAATTCCACTCCTGGGCTTGTCATTTCAGCCCCAGAATACTCCTGCTGCCTCTTGGGGCTGTCATTTGAAGCTGGGGCCTGTTTTTCCAGTCCCAGACTAGTCTGTTTTGGCCCAGAGACCCTAATGGAAAATCCTTTCAGTGTTTTCTTTGCAACTCTACTTGTACTGTCATGTATTTCAATGGAGCCCATGCAAGTCAATTGGCATTCCTGGCTCCCATTATTTCCAGTGGGCCTTCAAGCGTCTCCCATTGTTTCCAATGGGCAGTCCTGTCCTTCTTTTTAGTACAGCCCCAGGGAAAGGGCTTGCTTGAGTCTCAGCAGGCTGCAGCAGTGCGGGCCAAACTTGTCACCTCCAGTCCTGGGGAAGGGCAGGCGGAGCAAGGCCCTGCAGCTGGAGGACCCCCTTTTGTCTGGGGGGGAGGCTCTCCCTTACAGCTGTGCCCAACCAGCCTTATATTCCAGGGGCCAGGGGCGCAGATTCCTTCAAAATTCACCACTAGGAGGGTGGGAGGCACAGCAGAGCGGCAGCAGGAGGCGGAGAGGCGGCGTGTGCAGCACGTGCATGAGCGGAGCAGTGCACAGCCGCAGGGCTTTTGTTTGGTGGGTGGGGTGGAGCCCGGCCAGGGCAGCAGCAAGCGAGGACGAAGAAGGAGCACTGGCTGTGCAGGCACTGAGGCACCCTGAGTCAGCCAGGCGATGAGCGGAGCAGGCAGAGCTTTGAGGTGAGGGAGGAGAAGGGCCGGGCGGCAGCAAGCCATTCTACCACCCACCATTCTGCCACCCGCCAGCAGGGGGCACTCTAGACAAGCGCCTAAAATTTGCCTATGACGGTCAGGCCCTGTCTTTTGTAACCAATTATGCTTTTTGAATTTTTTTTATGATGTCAGTCCATGTATAAAATATCATGTATTTCCTGAATATGCTCAGAATATGTTCAAGAAGAAGAAGATGAAGAAGAAAAAGAAGAAAGTAGTCATTTTTTTGATGAGTTATTTAGTCCAGTTGTTTTCCTGTTAATTGAAGCATATCTTCCAAATATGCTGAGAAGAAAGTAGTCAGTTTTGGATGGACTATCTAGTTCAACTGTTTTCCTGTTAATTGAAATAAAAACATAGAACTTCCTCCTCATTTGACTTCATTTTTGACATGGAATCAAATATGTACAACACTCCTGAAGGCTGCTCCATGGGACTTGAGAAGAAGAAGAGTTGGTTTTATTCCCCACCCTTCACTACCCGAAGGAGTCTCGGAGCGGCTTGCAATCACCTCCCCTTCCTCTCTCCACAACAGACACCCTGTGAGGTTGGTGGGGCTGAGAGAGCTCTGAGAGAACTGTGACTGGACGAAGGTCACCCAGCAGGCTTCACATGGAGGAGAAGAGGGGAATCAAACCCGGTTCTCCAGATTAGAGTCAGGGTGCTCTTAACCACCACAACAAACCATCTCTCTGGACTTAGTGCCAGGGATTGCATGAAGAATCACTGGCTAAGTAAAAATAATCTCTTTTTGGTCCATCCTGAATCTGTTTCCTACCAACTTCATTGGGAGTTCTCATATTAGTGTCACCACTGCTCAATAACCAGGTTCTATGTAGATGTAGTCTCTGCCTAACTCCTGTCTCCAGCATCCTCAGATACTAACAGATCATCTTGCTAGGGTGGGATAAACCTGGACAGACCTGGTCCTATGCTCTGCACCTTTAGAAACTGGCCAGCTGTGGGCATGTTTTCCCAGTCCTTCGTTATGTGTTAGCCGTATATTAGAGCACTAATATGTTACAACCATCTCAGTTCTGCAGTGTACTACTTCTCTTTTGTGAATCATTCCCCCCCTCCCCAGGCTAAAGCTCCTAGCTTAGCTTTCCTTTAAGAACACACCTGAGGCTGTTACATTTTCAAGTCGAATCTGCATTTGCATTTTTAAATCAATTTTGTGCTGCATTTGCATTTTTAAATCAGTTTCGTGCTGCTGTGACGCTGTCTTTCTCTATGCCTGATGGCGTCACAGGAGCACAAAACTGATTTAAAAATGCGAATGCAGATTCGACCTTAGTGGAGTGCTTTGCTTGAATTGGTCCCCCCTCCATATCGTTGCAACCAGGTCCGGTTCCAGATTTTGGGTCGCCCTGGGCAGAGAGCACCCAGGGCTGCCCTCCTCTCATCAGTCCACCACCAGGACCCCCTCAAATGCCTCCCTTCCCACTTTCTGACCCACCCGCCTGCACATCATTCCCTCAGCCTTTCACAAGCCCTCTCTCCACCTGTGCTCACAGATGTCCGCACCACCCATATGCCCCTTCCCTGACGATGCTGGGGAGACATGTGGTCAGTGGGCCCCACCAGAAGCCCTGGGCTCTGGGGGCTGCCCCACCTCAGAGTATGCTGACACCAGCCCTGATTGTAACTTGTGTTGGTCTACCATGGGCCTTTTAGGGATAGTGACTCAAAGAGGGAACCAACATATACCAAGAATTGTTATACGGCACATCATAAGGAAACCCAGCCAAGATTCACTGAGTCACTTTGAGATATTCAGTGATTCTACAGTTGCCAACCTTCAGGAGGGGCATACAGATCCTCCAGAATTAAAGCTGATCCCAACTACAGAGGTCAGTTCCCCTGGAGGAAATGGCTGCTCTGGGGGGTGGACTCCGTGGCCTTATGGCCCACTGAGGTCCCTCCCCCTTCCCAAACTTCTCCCTCCCCAGGCTACACCCCAAAATCTCCAGGAATTTCCCAACCTGTAGCTGGCAACTGTAGCATGGATACAGAAATACAGGCACGGCACCTAATTACCACTGCCACCTAAATAATTGGGCCTAGCAATTTGCCCCTTACTGTAGAACTGAGAAAGCAGTTTCTCTTCCTATCTGGTGCTAAAGTATTACAATGAAATTTGCATCCTTGGTTCAGAAAAAAAGGGTTTTTTTTGTTGGAATATGCAAGGTCTCTAGCACAGCCTTATGAAGAACTCTGAAGATCACCCTACAGGGGACAGCTGAAGGACTGGTAGTTAGCAAAACCCCATTCAGCAAATGCTATGAATCTGCTAAACTTCCTGGCTCAGCTAAAACTGTAACCAAAGGGTTAACTCGGTTACTGGCAATGTTCTAGCCTCAACTAAGGGCGGAAGTACACTTAACCGTACAGGCAAGAAATGGGCTGAGCTGAAAGGAAACACCACCACTGTGACGAGTATCTGATAAGAACTTTTCTCACTGTATAAAAGCTTTGTAAGTGCAACACAATAGCATTCAGCCATTTTTTTTAGCGATTCTCGCGGCTGAACCTGACATCAAATAAACTTTCAACTTTCTCCTTGTGTTGTCTGCTGGCCTCCATCGCGTTGGGCTTAGGCTCCGTTTTTCCTGTGCTACACCCACAATTTCAAATAATGTCCTTGCTGTCGCCTGATTGGCTCTTCTGGGGACTTCCTGCTGCGCTTTGTTCCTTTTGCAGCAATTAGACTGGTTAATTTAGGCTTTCCCTCTGTATGTTCTATAACAGTTTGTTCTTCTATAATAAACCTGCCTATTTCCCCCTAAACAGTCAGTACTCCACGTTCTCTCCGCTTCTTTAACTCTGCCAACACTTTTTTTCATACTACAGTAATGGAACTTAAAAAAAAAAACCCCAAAGTCTGGAGTAGCAAAAGTTGCATTTGTGTTTGGTATTAGAATTCCACTGCCCTACTTTTGTAGAACAGTTGGTTCCTGGAGCCTGGACTTAGTTGTGTGTCCGCACTCATGCACCTGCCACGCCGCAGGAGGTTCTGAAGGCCAATATAGGCGATGCTAATTGGATCCTGATAAACGGTGGCTCTCAGGAACTGTCAGGGTCCCGCCCGTGCCCTTTGCCATCTTTGAGCAGCCTCTTGATTAATATTGACTTCACAGGAGCAGTCAAAACCTGCATAACTGGAAGAATACCAACAAACATACATACCAAAGGGACGGCTGCTCGCATTGGGCCCTAGTACCTTTGCTTGGCGCTGGAATGATGGGGATGAAGATCTGGTGACACCCAGATTTTCTATGGTTTGGAGGGGGCATGTCCTCAAGGACTGAGCCTGAGCAAGTACGCACCTGTTTTTTGTGCAACGGGTGCTTTCAGCTGGAGAGTTTTGCAGGAGCCGTGCGTCATAGATGTGCAAGTTCCATGGGGACTGTGTCAACCAGGGGTCCAAAGCGTAGCTAGTAACACTGGTGCATCCTCGAGTTTAGAGTAGTGGTTAAGAGTGGCAGACTCTAATCTGGAGAACCGAGGTTGATTCCCCACTCCTCCACATGCAGCCAGCTGGGTGTCCTTGGGTCAGTCACAGTTCTCTCAGAGCAGTTCTCTCAGAGCTCTCTCAGTCCCACCTACCCCACAGGGTACCTGTTGTGGGGAGAGGAAGGGGAGGTGATCGCAAGTTGCTCTGAGACTCCTTCGGGTAGTGAAGGGCGGGGTATAAAACCAGCTCTTCTTCTTCTCAAGTCCCACAGGGCAGCCTTCAGGAGGAGTCTCGGTATACCTGTTTAGGATTGCACCGATTTGTTGCCAGTGGAGGTAATGATGGGCACTAGCACGGGTGACTTGAAATGGTGGCTGGGCACATTCATGGAGAAGAGGGCCAGCGATGGCTACCAGCTATAGTGGATAAAGGGAGACCCCACACACAGAGGCAATAAGTCTCTGAATTAGTGTGCCAGCTTCCAGGTATGGACTGGAGTTCTCCTTGATTACAACGGATCTCCAGACAACAGAGATCAGTTCCCCTAGCAAAAACAGCAGCTTTGGAGGGTAGACTCTGCTGATCTCCCGCCTGAAAATGAACCCTCCCCAGGATCTGCCCCCAAATCTTTAGGAACTTCCTGAACTGAAGTTAGCAACCCTACCCTGTGTCAGGAAGCAGCATTAGGGGAAACCTTAAGAACATCAGAAGAGCCCCTGGTGGATCTTCAGGTTACAGAGATCAGGTTGTTATGTCCTGAGCTTGACTTTCATCCCCATTACATGCTGGTATCCTAAATGGCAATACCTGATTGGCTACCCTGTGTAGCAGGCCAATCAGGGGACAAGGATTGTGCTGGAGGGAAGCAAAGTGATTGGATGTTATCTCTGTAACACCATTGGTTATTAACCTGACTGTGGGCGTGGCTATGCTAGCCCGCACTGTTTAAATAAGAGCCTGTTGCTCTATGTGTTGTTGTCTGTTCTGAGCTGCTGAATCACTTATTAAAGCTGAATCGCTTTTGTTGAGAACTGCCTATGTGTCATACATATCACAGGTCATCTGGAGAAAATGGCTGCCTTGGAAGGTGGCCTCAGTGGCATCATACCCCATTGAAGTCCCTCCACTCTGCCCTCCCAAGACTCCCCCCCAAATTTCCAGGTGTTTCCCAATCCAGAGCTGTCATCCCTACCTACCCCCAATGTTGCCTTCTGGCACTGGTATTCAGAGGTTTATTATTTTTGGATGCGGATGTTCCCTTTAGACACCGTGGCATAAGAAGCTAAGAGGCTTTGGCCTCCGTGCCCTGTTCGATCAGCCCTCCTGGGCCAACTGGTGAAGCGGTCAGCTACGAAATGAGAAAGGATGCTAGAGTCGATGAACCACTGTTGATCCGGCAGGTCACCTCTTCCGTTGGCTGTGGCCAACAGATGGGCACCCTTAACAAAGGACTGTGTTTAACTCAACTTAAAATAGTATATTCCTAACTCAGCTTGACATCTCTGCTCTTCCCGCCCCCCTCCCCAATCCGGCTCAGCGAGAACCATCTATTTCCTTTCCCCTCTCTGTCCTCAGTAATAACCGTAAATTAAAGAGGCGTAGCCACGTTTGTCTGTTACAGCAAAACCAAGCAATAGTATTGTGAAACCTTAAATTTATTGTACCATAAGCTTCTGGGGGGAGCCAAGCCCCCTTTATTGGATGCCACATCTTTCAACCCTTTCTTCTGGAAGAGGAAGCTGAACCGGAGGCTGACATTGCCTTTGTTGCTCCCTGCCTCTGTGCTATTTCACGGTGCGTCTGGGTACTTGTATTTCTACAATCAGCATACCTTCATGGGGGGGGGGCAGCTGCCAAGGCCCAGGGGTCCTGGCAGGGCCCTCTACTGCCCGTCCCTTCCCTGACTGTTCGCTTGTGCTCTGCCACCCATCCTGCCAATGGCATGTTAGATAAGGGCTGTGGGCAGTGCAGATGGCTCTGAGATCGGGTTGCCAACATCCAGGTGGCACCTGGAGCTCTCCTGCTATCATAGTTGATCCCCAGGCAACCTGTTCCCCTGGAGAATAATAATAATCAATTTTTGTATGGCATTGTGTGTAGAATAGCTAGGGGGTTCTAATTGTGTCCGGCAGCCAGAGATTCTAGCCCTTTTAGCGTTATGCACCACTAGGTGGTGAGCTAGACTTGTTTTTAAGGCAAGAGATGTTTCAGAGGTGGTTTGCCATTGCCTGCCACTGTGCCATGACCCTGGGTATTCCTTGGAGTTCGTCCATCCAATTACTAGCCAGGGCCGACCCTGCTTAGCTTCTGAGATCTGACAGGATCAGGCTAGGCTGGGCTATCCCCTGGAGAAAATGGCTGCTTCGTAGGGTGGAGTCTATGGCATTACACCCTGCCAAGGCCCTCCCCTCCCCTCCCTCCCCTCCCCAAACCCTGCCCTCCCCAGACTCTACCCCGCCCCCAGTCTCCAGGAATTTCCCAACCCAGGCAATGGGAGGATTTGCAGCAAGCCAGGCAGGGAAAGAGACACATGGATGAGTGGGTGGGTGGGGCCCCCTGGGATCTCTCTGCCCAGGGCCCCCCAAAATCTGGAGCCAGCTCTTTCTAAAATGTCTGGATCCCATTTTTGTCCTAGCACCCACAACAGTAATTTATGGCCACCTTTTGGGGGCTGGGAATGGTGCAGCATCCTTGTAGCTGCATTTCATCCCCTTCTCTGTGTCTAGAAGTTTCTCCCTTTAGTGCGTTGCAACCTGTTTTGTTTTTGACTTTGCCCGTTTTTGGGGGGCGGCCTTCCTGATTTCCTTTATGCTCCTTTAACACTATATTTATGCTCTTTATAGAGTCTTTATGTCCGGTCGATGCAAAAGTAATGTTAAGAGCAGTGTAAGTGTAATGAGACAGCTTTGGTGCAAGGAAAGAGAAACCCGTGTGAAAATGAAAACTTACGGCTTCGGTTCACACACATGGGAAGCAAAGTGGAAATGGAGACCCGGGGAGGTTGAAAAGTATAAGGATGCAGAATTTGGCAGCTAGTGAGGCTAAACTTCCAAAGATGTTGAAGGGGAAAGGGAGGAGAAGCGCAGAGAGGAGGAAAGACAAGGGAGCCGTTGCTGGCAGGTAGGAAAGGGAAGAATCTAAGCCTTTTCTTATTTCAGATCTTATCTGTTGTGGCTTCTGTGCCCGGAACGAGCTTTCAAAAAGGCTATTAGTTAAACACTTGAATGGCCCCGTGTGCATTTAGTGTTTCGGCAAAAAAGCCACAAATCCCTTTACTGAATGGGGGAGGGAACCCTCTGTGTTGATAACGTTGCTTTGGTTGTTGTGACATATCTAAAACACCAAGAGCAGTCATCACAACAACAGATGCTCTCGAAAACACACTACCTTTTTTTTTTTTTGCAATTTAACCTTGAATGCTCGAATGTGCTGAAGAACAGGCCAGCCCTTTAGATTTTCTGAGCTTTCCCCCCTCACCTGAAGGGAAAACAATGAGAACGCAACCCAGAGGGAGTCTGAGACAACACAGTTTAAAGATCCTAGTAGTTTTGTGTGGTTCCACATCAGTCATTGGTGGTACAATTTCCACCACAGTTAGGGTTCAAGTTCTTCTTTTTTTGGCCACCAATTTAAGATGACCCTGTGGGGTTTTCAAGGCAAAAGATGTTCAGAGATGGTTTTTAGGGTCGTCCTCCCCCTGATGGGGGCAGGGGTTCCTCTGCTTTTGGGGGGCCCAGTCCTTCGCCAGACAGCTGGCAGGTGGGGGAGCCCCACCCCCGAAGAGCCCCATTACCACCCGTTGTGCCTGGTGTGATGACCTCACCTGGAGGTGACATCATCATGCCGGGGCACGTTGTCCAGGGGGCACTCTAGCATTTGGGCAAAAACTCTATGGTGAGAAGACTCCTGGACCAAGACTAGAGCCCCCCGCTGGCAGCAAGGTAAGACCAGGCAACCTTAGGTGGTTTGCCATTGCCTGCCTCTGTGCTGTGACCTTGGGCTTCCTTGAAGGTCTCCCATCCCCGGGCAGACCCTGCCTAGCTTCAGAGATCTGATGAGATTGGGTTTGCCTGGGTTATCCAAGTCAGGGAGGAGCCAAACGAGACTCGCCAGTCTGCCAGGGGGACTTGCCATTCTGCAGCTGCAGATTCTTGAGTATAAAAACATCGATTTGCCTGATTCTGACTGGGACAGTGGTGGAGGGGAGGGGAGACGAGGCAAGGCGAGGCTCCTGTTTCTCCCCCCCCCCACCCGTTTTTGGCAGCCAAAACAACCTGCGGCTGTGTGGGTGGGGTGTTCTCCTCATCGAGAGGTATAGTCCCCATGTCCTTTTGAGTTCCAAAAATGACACCGGAGTGGGGGACGGAGCCTTTCCCTCTTGCAGCTATTCTGATCAGAGTCATGCCCATCTGTGCTTTTTACACATGAGTTGCCACAGGGACTGGCAGCTGCAGTGCAGCTACGAGTCCCCGTGGTGAGTCCGTAAAAAAAGTCATGCCTAGTTTGGCTCTTATATGTGTATATGTAGCTGTAACAGTGGCCCAGGCGTTGCTGCGACAATCTGTGGTTCTTTCCTTGCTATGCTCCCAATTCTTCCAGGAGCTTGTCTCGTGGCCATTTTTTTTTTTTTTAAATTGCTGAGGAATAGAATGAAGTACAATCTCCACGGAGTGGATGGTCTTTGCACTGCTATTCCAGTTGATCCTTCTTATTCATTGCAATTTCCTGCCCTGGTACTTGTTACAGCCATATGGTTCGGCAATAGCGGCTTCCGTATCTTTGGGAAAGGAATGTTATCGGCACTATAATGCCATTAAGAATTAGCGCCATAGCAGGGGAGCCATTCTAGGTTTTGGGGGACCCTGGGCAGGCAGAGAAGAAAAGGAAGAAAAGGAAGAAGAAGAAGAAGAAGAAGAAGAAGAAGAAGAAGAAGAAGAAGAAGAAGAAGAAGAAGAAGAAGAAGAGGAGGAGGAGGAGGAGGAGGAGGAGGAGGAGGAGGAGGAGAAGAAGAGGAGGAGGAGGAGGAGGAGGAGGAGATTGGATTTATACCCCAACCTTCACTCAAAGTCTCAGAGTGGTTTACAAACTCCTTCCCTTCCTCTCCCCACCACAGACACCCTGTGAGGAAGGTGGAGCTGAGAGAGCTCTCTCGAGAACTGCCCTTGAGAGAACAGCTCTAAAAGAACTTATGACTGGCTCAAGGTCACCCAGCTGGCTGCATGTGGAGGAGTGGGGAATCAGACCCGGTTCTCCAGATTAGAGTCTGCCTCTCTTAGCCACTGCACCAAACTGGCCCAGGAGCCCCTATCCACCCACCACCAGGGCCCTCATGCCCCTCTTTCACCCCCAGCATCTGCATGCCTCTCACTTGCTTGTGTGTCCTTCTCTTGTTTTTCAAGCCCTCCCACTGCCCATTCTCAGTACTTTCAGCCCCGTTCCCCGACTGCACAGGCCAGGGAATGCAGCTGGGAGGGCTGCTGCCATTGCTGCCGGGAATGCCACCACTGCTCATCACCCACACGTCCTTCCTCAATGGCTCTGGGCTGTTGGGAGCAGGGGGGTAGACAAGTGACAGGGGAAGTGTGTGAGCGGGAGTCAGGGGCAGCGGGCCCCACCAGAAGTCCTGGGCCAGGGCCAGAACAAAAGATAGTAGTGGGGTTGGCATGTGCCCGCTTATGCCGGGAAGGCTCCCGCTGGCGGTCCCTCCACCATCCCACCATTCCTCTCTAGACTGGCGGGAGAAGGGTACCGAGGGGCGGAAATGATGTCACACAACACATGACGTCACACCCAGCCCAAAACCTGGATCTGATGTGGGTACCTCAGGTGATGCTCTATCCTTCACATTTTCAGGGGCTGGCAGAGCATCGCCCGACGTGCTTGAGTCGCATCCAGGTTTTCAGCCAGATGTGACGTCGCTTGTCACACAACATCCTTTCCGCCTGTCGCCCTTCCCTTAAAGCTCCAAGGGGTGCCAGCCACCAGCCTGGCATCCTTAAATGGCAGGCAAGGGCATAGCTGGGCATAACTCCTAGTTTGCGGTCCTGTTGTATCACAATGCTAGTTACTTGAGCAACCTGGTAAAATACCAGCAGGATGGAAATCCTGAGCCCAAATAGTGGTGGTTAATTCGGTAGTGCCAAGAGGTTCCCTGACCTGGATGGGAGACCGCCAGAGAAATCCAGGGTTGTGCTGCAGAGGCAGGCAATGGCCAACCACCTCTGAACATCTCTTGCCCTCAAAACCCTATAGGTTGCCACAAGTCAGCTGTGACTTGACAGCAAGGGGGGGCGTCCTTTCCACACTCGGATGTCATCCCTGGTTTTATCAGAGTTCAACTCGTGACACAATACCTTGCATTTATCCCTGGTTATAAGAGCATCCGTTTATCCAGGGACAAGTGTGGGGCGAAACTGGGGTGACCTCAATGTAATGTGGAAACAAAATATACCCCGGGGATAGTTACAGGGGTGAACTCAAGTGTAGTGTAGAATGTAAGTTCAAGGAAAGGGTTGAACCAGGATTTAAAGCCTAGAGTGGAAAGGACCAGAGAGAGAGAGAGAGAGAGAGAGAGAGAGAGAGAGAGAGAGAGAGAGATGGGGTGACTTTGCTGTTCATTCTGGGTGTTTGCTCTTGTAAAACATCTGGGAATTGGGGCATCTCTTCTCTTTCCCTCATCGACATATCCTACAACATTTGGACCCAAATTACTCAATTATACATTCGTTGCCCTCGGTAAATTCCGGATGGATTGTTCGTTTACCTACAGGCTAAGATAACTCCTCGCTCTCTCTCTCTCCCTCTCTTTGAGATACGCCAGGCAGCTTTTAAACGGCAAACCGTTACAATTTTCCACCTCATTTCCCATCCGTTCTACAGTTAATTTTTACCAGCCCTGTCTATTTATTTACTTGAGCCGCTCTGGATTGGGGTTGGGGAAGGGAGGAGAGGAAGATATCGGCAGCCAATTTGCTGCAGCTGGAATGGTGTGTGTGTGTGGATGGGGGGCGGGGGATAGGCAACCGGCATGGCCCCCCTCTTTAATTTAACAAACTGAAAAGAACAACTTAATTAGAGTCATCTGGAAAACAACAGCCGCGTCAGGCTGCTTCTGAGGGATGCGAGCAGCAAGGCCGGGCCGGGCCGGGCTGGGAAGACGGAATGAGCCGCTGGGGCCTGCCGAGCCGGCTTGCTTCCCTCTTCACAGTTTGCAGGCTGTTTGCCTTTCCCGGTGAAGGAAGAGAGCAGATGTCCCTAATTATAGGCAGGGCCTAATTGGATTTATCAGCAGTTAATAGGAAATTAAGCGCTAAAGCTTCAGAGCGGCCCTGTTGGGGAGGTGGTTATCACGAGTGCCTCGGGAAGACGGGCCTGAGGGCTGTGCCGATTTCGTGGTGCCACAAAAGGGTGGTTTCCCCTCTGGTGACCCTTGCTCCTGTGCCTTTAAGAACATCTGGACCAGCTGACATTAACCAGTGATAAGGCATAGTGTTTTTTGCCATGACAAACTCATAGGGTGCGGTCAGACGGCATGCCGGGAGCGGTGTAAACTGCTCCGGTTCCAACTGGACTAATTTGATCTGGGACAAGCGCGGTCACACGTACCTCTCTCACCATGCAGCACATCGCTCCCGGGCATCCACACTAGGTGCACAGCAGTGCGCATTGGCAGATTAAAAATTTTTTTTTACAGTTTGCGCATGCGCATAGGCAATCTTTCATATAATTGAGATCCTCGTACATGCGCAGAATACCGTATCTCGAAAAGCATGCCCTGAAGCGAAGACTTCCCTTTAAACCTTAACACTGAAACCAGCCTCCGTCAGATCCTGGACTCCTATAAAGCCTTAAACCGTTTAAACTTTGTTTCTGTTAACGCCGGGGCGAAGCTTCGCCCAGCGCACATCACCGACGCTAAAAAAAAATGGAGAATCAAAAGTGGAACCCTTGGGCTTCCGAGCGGAAGTGGCTCTACACCGGCGGAGAGCGATTAGATGGGGGGAAAGCGGCTAGAACCAGAGCACTCAGGATAACACCACTTGGGTACCTAGTGGCAGACTACACCGGTTTAAGGGGTGTTTGCGACGATTGGCAATGGTTAGGGACGGAAGGCAGATGTTGTGGTTGTGATCACGCGTAAGTACTCCGTTTCTAACTGGCTTCTGTACCTGCTTAAATGCCCCATCTGAATGCACCCATAGAGTTGCCAACTTCCAGGTGGGGGCGAGAGATCTCCCAGTAGGGTTGCCAGCTCTGGATTTGGAAATACCTGGAGATTTGGGGGGTGAAGCCTGAAGAGGGTGCAGTTTGGGAAGGGGAAGGACTTCAGTGGGGTATGGTGCGAGAGAGTCCATCTCCCAAAGCAGCCATGTTTTTTTCCAGGTGAACTGATCTCTGTCACGTGAAGATCAGTTGTAATCCCAGGAAATCTCCAGCCACCACCTGGATGTTGGTAACCCCATCTCCCAGGATTACAATGGCTCTCCAGACTACAGAGACTGGTTGCCCTGTAGAAAATGGCTGCTTTGGAGTCTAGGTTGTTATACCCTGCTGAGGTGCCTCTGCCTCTCAAACCACCCCACCCTCCACATGCTCTGCCCCCAAAATCTCCAGGTATTTGCCAACCCAGAGCTGGCAACCCTAAGATGGGGCCTGGAGATCTCCTGGAATTACGTCTGATCCCCAGACTTTAGAGATCAGCTTCCCTGGGGAAAATGGCTGCTTTGGAGGGTGGGCTCTTACGGCACTGTACCCAGCTGAGGTTCCTCCCCAAACCTGCCCTCCCAAGGCTCCGCCCTCCAAATCTTCAGGAATTTCTCAACACAGAGGACTAATGTCAAACCAGAGAATTTCTGCAGTACAAACTGAAAGGGGGGGTGGGAATCTTATAAGGCCAGCACAACCAGTTTCAAAGTGCAGAATGCCCAGCACAACCCAGTGCCGCTGGCACTGCAAGCTTAAAAGGACTGATCTCAAAGGACAGAGTCACAAATCCAAGCAGGGGGTGGGGTGGGGATTTGCAAGCTCAGTGCAAGAAAATGGAAAGGGAACAGGAAGGAACATGGGCAAAGGGGGGAGAGAACCTCTTGAGAGCCAGTTTGGTGCAGTGATTAAGTACGTGGACTCTAATCTGGGAGAACTGGGTTTGATTCCCCACTCCTCCACTTGCACCTGCTGATGTGACCTTGGGTCAGTCACAAGCTTTGGCACAGCTGTTCTTGAAAAAGAGCAGTTTCTGTCAGAGCTCTCTCAGCCCCACCTACCTCACAGGGTGTCTGTTGTGGGGAGGGGAAGGGAAGGGAAAGGAGATTGTAAGCCGCTCTGAGACGCCTTTGGGCAGTGAAGGGCCGGGTATAAATCCCATCTCTTCTTCTTCTTCTCTTGAAACCGACATGGCTAGTTTGAAACGTTTTTGGGCAGTGAAGGGCCGGGTATAAATCCCATCTCTTCTTCTTCTTCTCTTGAAACCGACATGGCTAGTTTGAAACTGACAAGAGTGTTCTTTGTCATGGAACTCCCACAATCATCCCGAAGCTGGTGGTCAATTTTGAGCCCCCTACCTTTATTCTCTGATGAGTTATGCCTCCCAGTGTGGTGTAGTGGTTAAAGCGTCAGACTAGGATCTGGGAAACCCAGGTTCAAATCCCCAGTCTGCCATGAAAGCTTGCTGGGTGACTTTAGGTCAATCACACACTCTCAGCCTAACTGACCTCGCAGGGTTGTTGTGAGGATAAAATGGAGAGGAGAATGATATAAGCCAATTTGGGTCCCCATTGGGGGAAAAGGTGGGATGTAAGTAAAATAAATAAATAAGTAACCCAACATGGACAGTTCTTTTATTATTGTAGATACATGGTAACAGTGAGCCAAGTGATTTGTTTGTTCTGTTATGATATTTGGTTTGGATCAGGGTCATAATGGGGGAGGGGCAGATGGAACCTTTGTCTGAGGGCCCATGATGGCTCTCGGCACCCCTGGGTTTGGAGGCTGGACTATGTGGCATTATATGCTCAGCTGAGGTCCCTCCTCACCCCAAATCCCCCCTTCACTGGCTCCATCTAAAAAATCTCCAGGAATTTCCCAACCCAGAACTGGCAACCTTAATTGGCTCTATGCTTTGGGGAAGAAGTAAATGGGCACCAGGAAACCCATTGGCAGGTGCCGTGGTGCTTTGGGCATCGTGTTGGTTATCACCGCTGTAGATGAAATTCATGTTAAAAACAATGGAACATCCACCACCCCCCGCCATTTTCTAGGCCAGTGATCTCCAATATGGTGCTTGCTGATTGTATTTCTTCCAGAATGAGAAAGGTCGAGCTTCAGCAAATAAAACTTGTATCAAAAGAAATATATTTATTATATAGTGAACACAAGAATGCAATTAAAAACATAGTGTTAAGTATGCAACTCAACACAAAGGATTTCAACAACAAGTGATTTCAGCTTTATTTAACGGCAAAACTTCAACTCAGAAACACACCACAACAAGTAGAGCACAGCTCCCTTTTTAAACTGTCCTGGGCTGTCAAAGCCACACCCACAACAAGATAAGAACCAATAACAATGCAAGGATAAAAGCCAATCAGAACCGTTCCCTCTTTGATACATTCTCACATAGTGATTGGATATTTACAGAGGTTTCTCAGAAACCAGCCAATGGTAATGTGACAGATTACAATCCGCATTTAGCTTGAAGCTTAACATAGCAAATAATAGGATAGATTCACACTTTAAGATATAACACATAGGGCCTGGATATCAGGTTGCATTAAAAGTAATTGAGAATCAGTTTTACATAAGCTGTTATGAATCCCTCATACAGAGCTGATGATAAATGCCCCATGACCAGCACAGGACCATTGATGGACAGGGCAAAGTCTGGTGAAATCAACAACAAAACACCTTATTTCTGCTTGTCCTTTTGCCCAAGTTCCTCCTACGTCTTTCAGACGAAAACAGGTCTTTCTGAAAGCAGTGCGTATCTTGCTGACTCACAGTACTGCTAGAATACTGCCAACAGAGAACATTGCTGAAAAGCCCAGAAAGGTGCAAAGGGGTGGGGATAATTTGTATAGTGCATTGAAAAATTTTATAGAAGAATTGGAGAGTTGGGTGGATTTTCTAGGACAGAGCCAACAGCAGGGTAACACAGCCCTTTCTCTTAAGTATCTCCTGTAAGATCAACATGGATTTTAAATAAGGATGCCAGGCTCCAGGTGGGGCCTGAGGATCCCCCAGAATTGTAACTCATCTCCAGACTACAAAGATCAGTTCCCCAGGAGAAAAGGGATGCTTTGGAGGATGGGTCTCTATGGCACTGTACCAAATGCTCCCTGTAAGCTGTGGCGTCTCGTTAGCAAAAATTCTGCTTTGTGAGCTACTGGCATTAAAGTTGTGAGTGAGCAATTTGGCTACTGCATAAATTAATTTTGCTCTGGAGCCATCCTTCCTGAGCAAAGACAAAAATGTGTGAGCTGGAGGCTAAAACCTGTGAGCCAGCTCACACTCACTCAGCTTAGAGGGAAGACTGCATTGTACCCCACTGAGGTCCCTGCCCTCCACAGACTCCATCCCCAAATCTCCAGGAGTTTCCCAACCTGAATGGGGCAACCTTAATGTTTAAATTAACAATATTTTCTCTGCGTTATTCCCCTGTAGGCATTCCCCCTTCAACAAAGCATTCCGCAAAAGGGTTTTAAAAACGGGCACTGTTGTCCCTTTACATGTTGCAAAATGAGCTGTGTACGTTTCCAGACCAGCTGGTCTGATTTCATGGTATGTGAAGATGCTCAGAGCTCGGTGCCATTTCCCCTCCTACCCCCTGTGTCCTGTTTTTAAAGGGGGGGGGTTAGGCTTACGACGGTCCCTCCTTACCCATCTCTAAACTTGAACCCACTTGATTAATCACCCCTATTTCTCTTGACATCTCTGCAAAAGGTCAGGAGACATCGCAGGTAATTGAAAATACCACGGTGGAGGCCGATCTATACATCATTAAGGGGCACAATTAGCATCTGCACTTTGGAAAGGGGGGCTGTGGCGGGAGTGGGGAGGCGTGGGAAGGAGGGGATGAGGAATCGCGCAATGCAATATATATGTATATTTCTCTCTTGCAAATTGCCCACGTCAGGCTAAAGAGCTAAAACTAATGGGGCATTTCAGATCCGCACACGAAATGTAGGTTATTCTCCCCCTCCCTTTGACAAATGCTGGAATCCATATTCACAGAATATTAATTCCAGGGAGGATTAATTGATTAATTGGTGTGATTAGCTGATTGGCGCCTCGATGTAGCAGATTAAAAACAAAACTCCAGTTTAATTAGGACCGGCCATCTGGGCTTTCCCATTGACACAGCTGGGGCCCGAAAGCCGAAAAGCGTCTGGACAGGCCAGCAAATCAGAGTGGAGGCCTCGGCCATACAGTCATTTTTAGCACATGAGAAAAGGGGAATGTTCTGCTGTTCCAGGTGTAAATGTTGCTGGGTCCACAGATGAGACTATCCAGAGGAATGGCGACAGCATTTAAAACATCCTGTTCCAGCCCCTGACCTGGATAGGCCAGGAAAGCCCAATCTCATCAGATCTCGGAAGCTAAGCAGGACCAACCCTGGCAAGTATTTGGATGGGAGACCTCCAAAAAAATACCAGGGCTGGGAGGCAGAGGCGAGCTATTAAGCCACTTCTTTGAATGTCCTCCATGCCCCAGTAGGAGCCACCAGAAGTCACCGTGACTTTGTCATGGACGGACACACACACACTAAATACAAAAATACAAATAAAATAAAATAAAATCCTGTTCCAGGAATCCCCAAGCCTTGTTCAAGGACTATCTAAACCTTTTTGAATCTGTGGGCACCTTTGGGATTCTGACACAGGGCAATGGGCACTATCACAAAATGGTTGCAGAAGGAGGCGAAGCCAGTTACAAAATGGCTGCCATAGGAAGTGGAGCCAACCACAAAATGTCAGGGAGAAAGGTTATCTAGAACTCTAATCGCACCTCTTCAGCATTTGAGGCAGAAACTCTGTTTAACAGGATGCCTTTTAATCTGCACAGCAAGTAACAAGCCCTGCTGTACAAAAGCCCCACCCTGCCCCACCCACTTTTTAAAAGCACTTGGCAGGTGCCAGGAAAGGTCTTGTGGCTTGTGGCCCCGTGTTGGGGACCCTTGATCTAAAGTCATGTGCCCTTAGGGCAAGTCTGTAAATTAGTAGTACCGGATCTCTGTAACACGTAACGGAATGTCTCTAAATTATAAATCTTATCACTGCAGCAGACCTCTTTCCTCTTAAGTCTAACTCTGTGGTGGTAGGGGACAGGTCTAGCATGACCAATTTCATGTGTGCTCCTAAGATCCCCAGTCTGGATTTTCTAGCACATTTTGCCCAATAAAGCACTTTCCTAGTTTTATCTCTATGCACACCTTTTGAGTATGCCTCGCTAAATTGTAGTAGTGTGTTGCTAGAGCCAGAATTCTGCTGTCTTCCCAGAGTCTCTAGAATTTAAATCTGAGTGCGGAAATGGACACATCTGGTCTCTAGTGCATATAAATGTAAAAGTATGCACATGAATACTGTGGAAACACCATAACGCACAGCACAGATGTAGCATTAATAGTACACAGCAATCATGATGGTCGGCCTCTTCTACCATATCGTGGCACTTTTTTTTTGCTGTAGGAAGCAGGGCTGTTTTGCCCAGCCGGCAGATCAGAAAGAAATCAGTGGACTTTCCCAATCAAAATGCAAACTGGACAAGTCTAGCACTGGTAGCTTCTCCTCATATTACGCATCAAAATCTTCCCCTGACTCTCAAAGTTGTTTCTCAGGGCTAAACTAGGGACATGGCTCCACTTTGTAGAGTCAGAGAACTCCTTTTAAGAGTGCCAAAATGACCAAATCTGGTTGGGGCCATCATGGCAGAGGAGCAGGAGGGGCTCCTGCCTCCCCCCCCCCGATGACATTTTCTCTATCTGAAATGATGCCAGTGGTGTTATTTGCTGTTTAGGAGCAACCTCAACACCTCCAAATCTACTTCCAACTCCTGAAGGGTGAGGAGGAGCTAGCTGCGGCATCTCCAGTGGGCAGTGGTCTTGCCAACCTCCAGGTGGGGCCTGGAGTTCTGGGAATTACCACCGATCTCCAGTCTACTGAGATCAGTCACCCTGGAGGAAATAAAAACATAAGAACATAAGAGAAGCCAATGTTGAATCAGGCCAATGGCCCATCTAGTACAACACTCTGTCACACAGCGGCCAAAAATACCACGTGCCATCAGGAGGTCCAGCAGTGGGGCCAGGGCACCAGAAGCCCTCCCACTGCTGCCCCCTCCAGCACCAAGAATGGAGTGCATCACCTGCCCCAGACTGAGAGTTCCCATCTATACCCTGTGGCTAATAGCCACTGATGGACTTCTGCTTCATATGTTTATCTAATTCCCTCTTGAAACTGTCCATGCTTGTAGCTGCCACTACCTCCTGTGGCAGTGAATTCCATATGCTAATCACTCTTTGGGTGAAGAAGTACTCCCTTTTATCTGTTCTAACCCGACTGCTCAGCAATTTCATGGAGTGCCCACGAGTTCTTGTATTGTGAGAAAGGGAGAAAAGGACTTCTTTCTCAACCTGCTCAATCCCATTCATAATCTTATAAACCTCAATCATGTCACCCCTCATCCGTCGTTTCTCCAAGCTAAAGAGCCCCAAGCGTTTTAACCTTTCTTCATAGGGAAGGTGTTTCATCCCTTTTATCATTCTAGTTGCCCTTCTCTGCACTTTTTCCGATGCTATAATATCCTTTTTGAGATGTGGCGACCAGAACTGTACACAGTATTCCAAATGAGGTCTCACCAATGATTTATACAGGGGCATTATGATACTGGCTGATTTGTTTTCAATTCCCTTCCTAATAATCCCCAGCATAGCGTTGGCCTTCTTTATTGCAGTTACACACTGTCTAGACATTTTCATTGAGTTATCTACTACGACTCCAAGATCTCTCTCTTGGTCAGTCTCTGCCAGTTTGGACCCCATCAACATGTATTTATATTTAGGATTTTTGGCTCCAATGTGCATCACTTTGCACTTGGCCACATTGAACCCCATTTGCCACGTTGACGCCCACTCACCCATCCTCGACAGATCCCTTTGGAGTGCCTCACAATCCTCCCTGGTTTTCACCGCCCTGAACAACTTCGTGTCATCTGCAAATTTAGCCACTTTACTGCTTATTCCCAATTCCAAATTGTTAATAAACAAGTTAAAAAGCATTGGACCGAGTACCGATCCCTGTGGTACCCCACTGCTTACCACCCTCCACTGAGAAAGTTTCCCATTTATACTCACTCTCTGTTTCCTATTTATAAGTCAATTTTTGATCCACAAGAGGACTTGTCCTTTTATCTCATGACTATTGAGCTTACTTAGGAGCCTTTGATAAGGAACTGTATCAAAAGCTTTCCGGAAGTCAAGGTAAATAATATCTATTGGGCCCCCTTGTCCACATGTTTGTTCACTCCCTTAAAAAAACACTAACAGGTTGGTGAGACAAGATATTCCCTTACAGAACCCATGCTGAGTCTGCTTCAATAGTTTTTGTTCATCAATGTGCCTACTAATTCTTTCCTTAATAACAGTTTCCACCAACTTACCCGGTATTGATGTCAGACTGACTGGCCTGTAATTTCCTGGATCTCCCCCAGAGCCCTTTTTAAAGATGGGAGTGACATTAGCTACCTTCCAGTCCTCAGGAATGGAGGCAGATTTTAAAGAAAGATTACATATTTTTGTCAGGAGATCCACAAGTTCACATTTGAGTTCTTTCAGAACCCTCAGATGAATGCCATCCGGGCCTGGTGATTTATTAGTTTTTAAATTGTCCATCAGTTGGAGGACTTCCTCTCTTGTCACCACAATCTGATTCAGGTCTTTCAAACCCCCTCCTGAAATCGATGCTTCTGGAGTGGGCAAGCACTTCTCCTCTTCCATAGTGAAGACAGAGGCAAAAAATGCATTCAGCTTCTCAGCCATTTCCCTATCATCCTTCACTACTCCTTTTACCCCTTGGTCATCCAAGGGCCCCACTGCCTCCCTGGCTGGCTTCCTACTTCTAATGTATTTGAAGAAAGTTTTATTGTTGGCCTTTATGTTTTTTGCGATATGCTCCTCATATTCCCTTTTTGCTTGCCTGATCACAGACTTGCATTTTATTTGCCACAGTCTGTGTTCCCTTATATCAACCTCACTGAGACTAGCTTTCCACCGCTTAAAGGAATCCTTCTTACCTTTTACAGCTTCCATTACTTTATTAGTTAAATGGCAGCTTCTATACCATAGATTCTAGATGAAAGCCCTCCTCAAAGTCTCGCCTCTACAGGAATTGTGTCAAATTGCCAGGAATTTCTCCAGGTTGGAGTTGGCGACCGTACTGGGCACCCATAACAGGGCATGGTTGACCACAGCCCATTCAGAGTCCCAGGGATGGGTAGCAGGGCTAACCGGACTCAGGTCCATCAACACTGCAGCCCTGTGAAATGTTGGAAGGTATGAGCGCCAGAGGTCATGAAGTGTCAAGGAGCTGGGCTGCCACTTTAATATCGTTAGAGAAAAGGTAGGATTGCCAGGCCTTGAGAGACACAAATCTGGCAAATGGTGGGACCCATCTGGAGCAGAGCCTGATTGAGGGACCATGCCCGCAGGGGCAATGACTGTGGGATCAAGGGGTGGAACCCAGTGGGGTTGGGGGTGGAGCCCAAAGCAGAGAACTCAAAATTGCTACAGAACAGATCTTTCAAGAAAGTGAGCCATGCTGCATGGTGAAAGTTGGATCCATGACACAGTATTCAAAAGCCATGCAAAGCCCTCACAAAGCTCAGAGCAGGTGAATCCAAAGTAGAGCACTCAAAAGCCACGTAGGTATCCATGCACATGGTCTCTCTCCTTCTCCTGGACCCTCTGACTGACTTATTCTCCTGCTGGCTTCTGGTAGATAGCTGTTATTTCTCTTCTGGCAGCTGGCCTTGGCAGTTGGTGTTGGCAGGGGAGCCCTCTTTCAGACAGTTGCTGCTTTCATCTCAAGGATACAGGAGGAGTTAGATCCCAAAGACAACCCGGAAGATACCTGTTGCTTGATTGTCACAGCCTAAATTTTGTGTTGCATTTAGTCATATTTGATCACCCACCAGTTTGGCTCATGTCCTGCTTGCCGTTCAGGGGCAGGGAGCCAGTTGTTTGTTGAGCTGTTCGGGTGCCTACAGTTTGTACAGCTGCACTGTTTTATTGTGAGGTTAGACTTTTTCACCACTGCTCCATCACTAGGCTGCCGCCGCCACCACCATCTCCAGTTGTTAGGAAAATGAAAACAAGTTTGCTTGTTTTTTAAAAGCTGAGACAGCCCAAGTGTCTCTGTGTCCCTCTGGTGTTCTTTTGATCACTTCTGAAATAGATGCCACCTACTGTATAGCCACAAAAAGAAGACAATGCAATTGTCCCATTGTTGGTCATTTTGAGGATGTTTCCAACCGCCCAGGTGCAAAGAGGGAGACAAACTACAAGCAAGGTGGTCAGTTTAATTATCCAAATGACCATGATCATTTCCCATAAATGAGATTATTCAGTTCTTGGACTAGGCAAAAGTATCTGTGAGTCATAATGACAAAGTGACCGCTTATTGTGCAGGTGCAAAGGTGTTCAATGCCGTGCAATGCTCAATAAGAACTTTACCAGGGAACATGGCTATCCAATCAGAGAACGCGGATAGCCAGTCGGGGAACATGGACAGCCAGTCAGGGAACATGGGTATCCCATCAGGAGCTTACCTCTCGTGTAATCCAGGGAGTCCAAGAAGGTACAGTTGCCTGGCAATCGTTTGCACTGAAACCCCCAACATGCCTAGTTTGATATTCCAGATACATAAATAAATTGTTTTTAGTTTAGCATACTTTGTGGTCTCCGATTGTGTCTGTCATTCCCTCAAGACGATTCTTTCTGTAATGGGGAAAAAGGCATAATCTGAACTGTTTGGGGTCTTATCTGACTGTTCGGGGTGATATTTACAGCTACAAACCTGCACTGTAACAGGTTGCAGTTTAAAGACACGTTTAAAGCTATTATGGTTCTGGTGTAGCAATGCAACAGGGAATAAAAAAGGTACTTGCCTGCATATGTCCCTTGTTTTTCTAACATGGTAAATTTCCATATAAAATTGTAAGTTATCCTTTGTGTCTTTCAGCGTCTCAAAGAGTCTCTTGTTCTGAAATTGCAATGGAAATATATTTAAGGCTTAATCAATTAAAAGTCATTAAGGCTTATTTAAGTCTGAATCTCTTAAAGACTTAATCCATTTAAATCAGCTACAAATTAGTCATGGAAGTACTGTTCCTTAAAGCATTTTTGTAGCTGGTAAATGAAATTATCTTATTGTTCTCCTACTTTCTCCCCGAAAGAGTTGGGGGTTGGCGTGTAGCATACATGACCGGCCCAGCATTCTATCTACTCCTCCAACCTCTCCCAGTTTCTTTTATTTTTTTGCCTCCCCTGTTTATCTCCACAACAGCCCTGTGAGGTACGTCAGGCTGAGAGGTGGTAAGTGGCCCCAGGCCAGCCAGCAGAGCTTTGAGCAAGGATTTGAGTCTGGATCTTCCTGGTCCAAAACCAACACTCTGCTCCAGTGGTTCTCAAACTGTGGCTATGACTCTCTTGCAAATGGATCACAAGGCTAGGAGGGGTAGGAGAAACAGCGTGAGCTGAAAGATAAGGCTCTGGGAGGAAGAGGAGGAGGAGGAGGAGCCGCTGAGTCAACAACCTATGAACCTGACAAATCTCCTGAAATTACTGCATCTGTCGCTGAGTTCCTATCATGTGCATGGAAGTTAAGGGTTAGAGACTGTAATACTGAAATATACTTTCTCTCCTCTATTTTATTAATTTTAAATGGGTTCTGTTTGGGGGAGACCTTTTTAAATGTATGTATGTGTGTGTCTGTGTGTGTGTATATATATATATATATATATATATATATATATATATAGGTGTCAAGTTTCTGGTTTTTTTATTGTTGCATTAAAGTAAAGGTAAAGGTTCCCGTGCTCGAAAGCCAGTCGAATCCGACTCTAGGGTTGCGGTGCTCATCTCCGTTTCCAAGCCAAAGAGCCAGCGCTGTCTGAGGACGTTTCCGTGGTCATGTGGCCGGCATGACTAAACACCAAGGCGCACGGAACGCTGTTACCTTCCCACCAAAGTGGTACCTATTTATCTACTTGCAATTTCTTGCTTTCGAACTGCTAGGTTGGCAGGAGCTGGAACTAGAGACGGGAGCTCACTCCGTCAGTCAGCACTCTCGGGTCTCGAACTGCTGAACTACTGACCTTCCACAGCCTGCGGTTCAGCATCTTAACCACTTGAGCCACCGCAGCTCCTTTTTCATTACTACATTGTTGCATTACTATGCCATTAAAGGTCTTCCTTCCTTCAAATGAGTCACGGCCTACTCATGGCATACCATCCATGGGGCATTGCAAGCAAGAGACAACCAGAGGTCATTTGCCACTGCTTTCCCCTATATAGCAACCCCAGTCTTCCTTGGAGGTCTCTAGGTTTGCCAGTCCTCAGATCCCGGTGGGGGTTCCCCTCATTTTCTGGGCTTCTGCCCACCACCAGCCAGCTGGCTGGTGAAGGAAACCTTGCCCCCAAACCGTGGGATCACTATATCACTATAGCTTTCTAACAAGCTGTGGCCATTATATACTAGTCCTCAGCTTTCATTGAAATATCAAGCTTCTGGCTCTTTTTGTTGCAGAGTTGTAAGAGGAAAGGTGCAGTGTGCCTTTCCCCCTTATAGTTCCACAATGAAAAGGGCTAGAGACATACTTTGCTTAAAAAAAATCTAGAAATTCAGCAGAACTATTAGCTCATGGTCCCATAGCACTCTAGCAATTCCAGATCTCCTTTGGTGAGGGGGAAAATGGTGGGCGAGGCAAGGAAAGTGCAGAGAAGAGTGTCACCACTCTGAATGGCACGGCGTGTGCAGCAGCAATGGGAGTTACACAAAGAATTGTCCCTCTACAGAAGCCCCCTTATTCAGCACTAGCAGATTAGAGCTTCTTGTGCTTTATGGTGGGCAGGGGGGAAAGTCACAATGAATTATTTTGCAAGCGGGGCCCTGAAAAGCAGAGTCAGTTTAGAAATGGGCCCTGCTTCAGAAAGACCAAGAACCACTGCCCTGCATTCAGTGTTCCCTCTAAGCTGAGTCAGTGTGAGCTAGCTCACGGTTTTGTAGCCTCTGGCTCACCCATTTTTGTCTTTGGCTCCAGAACAAACTAATTTAAGCAGCAGCCAAATCGCTCGCTCACAGCTTTAATGCCGGTCGCTCAAAAGTCAGAATTTTTGTTTGCAAGATTCCAAAGCTTAGCGGGAGCATGGCCTACATTACCCTGCAGAGACATTCAATGATACTTTATTCGCCTTCTGACCGTGGAGCATTTTGAGAGCTCTGTATTTGAAAAGCAGGTTATAAATGTAAACCTGCAAGATACTGAATTATTTCATCAACGGGCAGCTCTGCTCAGACACCTGTGCACATACCAAAATCTCAACTTTTGCATTTTAATATATTTTTGCAGATTGGCGGTCACACAGTTTACCCGGTCACAGAGCCTTCCTTTTCACATCACAGAATTTGAGACCTTAAAAAAAAACACCCAACAACTAAACCCTCCATTCTATCCCTCTTTGACTTCCCTGGTTGAAATAACTTATCAACTATTTCTCTATGGAAATGAAGGCCAGCACATCCACAGTAGGTTATCTGGGCAAAGGAGGAGAGTACCCAGCCAATGGGGCTGGAATATCAAAA
This sequence comes from Gekko gecko, assembly GCA_029375565.1. Classification (NCBI taxonomy): domain Eukaryota; kingdom Metazoa; phylum Chordata; class Lepidosauria; order Squamata; family Gekkonidae; genus Gekko; species Gekko gecko. The sequence continues at coordinate 282,393,575 of JAPDNY010000002.1, forward strand.
TTCCTCTCTTTTCTGCACGGCACTGAACGAGAACACGAATAGCCACAAACCTAGGAGCTGATTTCCGGATAGATCAGCATAAATGCAATCTGCATATTCATGATATTTATCCCAAAGCTGTCCTCTCCTCTCAGATTAAATGCCCTGTTGGGAGAGATGAGGGTCTGTTATCTCTGTTCCTAGAGATGGGGATACCAAGGCGGGGGGAGTATCAATGGGAGAAGCAGCACAGTGCGCTTTGGCTGCCCAAGAAAAGAGAGAAATATTTGTGGGCGCCCTGACAGCATGACTAACACTAGGCCCAGGTTGCTACCAGAGTTGAAAAGCAGGTGCTTCCAAAAATTCTCCTCAAAAATGTTATTGGTACAACAGCCTTTCAAGGTAGATGAGGCTTATATGAGAGACTCGGTTCTTTGCAGTAGGATGGGCTAAGAGAAGAAGAAGAAGAGATTGGATTTATATCCCACCCTTCACTACCTGAAGGCGTTTCAGAGAGGCTTACAATCTCCTTTCCCTTCCCCTCCCCACAACAGATAACCCTGTGAGGTAGGTGGGGCTGAGAGAAGTCTCTCGAGAACTGCTTGTAAGAGAACAACAGCTGGGAGAGAACTTGTGACTGACCCAAGGTCACATCAGCAGCTGCATGTGGAGGAGTGGAGATTCAAACCCGGTTCTCGCAGATTAGAATCTGCACCCCTAACCACTACACCAAACGGATAGACCCAAATCCAGTAGTGCCTTCGAGACCAACGTGATCACTTCAGGGCATGAGCTTTCGAGCTTTCAGATGGAAGTCCAGAGCTCCCTTCATCAGAGCTTTGGCTTCTGGAAGCTCAAACTCCCCAAATCTTGTTCATCTCAAAGGTGCTACTGGGCTCAAATCTAGCTTTTCTACTGCAGGGAGGGTTGCCAGCTCCAGGTTGGGAGCTACCTGGAGATTTTGGGGCTGGAGCTTGGGAAGTGCGGGGGTTGGGGAGGGGAGGGACACCTGTGGGGTATAATGCTATAGAGTCCATCTGCCAAAGCAGACATTTTCTCCGGGGGGGCTGATCTCTGTTGCCTGGAGGTCAGTTCTAATCCCAGGAGATCTCCAGGCTGTTATGTACTGAATGTGAATTGCTGCTATTTTTTCACGTTAAGCTTGAGTCAGAATGTGGCTCTTCAGATGTCGCATTACTATTGGTTGGTTTCTGCGAAACCTTTGTAAATACCCAATCACTATGTGAGAATGTATCAGAGAGGGAACGGTCCTGATTGGCCTTTATTCCTTCATTGTTATTGGTTCTTATCTGACAATGGGTGTGGCTTTGACAGCCCAGGAGAGTTTAAAAGGAGCTGTGCTCCACTGTTTTGTGGGTGTTTGTTGGTGTGTTCTGAGTTGGAGTTGCTGTTACCAATAAAGCTGAATCACTTGCTGAAATCACTTCGTTGTTAAGTTGTCCATACTTAACACAGGCCCCACCTGGAGGTTGGCAAACCTAACTGCAGGCTGGCACGGCTAGCTTCTGAAACTAAGCTAAGAAAGAGTGACTGGCAGAAGGTTACCTTTGGCAGTGGTGGTCTGAACGCAGCTTTCTGCAGTCCTGGGCTGACGCTAGAGATGCTGGGAACTTTGCAGGACGGATGTTCGCCAGGCAGATGCACAGTACTTGACAGCCAGAATCCATCCGTAAGCCAGACTTTCGATCTGTTTGCCTTGAATGGCTGTTGGACACCTTTGGAGTTGTGCAGTAGCTGTGATGCCAGATGTCTGTTTCATTGTGGTGGCAGAGTTTTGTTTCCTGGCCTTGTAGGAATTTGCATCTAGGCAATGGTGGAAAACGGTATCAAGCTGCAGCTGACTAATGGAGACCTTGTAGAATTTTCAAGGAAAGTGGAGTTCAAAGACAGTTTGCCTACCTCTGTCTATCAACTCTGGTATTCCTCGGTGGTCTCCCACCCACATACTAACCAGGGCTGATCCGGCTCAGCATCTAAGATCTGATGAGATCAGGCTAGCCTGGGCTATCCAGGTCTATACAATAGTGAAATGAATTTTGGTTAGGATAATATATAGTCAGGTCAGGTAATTAAGTAACATGAAGAGGGAAACTATACCTCCCATAAAAGGTAAAGATTCCCTTGCTTGAAAGCCAGTCGAATCCAACTCTAGGGTTGCGGTGCTCATCTCCATTTCAAAGCCAAAGAGCCAGCGCTGTCCAAAGACTTTTCCGTGGTCATGTGGCCGGCATGACTAAACACCAAGGCACACAGAATGCTGTTACCTTCCCACCTAAGTGGTACCTATTTATCTACTTGCAATTTCTTGCTTTCAAACTGCTAGGTTGGCAGGAGCTGGAACTAGAGATGGGAGCTCACTCCGTCATGCGGCACCCGAGGTCTCGAACTGCTGAACTACTGACCTTCCACAGCCTGCAGTTCAGCGTCTTAACCACTTGAGCCACTGCAGCTCCTTATACCTCCTATAGGATTGTGCAAAAATGTGTATGTCTGCATGCAAAAATGTGCATGTGTGAAATAATGTCACCAACACAGACTTAAATGAACACCAAAATTTAAGACACTTATAAAAATACTTGGCTTATAATTGCTGGTAGTGATGTGGTCACTGTTTATGACTGGGAACAAAAGGGGGAGGGGCGGCTTAACTCTGAAGCCTGGGAACCGGAACCTAAAAAGGTAAGTCAAACAGGATAGAGGGCCAACAATAAAAATTTAATGTTTATAATATAAAAACATACATGTATCTATTAGTAAAGAATTAAAAAACACATAAGGACCCAATCATACCTCATATAAAAATGCCTTATGTGTTTTTTAATTCTTTTTTTTTTTAGTAAAACTCTCCTAAAAAGGAGAGAATTTTATTCTTTTTATAAGAAAAGGGAAGGGTAGACAGCTGGAGAAAGAAAAAGATGGAGTGAAGTTTTCTCTGTTAATAACGGTTAATTTTAGTTAGTAATCAATACCATTTTTGGCATCTATCGTGATTCGAAGATCTTCTTTTAAACTTTACAAAGTCCAAAATCACTCTGTTAATACAGTTAGTAAAGTCCATTGGGGTTAGTAATCAAACAGCTCCTTGTGGATGGTACACGAACAGTCCTTAAAATGTCTTCTTTTTAGGTCTCTTCCAGTTGTAGATTGAGTCCTTTTCAACTTTGATGTCTTCCAATCTGTCGCCCCCTTCCCCTGGGCTGCCGTCTTCTTCTCTGCAAATTTTAAATGCTGCGTCTTCCTCCAAACTGGCGTGTCTCTTCAAAGATTTTTGCTTTTTAAAGGTGTAATCCATCTTCTTTCTTTTCTCTTTTTCCTTATGTTTCCGGCCTTCAAATTCCCAGGGCGCCATAATTACTGCACATGGAATCGGATCTCTGGTATATTGCCTGCTGTATTCAACATCCCCTTCTACTGGCAGAGTATCTTCTTTTATAAAAGCGGAATAGGCTTTGAGAGCCATGTCCACCTCTTCTTTTAATTCTTTCGCTTCACTGCCAGTTAGGGGTGCCAAAACATTTATCGAGGTAAATCCGAGATCCTCTTTCTCTTCTTCTTTCACGCCCTGAAAACTTAGAATCAAATCCGATTTCTGTTCTATTTCCTCCAATTTCCCCTGTCGACTAATCAAGACACTTTCCACTTTAAGCAAAGTTTCATTGATTTTCTGTATTTGCTCCAGTAGAGGGCGCAGATCCTGTTGATTGACAGCTAGCTCTTGGGGGGGGGCTACCCGGGCCGGAAGTCCCTCCTCTCATCTCTTCCGGTATCTGCAGGACTTTCCCCGTAGTCAACATTTTGATTTATTATTTACTTTTATAAAGTTCGTGCCGCATCCCCAAGGAAGCTAATAGGATCGATTCTTTTATACAACTCCAACGGTACTTTCACCAACACTGTTTTCGGCTCTGCCCCCCCTCGCGCTCCCTTTGTAAATCTTGCTTCTCAAAAGGGGTGGGGATTCCTCCCTCCTCCCATACGCTTAAACGCTTACGGGGGGGCTCGAATTCACGCTTCAAAATCGATCTTCAACTCACGGTTCGATGCCACTTCTTCTTTTTATATTAAATCGTAACGCTGTCTTCACTCCTGGAATTCGGTGGCGCTGCTAAGTCCCATTGCGGGCACAACGCAGCGGGGCCGATTGGGGTGGGGAGAAAGCCTCAATTTCCCGGCTGTCTGCCGGCAAAGAGGCTACTCCCCAAGCGCCCCCGGTTCGGAGCCTTTGCCTAAGGCTCACTAGGGTCTTTCGCATACGCGAAGACCCCCCCTTGACTGCGTGTGGGCTAACCGCCTCCGGGAGCGTCCCGAGAGGCGGCCGCCATTCGCAGCGCCGAAACCGAAACCGTGTTTTTTAATTCTTTACTGATAAATACATGTATCTCTATATCTAATTCCCAAGTTGCCCCCTGTGTGCGGATATCTAAATCTGCACATCCGGGGCACCTGGGGGGCAGGGAGATTTTCCTGCACACGTGGGGCAGTTCCCAGGTGTTCAGAAAAATCTGAAAACTTTGAAAAAATAAAGGGGAATATTTAAATCTCCCCAAAAGTAAGAGTGTTCCCTGCGCATGCACAGGGAATGCTCTGAGAAATCTGCGGCGGGACAGCGGTTGGAAGTCGCTCAGGCAGGAGCGGGGGGGGGAGATCGGTGGTGGCAGCGGAGGAGATTGCCGGAGGGGAGATCGGCGGGCCCGGAGGCTGGAAGCCACTTGGGCCTCGCTGCCAGAGTCGGGGGAGATCGGCGAGGCTGCTTAGGTCTCGCCGCCGGGGCCAGGGGTGGGGGGACGAAGAGTTTGGCGAGACCTGGCAGCTGCTTGGGCCTCACCACTAGAGCCAGGGGTGGTGGTGGAGGGGTGGTGGAGGAGACCAGGGACGGGGGGAATTGGCGGACTTGGTGGCTGGCAGCTGCTCAGGCCGTGCCACTGGTGTCTGGGGATGGGGAGGAAGCTTACCTGCTGCTGCTGCTGCTGCTGCTTCCTCCTCCTCCTGCTCAGTGTGGAGCTCTTCTCTCCCCCCACCCCGAGTATCGCGGGTCCCCTTTCTTGTCTTTTTATATTCTAAACATTAAGTTTTTATTGTTGGCCCTCTATTCTGTTTGACTCACTGTTTATGACTGACATAGGGTTGCCAGGTTCCCTCATCGCTCTGGCAGGGAGATTTGGGGGGCGTTCCGCAGGTGGCGGGGATGCCCCCAAGCCCTGCCCCCAAGAGCGACCACCCAACCGGCCACCCCTCTCCCTCACCTCCTGCCCTCACCTCCTGCCCGAAAAGGCTTCAGCTGATTGGTGGGGACCACGTGGCCCACCGACTAGCTAGAGGGCCCTTTGAATCTAGCAGGAGGTGAAGGAGAGGGGTGACTGGGCGGTTGGTCGCTCTTGGGGACGGGGCTTGGGGGCAGGGCTTCCCCCAGTGGCCAGCTGGCCAGGGGCAGATTGAAGCCCCCAGAAGCAGGGGAACCCCCACCTGGACCTGGAGGCCAGCAACCCTAGGCTGGCAAGTGGAATGCAGCAATAAGAGGTCTATGCAGTAGGGTGACAACAGGAAATATTTATTTACTCAGTAAGTCATTAAACTGGAATACACTGCCAGTGGGTGTAGCAATGGCCACGCCCATGGGCATAGATGACTTTAAAAATGGGGTTAGACAGTTTCATGGAGGACAGGTCCATCCTGGGGTACTGGCTGTGGTATAGCCATATACAGAGGCAGCAGATATCTGACTACCAGTGCTAAGAGGCGATATTGGGGGAAGGCCTTGGCCTCTATGCCCTGATTGTTCAGCCTTCCATGGCAACCCGTTGGCCGCTCTGTGAGACAGTATGGTGGAGTAGATGGACCACCGGTCTGATCCAGCAGGCTATGTCCTTATGCTAGAACTCCTCATGAGGCTATGAGAATGCATACAAGTGAAACACCTTTGACTGCACTGAACTTAATTGTATTAGGGTTGCCAGTTCTGGGTTGGGAAATTCCTGGAGATTTTGAGAATGGAGCCTGGAGAAGACAAGGTTTGGGGAGGGGAGGGGAGAGACTTCAGTGGGGTACAGTGCCATAGAGTCCACCCAACGAAGCTGCCATTTTCGCCAGGGGAATAGATCTCTATAGCCTGGACATTAGTGGTGATTCCAGGAGATCTCCAGGCCCCATCTAAAGGTTGGCAACCTAATAGTATTGTTTGACTAAGTGAAAAGCAACCTGACAAATATGCTCCAAATGTTCACAAACAGCCAAACTGATTAATGAAAAATTGTCTCCCAGTTTGCAACCGGAGAACAGACCATGAGCTGAGCCATGTTTGAGCATCTAATTGATACACAGGCGATAAAACCACCACACTGGCTGTCTCTTCTAAGATAACTTAATGACTGTAAACAGTAGACAGTAGTGAAAGCTTCCATTGTTAAAGAGAAGACTGAAAAGGAAACAAAAGTATAAACATTTTTTTCTGGGAGGAAAAATCCGCCCCTCCCCTACTGCCATGTAAATTCTTGCCCTCACTGGTTTCATGTCCCTTTCCAAGATGTGACATTGTACTACTTATTTGACAGCTGCTGTCATAGCTGACAAAAAGGTCTGGACCAGGAAGAGACGTGGAAGGTAAAGATGTGCCATTCAACAGCAACAACGAACAACCTTTAAGGACCAACCATTCAGAGCTGGTACGACCTTGCGGGCAGTGACATTGCTGGGCTGTCTCTGTCAAGCTGAGGGAAACACGTTTCGTTCGGGGGGGGGATCAAAATAAGAACCAGGTCACAGAAATTATTTTTAAATATGTCTGTGAAGCACTTGAGAGCCAGCTTGGTGAAGTGGTTAAGAGCGGCAGACTCTAATCTGGAGAACTGGGTTTGATTCCCCACTTCTCCACGTGCAGCCAGCTGGGTGACCTTGGGCCAGTCACAGCTCTCTCAGAGCTCTCTCAGCCCCACCTACCTCGCAGGGTGTCTGTTGTGGGGAGAGGAAGGGAAGGTGATTGTAAGCTGCTCTGAGACTCCTTTGGGTAGTGAAGAGCGGAGTACAAAACCAACTCTTCTTCTACTACTGCTTGTGTTCCTGTACGGCCTGGTCCTTCCTAGACTCAAAAGGTACAGATAAATCTCTTTTTACAGCAGATGTTGGCAACTGGACATCCTGGGTCATTTGTGATTCCCAAGACATGCCATTTAGGTTACCAGTTGTGAAGCCAAGTTCCCCTCCTCCTCCTCCTCATTTTATCATCAATAGACCTTTTAGGCATCACAGCAGGAAAAGGGAGAGAAAAAGAAGAGAAGGAGAGGCTCGAAAACCACTGCCTTCTCAAAATGGTGTCCGGTAAAAGCAGGCATCAATCAAAGTTGGGATAAGGAACTGCAGAGGCTGGATTCACTATCCTGAAAACTGTATGGTGTCACGCACACACGCACCCCAGTGCCATCCAGAGGGTCACATAGAGCATGGTAAAGTGACCAAGTCTGTACGGTGTGAGGATTAGAGTGACAGGGCAAGGAGATCAGGGTTCAAATCCCCAGTCATACTCTAACTGCATGTTTTATTATTTGTGGGTCTGCCCCATGCCCAGTGTGAAGAAATGAATTTTTCCTTTGGAGGTCTGAAATGAGCAAGACCTTTGCTCTGAGTTTTTAAAGTTTTTTTTCCTCTTGGCAGAGAACAGGCAGGGAGGAGGAAGTCAGTCAGTGGCTTTCCAGGCTGACCACAGCTACCTCTTAAGATAGGCTAATAGATCTAGCAGGAGAGATAATGGGTGGGTCAAGTTCTCCACCTTCTCTAAGCAGGGAACAGATATTTGGAGGACTTTAGACTAGAAAGGCTCTAGGAATAAATTCCAGGAAACGCTTCTCTGACCTGCCCTGCCCTGGTTCGTAGGTGAGGAAAGGAGAGATTATAAAACTCAGGGGAGCAAGGAAGAAGCCCTCTTTTGGGCTGAGTCCATCAGAACAGACAGAACTCTTAACTGAGGCAGCCATTTGACCATGTGCTCGTCTGAAGAGATACAGAAAACATCAACGTAATAGTACGTCTGTAGAGATTTGTAACTTATTAAGCTTTAGGAATGATGCATAAATCTGTGCCGTGTGTGCTCCCAGAGTCAAATGAGGAACACACAGTCGGAGTCCAGGGAGTCGGATAAATATCTGTTTATTGCAATAATCAGGAAAATACAGGACTGGATACCTTGGCACCCAGTAACACCAAGCTGTATTCTGCCCTAACCAGGAAGGGCAATAGATCTTATACCCCAAATGACATCATGACAGTTTACACAGAAAGAAATTCCTAATTGGTGTCCAACAGGCTTCATCATCAGAACATCATTTGAGCTGGCACCTCTCTATTGGTATGCCCCTTCGTTGATCATAAGTGTAAGTAATTACATCTGCTTATCTGGTCCTGGAACAATGGAAAATATCAATGAACAAAGGGGCCTTCTTTTGGCATCTTTCCTGACTTATTTGCTTCAGCCTAAAAATGGGGAGTTTCCTGATAAGATGCATAAAACTTAGCTCTTGGTAGACTTCCTGGGGCCAGATGCTCTGCTCTACAAAAAAAGATACTGTTTTGGGAACATTCAGAGTCTTTCCATCTCATAACTTTATTTTCAGATGTCCTTCAAAGGGGGAGCTTGTAATTTCAAAATGTACATTCCATTCCATTACTTTCTGAATCTATCTAAAAAGAACCTTTAGCAATTAGAAATAATACTCTAATTAATTCTACTCTGAATCTCTTATGTCCGAGCTAAATGCTAAGATCTGTATTTACTTTAATCAGACTCCTAATAAGGCACAGTGACAGCTGGCATTCTACATGTCAAGAGAAATATCAGAAATCACATTCATCAATCTCATCCATGGATTCTTTGTCCTACAGGAGCCTGTGCTATATTTTAACATCTGATAGGGCATGTATAGAGAGGGGGGACAGATGATTTGAGTTTTAGCCATTTATTCTGAATTCCTTGCTCAATCCGATGCTGTGCTAAAAGTATGCTTATGAAGATTTTCTTTTTAGTAAATAATTTACAACTTTGGATGCTGGTAGTGGTTCTCTGTACCACATAGACCTCCGCCATCTTGGATGCACTGTTTTAAAAGGAATGCCAGGAGGAAGGCAGGCAGTTGGCAAGTGGCTATTCCTCCAGGCAGGTGACCAGGCTTTGGGCAGCAGGAAACACAGAGGCAAGGCCTCAGAACTTGGAAGGGAAGGTGGGAGTCCTGACCCTCCCAGCAGCCAATTTCTACAATGGTCAGGTGGTGGTGGTGGACTACCCAAGAGAGAAAGAAAAGCTTCTCCAGGTGTTGGGGAAACTTTGGAGGGCAGGGTGGAATAGGGCCTGCTGTCCAGAGCAGGTCCATTCCACTACACCCATCTTGGGTCCTGCTGAATCAAATGTGCATGGGGACAAGTAGGGGCTCAATTTAGATTAGGTCTGTGGGAAGAGGGGTCTTAAGTCTCTCCCGTTTTCCTGACCCGAATTGGCCTTAGGTTTGCCCCGTGCGGAAACATACTTCAGAACATCATTACATGTAAGTTAGAGGAAAGCAATGGCAAACCATCTCTGCTTAATCACCTACCTGGAAAACCCTATGGGGTTGCCATAAGTTGGCTGCAACTTGATAGCGCATACATGCATAGCAAAGCAAATAGCGGCTCCCTCAGGTTCTTGAAAGATCAGTCAGGAAAACTGTGTCAGGGAGAAGCATTGAGCCACCTTCCCTGTATGCCATGACCCCAATCCAAATTGGGCCCTTGCATGCCTGAGAATTAAGTTTCAGCATGGAAAGACAGCCAATGTGGTATAGTGATTAAGATAGTCAGACTAGTATCTGAGAAATCCACGAGGTCTGGACCAGGACTGACTACCCACTTGTGACATGGAAGCTCACTGGGTGACCTTGGACCAGACAGTCACACTCTCTCAGCTGAATTTACCTCAGGGGGTTGTTGCAAGGATAAAATGGAGGAGAGGAGACAGATGTAAGCTGCTTTGGGTCCCCACTGGGGAGAAAGGCAGGGTATAAATGAATGAATTAAGCAAACAAACTCCCAGTGTGCATCTTGTGTGTCAGGATCCAAAGTGGACATGGGGCAGGTCTGCACATTAAAGTCAGTTTAATTGTCCTGCCACATGAAAGCCACATGACCCTTCATTTTTTACCCTGTTGAAGAGTTGCCAGTTAGCCTTATGTCTAAGGGTCAAATGAAATGTTATATATTACTTATGTAGACAGCCTGAATGGGGAATGAGCATGAGCTTCTGTCACAAGCTCCATAGACTCCCGGTATCCTAAAATCAACAACCTAATTGGCTGATGCTGTGGAACGGGCCAATCAGGAAAGACTATGACTTTCAGCGGGAACGAACCCTATTGGTCTTAAGAGCTCACTCGTGATATGACCTTAGCATTCTAAGGGTGTGGTTTAGCTAGTTGGGATTGTTCTGTGTGTTGTTGTTGTGTTCTGAGCTGAGCTGAATAAAGAAATCACTTGTTTGAAATGCTGCCCCAATCTCAGTACCTAATACGAAACATGCAGGTTTTCAGAGTTGGGGGCAGGTTCCCCAGACCCGATTTGGGTTCCCCACAGCCGCATGGCTGCTGCAGGGAACGATTGTTTTTTAAAAAGGAGATCCCATTTGAAGTGCTCCCAGAAAACACACACACAGAGAGACAGACACAAAACTGAAGAGAAAGCAAGGCAACCCCTAAAGGGAGGGAAACACATACAGAAAAGGGGGGGATGACACCCACAATGGACACGTAAGCTGAAAGCAATGGTAAACACACATTTCTAATAGGCCTTGGACTCGGAATGCCTTTAACAGGGGGAGGAAGGGCTCCTGCCTCCCCCCCCAGCCATTTCCCCATGCCAACATAGTGCTGAGGGGGAGTAATTGTTTTTGCTGCTCCGTGTGCAGCATTCTGTGCATGTGGAGGAAGAGAAATGGCAAAATAGCTGCACCCCCAGTGCTGCTTTGGTGTGGGAAAATGCCTTTGGGGGGAGGCAAGAGCCCTTCCTCCCCCGGTGGTGGCATTCTGAGCCCAAATGGGAGCTCCTTTTATTAATAAACAGGCATTCCCTGCAGCAGCCGTGTGGCTGCGGGGAACACAAGCTGGATCTAGGTAAGCTGGACCCCGCTCTTTAAAAACCTAAGCATCTAGTTTGGCCTTCCACACACACAGAGAAAATGAAAAATTAAAGCAAGAAGAAGAAAAGTCTTTCTGTCATCAATTCAAAATATGCCTCAGAAGCAGCAGCATGTAGAAAAGCACGCTGTGCTCTGAGCAAGGCCTTTGCATTCATGCGCATGTATTTATGTGTATGTGTTCTAGGGAGATCGTGCATCTTTTCCACAATGAAAGAATTAAATTTCTAACTTGGAAGGGATAGCTGACCTTAGGGATGCCAGCCTCCAGGTGGGACCTGGGAACCCCTGGAATTACAGTTCATCTCTGGGCTACAGAGTTCAGTTCCCCTGGAGCAAATGGATGCTTTGGAGGGTGGACTGTATGGCATTGTACCCCACTGAGGTCCCTGTCCTCCACAGGCTCCATCCCCAAATCTCCAGGAGTTTCCCAGCCTGGAACTGGCAACCCTACCCCCCCATCTGGGGAACCTGGCAATCCTAGCTGAACCCTCTAGCATAGGGGTCTAGCACCCACCAGCTCCTTTTCTGGCACCCACCAAGTGTTTTCGGGAAGTGGGTTAGGCCAGGGAGGATTTTGCCAGCAACAGGCTTCCCAAGAATTTACCGTAATTCGGCAGGGGATGGATACGTCATGGCAGGACCATTCCCGGGGGGGGGGGAGACGCGGCGCACAGTGCCATCGCCAGGAAGTGATGCCAGGCAACGCTCTGGCAATGGGCTGGAAACTCGATGGTACCATCGAGTTTCCAGCCCCATTGCCAGAGTGTCACCCGGCGTCACTTCCTGGTGACGGCATTATGCAGCATGGGTGTTCCACTGTGTCCCCCGTCCCCCCCGCCAAAATACAGTAAGTACTTGGCAACCCTACCCAGCAAGGAGATCTGATTGGCAGCACAGATCTTTTTTTTAAATGCCGTTTTGGTGGCAGCTGCCATCACAGCACAAGGATCTAGCGTGTGTTACTGAAGTTAAGTGGTGGCAGTCATTTTTGTGGCTGGCTCTGCCTCCTGCAGCAGCCATTTTGTGGCAGCCATTTTGTTGCTGCACCCACCATGCTATGTCAGAATTTCAAATATGCCTGCAAACTCAAAAAGGATTTGGCCCCGTGCTCTAGCAACTAACATTAACATTTTTAAAAAAGACACCTCTGAAAGGTAAAAATGAGTACAACATGGGCTGAGTGATTTCACAGGGACAGGGATCAAAACATCAAGAGCATCCCTGATAAATAGGGTTTCCAGGTCCCTCAGACCTCCCAGCGGGGGATAGGAAGTGAACTTACTGGGAGTGGGGAGGAACACCGAAAATAAATGTGATGTTCCTACATGACCCAAAAGTGATGTAGAATTAGTTTCTACCATAGAGTTTTGCCCCAAAACCATAGCATCGCCTCCAACATGCCTATGTCACTTCTGGGACATGTAGGCTTATCACATTTAATTTCTGCATTCTTCCCTGTTGTTTTGGGGGTAATTCCCCCTCCTGCCAGTCAGCCGGATGGCAGCAGAGAGGTGGGGCCCACAAACAGAGGACCCTCCACTGGGGGGTCTGGTATCCCTACTGACAAATAGAAGTGATTTAGACAGAAGTTATTTGGATCCTGAGATGGCCGGCTTAGAAGAACTTACTATGGCAATCACTGACGGGCAAGACATAGATCACTCCAGAGAATGGGATTTCCTCAGGAAAAAAAAAATCAGCGAAGAAGCTATTTTCTAGAGATAACCATGACTGAGAAGTTGGACACTCCTGATGGATTCCAGAGGGGAAGCCATATTAGTCTTTTACAGCAAAGGCTAAAAAAGAATCTTGTGGCACCCAAAAAACTAATGGATTTATTGTGACTTAAGCTTTCATGAATGATCGCTCATTTCATCAAATGAGTAAAGTACGCCCTTTGTTGACAGACACATACTAGGGTATAGAGAGAAAAATCGTAGGCAGTAGGGTCAAAAGTCCATGGAATGCAGCGTTTCTACATGAAGTTCAAGGTACATAAGATAAGCTCCAAGGGCCATTCACAACTACAGTAATTGGCGATAATGCAATCTTCCTACCTTTGCTAACCTAATTTAACGCCTGTGGTGAGTGAGAAACACTGTGTCTCGATTCAGTGCTGGATGAACGCAGCCAAACTGCCTGATGAAATTCTAATTCGTCTGTTCTATGATGGTGCCTCTTCCTGAAGTTCTTTTGTTAAATAATGGTGACTTTAGATTAGAAGGTCCGAACGTAGAAGTTTTGGGTGTCAGATTTGTGTCCCTCTATTTCTTTGGCACAGAGACTGATCTGTTTGTTCTGGGTAGACGGCTGAAGAAATGCCTTGTCCAAATGGGAATACCAATTTGTTGGAGAATGAGTTGGGGAATGAGCCACTGGTAGCATATATACAGTGTTCCTTGAATAGCTGTGAAGATAGAATTGGCATGTGGGTTTGTGGCAGGCCCTGTATCCTGTGGCATTGTTGGTGAATTTTTATTTATTTAATTCATTTATACCTACCTTCCTCCCCAGTGGGGACGCAAAGCTGCTCCTCTCCTCCATTTTATCTTCACAACAACCCTGTAAGGTTGGCTAGGCTAAGAGAGAGTGACTGGCCCAAAATCACCCAGCAATCTTCCATAGCATGTGGGGATTCAAGCCCGAGTCTCCAAGATACTAGTCTGACAGTCTTAACCACTACTCCACACTGGCTGTCTTTGTCAAGAATATTCTTGATAGAAGAAAAGAGCAAGAGTCCAGTTACACCTTAAAGACTAACAAAATTTATGGCAGGGTATGAGCTTTTGTGAGTCACTCTTGCTTCTTCAGGTACAGCTAGAATGTGAGTCCATCTGTCCTATATTTTGGACATTTGACAGAGGTGTTAAAATCAACCATGTGACAAAGGAAGAGGATTGAGGAAGGTCCAAACTACAGCTGTGCAAAAAACCCGGTATTTTTTGGGTTCGGGTATACTGAACCTGAAAAAAATTGGGTTTTCCCGATATTCCTGAATTCCCTGTATTGGTATGATATTGGGATTCAGGAAATATTCAGGGGTTCTAAAATGTTTCGGGAACTCGCTGCTTGGGACTCCATTTGTTTGGGGCCACTTGCAAAAGGCATTTTTGGGGCTGGGGCTGGCTCGGTATAGCTGAACACACCCAGAAAAGAGCTGGGGGAAATCGGCTTTTTCTGGGCTTGGCTATACCGGTAGCCGAGTACAGATCTCTGATCTGTATTCGGCTTAAGTAATACTCGAAAAATACCAATAAGATATTTTTCGAGTATTTTTTCTGTTTGGTTGGGCCGAATGCACACCTCCAGTCCAAACCTCCTGTCCCTGCAATGTTGAATCTATTTTCTGCTCATGCTGATACATCTAAATTTCTTGTGAGTTACAGCCCTCATCACCCAAATGTACTCCTAATCTGGGCTCCCCCTACATTCATAAGCACAGTTCTATTCTGCTCCGCATTAGTGTTGCCAAGAGGCCTAGGGGAAACTGCCCTGTCCCTTTAAAAGAGGCTTAATGGGTAGAAATGGTCTGTTGAAGCTTTCATGGCAAAGAGGTAAAATGGATCACCTGGTAAATAACTAGGGTTGCCAACTTCAAGGAATTAGAATTGATTACAGAGATCAGTTCCCCTGGAGGGAACGGCAGCTTCAGAGGGTGGGCTCTATGGTAGACCATAAAATGCAGCAGAAATGGAAGTCCTGGAGTGACGTCACATGCCCACTGAGTTCCCTCCTCTCTTCAGACTCTGTCTCTCCCAGGCACTGCTCACAAATCTCCAGGAATTCCCCAAGCCAAATTCGGCACCCCTATAAATAATATCCCCACTGAGCCTCTGTTAAAGGGATGGGACATTTTTCTGTGGTCCATCAGCAGCTTTAATCCCCCTCAGTTATAGAACCATAGAGTTGGAAGGGACCTCCAGGGTTATCTAGTCTAACCCCCTGCACAATGCAGGAAATTCACAAATACCTCCCCCTGACACCCCCAGTGACCCCTCCACACCCAGAAGATAACAAACAAACAAACAAAACCTCCAGGACCTCCAGCCAAACTGGCCTGGAGAACAATTGCTTCCTGACCCCAAAGTGGCGATCAGCATTTCCCTGGGCATGCAAGACAGGCCACAAGAGAACTAAGCACTGAGGCAACCCTTCTGGCCCTCCCTCTCATGATCTGCCCAAGTTCACAGCATTGCTGTCAGATGGCCATCTGGCCTCTGTTTGAAAACCTCCAAAGAAGGAGAGCCCACCACCTCCCGAGGAAGCCAGTTCCACTGAGGAACCACTCTAACTGCCAGGAAGTTCTTCCTGATGTTTAGCTGAAAACTCTTCTGATTTAATTTCAACCTGTTGGTTCTGGTCTGACTTTCTGGGGCAACAGAAAACAACTCCGCACCATCTTCTGTAAGGCAGCCCTTCAGGTACTTCAATATGGTTATCATATCACCTCGTATCACCTAATGAGTTATAATATCACCTAACGTGTGAAGCATGTACCCTTTTCATATGATTTCAGAGTATGCTTCTCCAACTCAATCAATCCATACTGTTAATCTTTGTCCTACCAACGACTGTCAAATAATAGTTCCCTTCATGCCATCCCCCCAACTCAGGGCAGAACCTGGTTCTGAGGCCTGGAGGTTGCAGGAACCTGGCAGGTTGGGGGTGGAGCAGGGTGGCCAGCTCTGGGTTGGGAAATACCTGGAGATTTGGAGGTGGAGCCTGAAGAAGGTGGTGTTTGGGGAGGGGAGGACCTCAGCAAGGTCTAATGCCACAGAAGAGAGATCCACGGGGTCAGCCATGTTGGTCTGAAGCAGCAGGACATATTTAGAGTCCTGTGGCACCTTTCAGACCAACAAAGTTTTATTCAGGGTATGAACTTTCCTGTGTATTTGAAAAAGTGTGCCTGGCACACAAAAGCTCATTCCTCAAATAAAACTCTGTTGGTCTTAAAGGTGCCACTGGACTCTAAATTTGTTCTAATGCCACCTTCCAAAGTGGCCGTTTTCTCCAGGCAAACTGATCTCTGTCGCCTGGAGATTAGTTGTAATCCGAGGAGATCCAGGGCCGGCCCAAGGTGTCTGGGCGCCCTAGGCGAGCCCAGCTTGTGCCGCCCATGCCCCCCCACAATGCCAACCTCCCGATGGGGCCTGGAGTCTGGGGGGGGCCACGCTCCCCGGCCCTCCTCCTCTGCTGCCGCCAGCGCCCTGCAGGACATCCTGGGCGTGGGGTGAGGAGGAGGCGCCGCTGACGGGGCATGCTGGCAAGCCAGGGAAGGGGCCGGGGTTTTAAATCCCTGTCTCTTCCGTCCCACGGGACCCACGAAGGCCGCTGCACCCCGAGGAGAGGAGGAGGAGGCAAAGCTGCCGGCCCAGCCCTGCCTGGCTCTGGGTCGCTGCTGCCCGCCCGCTCATGGGGACCGGAGTCAGGCGCAGGACCCTCCTGCTGGGCTCCACTGGGCACCAGCCGCCCATGCCTCCCACGCTTGCCCCGGAATGCCCTCCTCGCCCCCGGCGGAGTGTCCCGCAAAGCTCCCCCCCCCCAAAAAAAGGGCGGGCCGGCCTGTTCCCCCCCACACACATGGTGGAGGTTTGCTTCCCGCCGGTAGGCCTGGCCTCCACCGTTCCCCTCGCTTCCCCGTCGGGAGAGAAGCCTGCCGAGTGGAAAGCAGCCGGGAGGTCGCTGCTCCGGGCTGACCTTTCCCTGCCAGGAGGCGAGTCCCACCGCCGTGCAGAGCAGACTGCCTGCCCCTCCACGCCCAGCACCCCGAAGGCAGGCGGCAGCCGGGCTGATCTCTCAAGCAGGGGTGCGGGGTCGGCGTCGGGGAGGTCTTCTGGCCGGACCCTCCTTCCGATCCCGGAGTTGTGCGTTGGCAGCACAGTCGGCCCAGTGCCAAGGGCGCCAAGGGCCAACTGGGCCCGCCGATCCCCCAGCAGCCGGCCCTCCCCAATGCCTGAGGCCTCTCCCAGCTGACAAGAACCTCGGACGCTGCCCGGGAACAGCCCGCCTGCCTGCCTGCCCCCGGAGCTCCTTGGAGCTCCCTGCCCAGCACCAGAAAGGAGCCACCTCCTCCTGCGCCACTGCCCTCGCCTCCTCTCCCCCCAGGATGCCCAGGCAAGGCAGGGAAGAGGCGGGGTTTTACACCCCCGTCTCTTCCCTCTTCTCTTCTCTGAGCCCGAGGGGGGAGGGGGAGGGCGGGAAAGCTCTGCCGCCGCCTCCTGCGCCGCTGCCCCCACCTCCTCTCCCCCCCCAGGGTGCCACCGGGGTGCTCTTCACTCTTGATGGCCGCGGCGGGGAGGTGGCGGGGGGCTTTTCGGGGGGGCAGGGGCCTTTTGGCGCCCCTGCGGGCCCGGCGCCCTAGGCGAGCACCTAGCTCGCCTAGTGGGCGAGCCGGCCCTGAGGAGATCTCCAGCCTGGAGTTGGTAACCCTAGGGTGGCGTGGGGGCAGCATCTGAGAATGTGGTGTGTCCTCTGCGGAGCCAAAGTGTAACGGGTAGAGACATTAAGATTTTTCAAGCACTCAATAAAAAGTATTTTTGTTGGTCAGGCCAATAAAAATATAATCTGATTGTCAATCCAAGTTCCAGTGAAGAGTTCAGCCAGGCTGTCTTCCCTGGTTCCCTTCCCTTCCAGCCGACTCTTTTCTGCGTTCCTTCCTCCCTGCTGCTTTCCTCTGTTCCTAGACAGAGAACTGTATGAAAACTGGTGATGTTCTTGAGATAGGTTTGAGAGCGCATTATGCTAACAGGATTGGGGCGGGAGAGACAGAGCAGCTCCGGGGGGTAATACAAATTTCACCACCCCGGCACTTAAATCTCAATCCATGAAAGGCCTATTAGTCTAATCACAGTGCTTCCCTGCCTTATATCAGCTGAAATAGCAGTTTTGTGTTCTCCCTGACAGATCAATAGCAGCAGGATAATAAATATGCCCAAGCGCTTGTGTCCAAATTTAATTTCCCTTACAAGGCCCAAGGAAAGCTGGAGCGACGGAGCCCCTGCCAGGGATGGGCCTCAACGCACCCAGCTCTTGGATATTCAAGCTGTTTCATGCTTTTGTGACTGTGTTTGTGGGTTTTACGGCTTCTTTCTCTCTCCCCCCCCCCTTCACTTCTCCTTGTCGCTTATTGCGATGTCTTCATTAGACTCAGGGAAGGGGAAGAAATGGGATTCCGATGCGCCTGGAAGAAAGCACGACGCTCAAAATACATTGCTCAGTTCAGTCAGAATGTGCATTCCTTCTTATGCGAACCTCACCCCAATTTGTAGGCCCCTGCCCTTAGTTAATAAGCTTTGTGATATCCCAGTCGCTAGATCATAGCGGAACTTGGGTTAGGGCTGCCGAATTCCAGGAGGGGCCTGGGGATCTCCCGGAATTGCAATTGATCTTCAGACTACAGAGATCAGTTCCCTAGGAGACAATACCAGGTTCAGAGGGAGGATTCTATGGCATCCCTCTCCTCCCCAAACCCCACCATCACCAGATACCTCTCCTCCCTAAATCCTGCCCTCAGTGCTTCCAAATCCACAGGAATTTCCCAACTCAGAGTTCGCAACTCTTAACTTGGGAGAACCAGGTTTGATTCCCCACTCCTCCACATGCAGCTGCTGGTGTGACCTTGGGTCAGTCATAAGTTCTTTCAGAGCTGTACTCTCAAGGGCACTTGTCACGAGATATCTCTTGGCCCCACCTACCTCACAGGGTGTCTTGTTGTGGGGAGGGGAAGGGAAAGGAGATTGTAAGCCGCTCTGAGACTCCTTTGGGTAGTGAAGGGTGAGGTACAAATCCAATCTCCTCATTCTCCTCTCCTCTTCCTCCTCCTCCTTCTTCTGTAAGAGAAGCCAATGTTGGATCAGGCCAATGGCCCATCCAGTCCAACACTCTGTCACACAGTGGCCAAAAATACCAGGTGCCATCAGGACACTAGAAGCTCTCCCACTGTTGCCCCTTCACAAGCTCCGAGAATACAGAGCATCACTTGCCCCAGAGTTCCTATCTATACCTTGTGGGCAGCTAATAGCCACTGATGGCTACTTCTTCTTTGTAATAAACTAATTCACCATCGCATTAGGCATAACAGTCACCACAGGAGTATGGTCAAAAATAGCACCTGTATGATAGTCCAAGCTGGCCCGATCTCATCAGATCTTGGAAGCAAAGCAGGGTCAACCTTGGTTAGTATTTGGATGGGAGACCACCAAGAAATACTAGGGTCATGACATAGAAGCAAGCAATGGAAAACCGCCTCTGAACTTCTCTTGCTTTGGAAACCCTATGGCGATCACCATAAACCCACTGTGACTTGATAGCCTCAATGTAACCTTTAGACACACTTGCTGTGTGAGGTATCATCATTCCTGTTCTAATCTTCACATCTCTGCTGTCATGTAATGGGGAAATCTCACATGGTAAATTCTTCTACATGTTGTGTTGTGGGGAGTGGAGAAATCTGCTGGAGAGGAGCTACCAGTGGAAGATTTTTTAAAATGCATTACATCATACCCCACCATTCCCTTTTGACTCAAAGTGACTTAAAATTCAATCTTTTTTAAAGAAAAACATACAAAATGCAATAACACCCTGCTTCTCGACAAAATGTCCGTAGCTTAAACTCCATTAAAACCACAAGCAAATAAGGCAGCCTTCCAGTGCCTCCCACAAACTTCTAAAGATGACACTCTCCTCAGCTCTGCAGGGGGGTCTGTTCCATGGTAGAAAAGGGACGGGATCCTGTAGATGCCAAACAAGCCACCTGAACATAAGAAACAACATTTTGCTTTGTTTTGGTTTGCCATCAAGCCACAAGGCAAGAGACATTCAGAGATGGTTTGCCATTGCCCACCTCCATATTGAAACCCTGGGCTTCCTTGGTGGTCTCCCATCCAAACACTAACCAGGGCCCACCTTGCTTAGCTAACAAGATCTGATGAGATCAGGCTAGTCTGGGCTATCCAAGTCAGGGCCTGGGAACAACTTCAAAGTAGTAACCTTTTAGAAGGTTCCAAAATCAATCCATGGCACCAATACTTAGAACAATCTCTGGCTACAGGGCTGGGCATTTTCTTTGGACTTTTGAGAGCCTTGATTTGGGTGAGAAGGAAGATCACATGATCAACTGGTGGACCATTGGCTACTTTCAGGTGGGTTTGCTTTTGCTGGGATTGCTGCATTGAATCCAACCAGCTTTTCTGCTGGCAAAAAAGGGACAAGGGGGTTCTCTTGTTGGGGATGATGGGTCATGACTAAAGTCATATCAGATGTAGCTGTAGTAAGGAGTGAATTAGATGAGATTGAGTGAAAAAGTTGGCTGTTTCCAGCCCGTTGTAAAGAACCATGGCCTTTACGCGGTCCTGAAAGGTAGTTCTTAGAATCTCATGCAGGAGTCCATACTTGGGACAGGGTTGCCAACTCTGGGTTGAGAGGTTCCTGGAAATTTGGGGGTGGAGCCTGGGGAGGATGGAATTTGTGGAGGGGAGAGAACTCAGAGGGGATGTGAAGTCACTCTAGAACTTCAGTTTCTCCTAGACCGATTTCCCACAAGCTGTGGCTCCACCTTCGCTCTTCCCTTTCCCCTGACTGTATTCATCAATTTCCCACTTTGCTGCACGGCTGCATTTTGACCCATAGCTTCATCCGATTTCCTCCATGTCTTCTCGACCCTCAAAAAACAGGACCAAGAAGACATGTAGAAAATCGGGCGAAGCTGTGGGTCAAAATGTGGCCACGCAGCAAATAGTGGGAAATTGACGCATATAATCGGGGGACAGGGAAGAGCGAGAGCACAGCAGCAGCTTGTGGGAAATCGGTCGTAGACTCTATGGTATACCCTCTGAAGCTGCCATTTCATCCAGGAGAACTGATCTCTGCAGGCTGGAGATCAGTCATTATTCCAGGAGATTTCCAGGACCTATCTGGAGGTTGGCAAACCTAACTTGGGATCACTTATCATAGAGCAGTTATGCCTTAACTATTAACTGACCCCACTGGTGGACCTTCTCATGGCACTTGGGTTTTCGCCACTGTGGGACTCAGAGTGTTGGACTGGATGGGCCACTGGCCTGATCCAACATGGCTTCTCTTATGTTTTTATGTTAAAGCCCTGAGAGAATATACTCTTGCTTGCTTTCATAAATTAAAAATTATGAACCATGGGAGTTCTAATAAAAATACTGTAGACCACACAAGGCTTGAAGTCAGTTATTTATTTAAAACATGTATTAGCTGCCTTTTGGCCTCACATACCTCAAGGTGACTTGCAATATCAATAAAACATTATAAAAAAACAATAAAAACAATTATAAAACCCATAAAAAGTAACAATTTTAAAAGCTCTACCAATAACAAAAGCTAAATCAATCGAATGCAGTCCTAAATAAAACTGTTTTCATTTGCCCCTTGAAGATCGACAGTGATGGAGCCAGGCACACCTCCCTGGGGAGGTTGTTCCATAATGTGGGGCTGCCACAGAAAAGGCCCTCTCTTATGTAGCCACCGAATGAGCCTCATTAATTGGTGGGACGGTCAGGAGGGCCTCTCCCTGTGGTCTTAATTCCCAGGCAGGAGTGCACAGAATGATCGTTCAGATACCTCAGGCCCAAGCCATGTGGGACTTTAAAGGACAAAACTAACACCTTGACTCGGGCTCAGGTGCAGAATGATAGCCAATGTAACTGGCCCAACCTGCAGTCAATTAATTGTATGAGTAGTATAAAGGTGACCATCATATGCCCTAGGGTTGCCAACTCCATGCTGAGATATTCCTGGAGCCTTGGCTGGGAGGGCGGGGTAGAAATCTAACAAATAAAAATAAAAAATAACATTTGGGAGACTAGCCTGGAAAGGGCAGGGTTTGGGAAGGGGAAGGACCTCAGCAGTAGGATTGCCAGCCCCCCCCCCCAGTTGAGGCGGGGGTCCCCTACAGCCAGGCCCTGCCCCCCAGCTGCTGATCAGCTGGCCGGTGAGAGGACTTACTAGGAGAAAGAGAAAGGCCCAGACCTCATTGCCAGTATCACATAGAAAGTGATGTCATCACACCAGAAATGTCAGGGTGACACTCTGGTATTTGGGAAAAACTTTATGATAGACACTGGTTTTACCATAGAGTTTTTGCCCAAATACCAGAGTGTCACCCAGACATTGCTGGCATGATGACATTACTTCCTGTGTGATGCCAGCAACAAGGCCTGGGCCTTTCTCTTTTTCCTGGTAAATCCCCACCATCCCCTGCTGGTTGCTAGGAGGGACAATGCCACAGAGTCCACCCTCCAAAGCAGCCATTTTCTCCAGGGGAACTGACCTCTGTAGTCTGGCAATCAGTCGTAATTCCAGGACATATCCAGGCTCCACTTGGCAACCCTAATATGCCCTAATGATAAAGGTTACCAATATGTGTATGGCTGGAAGCCCACCACTTCTAATTTTGGTGATATTGTGCTCCCTCCACACCTTATGGGGCCGAAAATTCTCCTCATGGTTAAGGAAAGCTACCAGTTCTTCTTGGATCAATAGAAGGATACGTGGGGCATCATGGGAAGAGGGAGAGGAAGGGAGGAGGCTGTAGGAGGAGAGCTCTTTTGCAGCTGGTAATGACCAGCACAGAGTCCTGCCTGAGGCCCCTGGGCCCAGCACTGAGCTCGTTAGGGAAGTTAATGAAGGAGAGAAGCCAGCAAAGCCCCTGGCTATTTGCTCAAATGCGCTCAGACTCCGTGTGTCTGTTTACTGGATCTCAGAGCAAACTCTCTCTCGCTTTCGCCCTCCCCCTCCTCTGTTCGGTCTTCCTCCCTCCCTGCTGTGTTTGCTTAACTGTATGGCTCCTGGATGCGGCAGCCTAAAGAGATTTGGAAGATATCAGAGCGGGTTGCCCAGAGTGCCTCAACGCTGGTTGACTGCTAGAACAATCATGGGGGTGGAGAGTGCCGTCAAGTTACAATTGACTTATGGCGACCTCATTTTAAGGCAAGAGACGTTTAGAGGTGATTTAGCTTGCCTCTGCATAGTGACCCAGGTACTCCTTGGTCTCCCGATTCATGATCCCCCGGAATTACAGCTCATGACCACACTACAGAGATTGGTTTCCCTGGAGAAAATGCATGCTTTGGAGGGTGGACTCTGTGGCATTGTACCCCACTGAAGTCCCTGTCCTCCCCAGGCTCCACCCCCAAGTCTCCAGGAGTTCCCCAACCTGAATCTAGAAACCCTCCCTGCTCCCTCACCAGTGACCAGGGGCCACAGTGTAATCCTAAACTGAGTTATGCCAGTTATATCCAGGGATGTAACTCTGTTAAAGTGGCACAACCATCACTGTGAACTTTTCCACGTTCTCATTTTCCTCGATTTTAAGTTCTTGGGTGGGCGGGGGTCTGTTCTACATATGTTTTGCTCCCTCTAGTGGTTGATTTGATATCCGACCGGTTTATGTCTGGCGTATCTCCCTGCAGACTTAAACTGTAGGTTGTTATGCTGAACATAAACTGGTGTGATATCGAATCGACCAC
This sequence comes from Gekko gecko, assembly GCA_029375565.1. Taxonomy (NCBI): domain Eukaryota; kingdom Metazoa; phylum Chordata; class Lepidosauria; order Squamata; family Gekkonidae; genus Gekko; species Gekko gecko. Next base: position 282,417,215 of record JAPDNY010000002.1, read on the forward strand.
TAGAGGGAGGAAAGAACTCACAGAACAGAAAAAACCTTGAAGAAACAGAAACTTGTAAGTGAGGGAAAGGCCTCTCTTTCCTCAGACAACTATTATTTCTGTGAGGGGCAGTAGGGGGCCTCCAATGAAAAATTCTGATTCCCTTCTCCAAACTACAACTCCCAGAATTCTTTGAGGAGAGCCATTTCAGTCCAACATGTATAAAACAGGTATGGATTTGCTGCATTGATGAGTCCTCAGTGGGTAAGTTTTGCTTCACAACTGTAGTTCTTAATCCAAGTGTAGTCAGTTGGCAGTTTATGGAGAAGTTCTGATATGACTCTTGGCTCAATTACCATATTTGAATCAACTTATTATGAAATCTTGGCCCACTGTCTCAATTTTAACAAAAATGAATTTCAAAAGTTGTAAGAGACAGTCCCTTCCTTCCTTCCTTCCTTCCTTCCACTCCATTCCATTCCATTCCATTCCATTCCATTCCATTCCATTCCATTCTTTGCTCACAGGCACTCAAGGTGGATTTAGGGTTGCCAGCTCTGTGTTGGGAAAAACCTGGAGATTTTGGGGGTGGAGCTTGAGGAGAGAGGAGTTTGGAGAGTGGAGGGACTTCAATGGGGTATAATTGCCATAGAGTCCGCCTTCCAAAGTGGCCATTTTCTCCAGGTGAATTGATTTCTGTTGCCTGGAGATTGGTCGTAATCCCAAGGGATCTCCACCTACCACCTGGAGACTGACAACCTTAGGTGGATTACACAGAGAGGTTAAGAGTGTTGGACCAGTATCTGGAAGACCCTTGGCCAGTCACACACTCTCAGGCTCACTTACCTTACAGGGGTGTTGTGAGGATAAAATGGAAAAGAGAACGTCAGCTGCTTTGGATCCCCTTGGCAGAGAAAGATGGTGGTACAAATGAATTAAATAAATAATCAACAGAATGAGAAATTCGATAAACAATGCCATAGGAGTTTAGAAGCCTTGAGCTATTTTTGGCATAGCGGTTAAGAGTGGTTTGATTCCCCACTTCTCCTCATGCAGCTGCTGGTGTGACCTTGGGTCAGTCACAAACTCTTTCAGAGCTATTCTCTCCCAGGCAGTCCTCGAAAGAGCTCTCTGTCACGACGCCTGCTGAATCCAAGCCCCTGGCTCCAGCAGAGGAGCTAAGTCCCGTCAGGGATGAACTCCCGTCATCAGAAACCTCAGCACCTGACAGCGTGGCGAGTACCAAGGCGGGCTCAGCAACAGCTAGGGCAAATCCCCGCTCGCGTGACACGCCCCCTGATTCGCTACCACTGGTGTCTCATTTGCGAGAGCAGCGCTGACGGACATGGCAGCCCGGTGGCGAGAAGCACACATGCGCACCCGGTGCTCGTTTAGCCTTGAGTACTAGCGGGAGCCGGGATGTGCTTGGAATGTGCTAATTGCCAACTGCTTGGAGTACTATTTAGTCATCGCTGGCATGCGGACAAATCGTGCCAGCAACTAGTCAGTTTGACGACGCTCTGCACCACCCTGCTCGGATTCTTGCCTCCTGTCTTGTTTCTCTCGGCTCCTCGACCTCGGCTTGTTTGACTCCGCTCAGCTCTGCACCTTGAACCTTCGCCGCCCGGACTCCTGACTCTCAGAACTCTGACCCTCGGACTACGTTAACGGTTTGTGATTTGGACTTGGTTTCTCTGGTTATCTGACTTGCCTGGTTCCTGACTCTGGACTGCCCCTTGACTACCCCGTCTGTCTTGCACCTTGAACTTGTTCTTCCCGGTGATTGTTGGGTTGCCCGCTTCTGACCTTGGACTGTGTTTTGACCACCCCTGTGCTTGCCTGGCCCCGCAGCCGGCCCATGACACTCTCTCAGCCTCACCTATCTCACAGTGTGTCTGTTGTGGGGAGGGGAAAAGAAAGGAGATTGTAAACTGCTCTGAGACTCCTTCGGGTAGTGAAGGGCGGGATATAAATCCAACTTCCTCCTCCTCCTCTCCTCCTCCTCAAACAGAAATCTAAAAGACAGAACAGAAGGGAAGTATGTATTAACATGACACATTAAATAGTGGAAAAATTCGTCATACGATCCTACCTACAGTAGTATAGACCACAGTCCCTTATCATTTATTCGTGAGCCATTTTGTACAGTGCAACCCTATTACCTGTGTAGTATGTTACAACTCTCTGTGGGTTTTGTATGCAACGTCCCAGCCAAGTGGCTTCTTGGGGAAGACCAAATGATGACGCTCTGGCACATATCTTTCATTACCGAAATCAACAAAGAGTCCGATGGCAACCTTTTTTGAAAGAGCTGAAGGCAGTCGGAGAGAGGCATCACTGCCTGTGGGGTGTACACACATTAATTTTGTCGCAGTGTCCTTTCTGGTGCACTCTTCAAAAAGGCATAGCATAGAAGGGATCAGTCCCTAAGGGAAGCTGCATTCAGTCGCATCCCGATGGCATTGTGTTCTAGCCCTTAATACCGTCAGCAGGGGCGGGTGAGATCTGTAGGAGAAAAATAGCCTTCCTCCAAGAACAAGTCCTGAATATTTCACCACTCTCAGCAAAGAAAGAACTGAACAAGGCAGGAGTCAACAGAGTAGATTGGCAGATATTTTATTTACTGATTTACTTTGCTTCATTTATAACTGCCTTTCTCGGGGTCACTCGAGGCAGCTCGCACAATTAAGGACAATCTAATAAAAACAGCATCATAATCCAAAGCAGGAGACCCCAACTTTTTGAGCAGCCCCGTAGCCAGAAATGTTGGGCTGGTGGGGCTCTGGCCGGGGCGCTGGGGCAGGGGAATGGGGAACTCAATTAGATTAAGTGGGCTAGCGAAGGAAAGAGAGAGAGAGGAGGCATACACCAGTATGGTGTAGTGGTTAAGTGCATGGACTCTAATCTGGGAGAACCAGGTTTGACTCCCCACTCCTCCACTTGCACCTGCTGGATGACCTTGGGCAAGCCACAGTCCTGTCAGGCTGTTCTTGAAAGAGCATTTTCTGTCAGCGCTCTCTCAGCCCCACCTACCTCACAGGGTGTCTGTTGTGGGGAGGGGAAGGGAAAGGAGTTTGTAAGCCACTCTGAGTCTCCGAGTGAAGGGCGGGGTATAAATCCAATCTCCTCCTCCTCCTCCTCCACCAGCTCCCCGCAGCTTCAGGGAGGCTGGCAAAGGAAAAGGAAGCCTAACTTAACAGCTGATGGGGGGAGTGAAACTGACTGGAAGTGGCAGGGCGGCTTCCCTTTCCTTCCCCAGCCTCCCTGCCGTTGTGGGGTGGGGTGTGGGTCTGGCAGCCTCCCAAGTGGGCCAGGGCTTGTCCATGGTGGGGCTCTACCCCTAAATGTGCCACCATGGCTACGGGCCTCCTTTTGAGCCTGTGGGCACCTTTGGAATTCTGACACAGCGTGGTGGGCGGAGCCAATGAATGGCTGCCACAAAATGGCTGCATCAAGAGGCCGATCGAGACACAATATGGCTCCCACAGCTTACCTTCAGTCACACAGCCTTGTGCTGTGGAGGCAGCTGCTGCCAAAGCAATGTTTTTAAAAAATCTGCACAGTTAATCAGGTCTCCAGTGGCCAATCAGAAGCCTTGCTGGACAGAAGCCCCGTCCGGCCATGCCCACTTGCTAAAAAAACTTGGTGGGCACCAGGAAAGATGTTGGTGGGTGGCACGGCACCCTAAGGGACCTTGTTGGGGACCACTGATACAAACAATGCATTAAAACTAGATCACAAAATCAGAGACCTCAAAAGATGAGTCTAATATGCACAACATTCAGCATGCACAACAAGCAATGCAATAGATTGCAGAATTAGAGACCGTCGCAGTATCAACAGGATAAAACATACAGCGTGCGATGCAATAAACCTGGATTATAAAATCAGAAAACAATGCAATAAAAACAATGCGGTGAAAAACTGCCAAAGATTTCCACTTAAAACTACCACCCTGTTCCCTTTCTTAAAATTGTCCTTCAGAACGGTTCCATTTGAAGCATTCCACAGAATGACAGAAGTGTGGGTGCCTCTCTGAACCCGTGAGGTATGCCATTGCACCAGGTGAGAACCACAATTTGGGAGATATCCTGAGCTGTCCTGATTCCTCCTTTTCCAGTCCACAGTTCCAAAGTACATCATGACTATTTGTTTTCAACACCCCGCTACAGTTATTTTGGAGGGCGGTGGGGGGACGGGATGGGACTTCACCTGGCAATCTACTTGGTAAAAGGAATGGGATCTGCAGAGACCAAGAAGGGGCAGTTCTGAAGAACCCAATTGCCATAAGTGACCAGATGCATTTACATACCTTATCAGACCTGGCAGAGATTTTGCATATGCTAATAGAGGGCCTTGGCCCCTGCGCAGCCTCAACAGGCTGCTTTGCGCGATAAGGAATTTGCCAGAGATAACGAAAACTGGAACCCATGATTCAGAGCTCAAGTTCTGGGGAGGCAAAGTACAACAGCTTCCAAATCACTCCCTCCCACAGTCCCCTTCCATGCTGAATATGTTTTAAGTGCTTTCATGGGCACCAAACAAAACTGAGCATGCATGTGGTGGGAAGGGGTGAGCACAGCAAGAATATTAGTGGATAAGAGATGGAGCTGAAATAAAACAAGGAAAGGCGCTTCCACTAACATTTGCCAAGGAAGGCCAAGAAAAGCAGGCACAATGGCTGCTGTGAGTATAATGGTTCCATGAACAGCTGGCCAACTATCTGGATGAGGGGCAGGCTTGCCAACCTCCAGGTCATGGCTGGAGATCTCCCGCTATCACAGCTGATCTCCAGGCAACAGAGATCAATTATACCTGGAGAAAATGGCCATTTTGGAAGGTGGGCTCTGTGGCATTAGACCCCACTGAAGTTTTTCCCCTCTCCAAACCCCACCCTATCAGGTGGAGATCAGTTGTAAAAATGGGAGATCCCCAGGCCCCACCTGGAGGCTCAAACAACAAATATATACACTACAGAAACCTTTTTTATAAATTAATGTGTTCTATTTGTTCCATCTTATGAAGTGTATCGTATGTTATTTATAATATCCTAAAACAGGTATATATTCATTACATGCAATAAACAATAATAATCAGTTCATTCAGTATAATAACTGCCAGTCAATTTACATCATTTTTTCCAAAGTCAAACCCCAACGGGAGTTTCTAGAATTATACGCCCGCTTCTCCTTGCTTGGAAGTCTTCTAAAGGGGGAAAGCTTTCTTTTGTGGTTACACTGATGTTTACATTGATATTTGTCGCTGGTCCTACGAGGGGCTGTTAAAAGACATAATTCATGAATCTAAAAATTATACAATATTTCTAATATAATTTAACTCGGCTTCAAAATCCCCAGATATTTCCCAACCTTGAGCTGGCAGCCCTAATCAAACCCCCCCCTTTCTGAGCCTGTGGGCACCTTTGGAATTTGGATACCGTGTGGTTGGTTCTGTTGCAAAATGGCTGCCACAAGTGGACTGTTGCAGGAGGCAGAGCCAGTCACAAAATGGCTGCTATGGCTTACCTTATGTCACACAGTGAAGATCCTTGTGCTATGGTAAAATCTGCATAGCCAACCAAATCTCCAGTGACCAATCAGAAGCCTAAATGGGAATGGATAAAGAAGATGATTTTTATGGTAGAAATGGACAAATTGACAAAAAAACTTAATGGAAAAGAAGATCAAGAATTTTTAGCAGATTGGAAAGACTTTAAAGACTACTTAGAACTGAACTGGGATGTTAAAAATAAGTTACTTTGCTTTGATAACTATTAAGATTAGAAGTATAGTAAGAAATGGATTGTATTTAAAATGTTACCTAAGAGAGAGAAATAGAAAAGGAAAATGTTTTAATAGAAGATTTGATTATTGAATAAGTGTTTAATGTAACAGAATGTTGACTGAAATGATAGTGGGGCGGAACATCGTTGGAAGCCAGGGGGGAGGGGGAAAAAGTTGGGGAAAAGGACATCTTAAGAACTGTCTTTAATTTTGGATCATGTTAAAATATCCTGTTAATAAAATTTATTTACAAAAAAAGAAGAAGAAGAAGCCTTGCTAGACAAAAGCCACACCTGGCCCTGCCTACTTTCTGAAAACACCTGGTGGGCACCTGAAAAGGTGCCAGTGAGCCCTGGGCACCATATTGGAGACCCCTCATCTAGATGAACAGGCTTCCCCTGAAATTGGGCAGCACATGGAGCTTAAGAGAAGATGAGTGAGTTTAAAAGCACCAGAAGTTTCCAGTTAGAGTTGCCAGGTCTTACCTTTGTTGGGGGGGGGGATCCTGGCCCCACTCCAGGACATCTTTGGCAACTACACGAAGTGCACTGCAATGACGCCACCCAGGAGCACACTGGGGGCGGGGCCAGTATCATTTGAGGGGAAAACATAAGAGTTTTCCCTCAAATGATAGAGCGTCCCCCCCTGCAACATGCCCGGCGCCACGATGTCACCTCCATGTGGAGTCATCATGTTGGGCATGTTGCCACGATTCCAGCACTTTGGGGGCGGGGTTCCTCCTGGTGGCTGGATCTAGGCCAGCAGGTAAGGGGTCCATTGAGCGGGCAAAGCCCCACCTCCCCAGGGGACCTGGCAACCCTATTTCCAGAATAAATATTAGTCAATCGTTTTTTCCTCCCAGCCCAAATCCCAGTCACTCTTTGGTAGAACACTAGTTGAACATTTGCTAATCCAGCCCCTCTTAATTTGCCGTCGATTTCATTGTGTCTTCAAGCCTAGAGGCCTTCCGACTATCAGCCTGCTACATGATTGCCAACTTTGGCTTGGCAAATTCCTGGAGATTTGGAGCCAATGCTTGGGGAGAGCAGGGCTTCGGGAGGTGAGGGAGCTCATCAGGGATGCAATTCCATGCAGTCTGCCCCCCCCCGAAGCTGCCATTTCCTCCAGTAGAACTGATCTCTTGTCATCTGTAGATTAGTTGTAACTCTGGGAAAACTCCAGGCCTCACCCGGAGGATGGCAGCCCTATTTTCCCAGCACCCTTCCCTTCTTGATTAAATCTACATTACTGAAATGAGGGAGGTGACAGGGAAGCTCGCAACAACCACGGGACGAGATTTTGCTGTAAGCGTACTCAGTGGCTGACAGAGGCCCATTTTGCCAGGAAGTGTGGGGAAGGTACTGGAGTGAGTGGGTGCTCCCACTAGCATATAACCATGCCCAACTCCCCCCCCCCAAATGAACTTCACCACTTCACTAGCAAACACTGTTTAGGGTTGCCAGCCACAGATGGCAATCTGCCAGAAGAAACTGGGCGGGAATGAGCATATCAGAGCCACACTAATGAATGATGCCACTTCCAGGGCAATACTAGAAGTGATGTCATCACATCGGGCAATGCTCGAGGGTTCATCCAAATCTCTGTTGTTAAACCACAGAGTTCTGGGTGAGTCTAGGGTTGCCAGGTCTAGGTAGGAAAATACATAGAGACTTTGGGGGTGGATCCGGGAGAGGGTGGGGTTTGGGGAGGGGAGGGGCCTCGGCATGGTGCAATGCCATCAAGTCCACCCTTCAAAGCAGCCATTTTCTGCAGTGGAGCTGAACTCTGTCAGCTGGAGATCAGTTGCAAAAGCGGGAGATCCCCAGGCCCCTCCTGAAGGCTGGCAACCCTAGGTGAGTCCTAGGTCACCCCTCTGTGATGCTGTCTCTTCCAGTTTTGGCTGGAAATGCCAGTGCTTCAGATTAGAATACACAGTATTTTTTTTGCAAGTCTTGTTGACTGTTTGAATTGTGGGTCAGACTCTCTCGACTGTTGGCTTTATACTTGTTTTGTGATTAGGTCGTGCTTGTCCAGATTTATCTTGCACCCTTCAAAGCAGCCATTTTCTCCAGGGGAACTGATCTCTTGTCAGCTGGAGATCAGTTGTGAAAGCAGGAGATCTCCAGGCCCCACCTGGAGGCTGGCAACCCTAGGTGAGTCCTAGGTCACCCCACTGTGATGCTGTCTCTTCCAGTTTTGGCTGGAAATGCCAGTGCATCACCCCTTGTGAAGCAGTGGTAGGAAATGGAGTGCAATTGCCAGGAAGTCTCCCACTATAGCTATATCCTGTCCCTTATTATTCTCTCTCTCTCTCTCCACACTATTCCCCTCAAACTTTTGTTTCAAGCAATGATTTCAAGGACAGTGACGGTTTTCATCTTGGCTGGCACCTTCTTCCGCGCTCTACATTTGTCTTACCCCCTTCCGCAAAGCGGCTGGCAGTCTGAAATGGGATTAATTTGTTCGCCATCTGTTTTAAAATGTGCTGTCTGATTTTAATTGTTTTATCTAGTGTATGTTTTTATTCATGTTGTACATTGCCCAGAGCCCTGCAGTAGCAGGGACTGGGCAATTAATACATTTAATAAACTGATGGTGGTGATGATGATGATGTTGTTGTTGTTGTTCCAGGTTTCTTCTGAATGTTTCCTACATCTTATGTGATCCTCTGGAACGGTTAGAGTGTTGAACAAGGATCTGGGACAACCAGGTTCGAATCTCTACTCTGCCACAAAAGCCTGTTTGGCTGTTACTCAGACTGGTATCCATATAGGAGCTATAATGTACAAAGCATCCTACATATATCACCTGGGCTACTAATTTTGAGGTCTTCTGTCTATGTATATCTATGTCTCAGTTTGGGGCAGCATTCCAAAAGAACAAGGAGGAAAATACCTCTTCAATTATAAAAAACACTTTATTCCCTGAACAAGGTACAGGATGGGAAGATGGAATGGCAAGAACAGGAAAACGAGACAGTAATACAGTTGTGTACACTAAAACCTTTGCTTAAGCCTACTTACCTATGAAAAGGAGGAGAAGAGGAGGAGGAGATTGGATTTATACCCCGCCCTTCATTACCCAAAGGAGTCTCAGAGCAGCTTACAATCACTTTCCCTTCCCCTCCCCACAACAGACACCCTGTGAGCAATGCTCCCTCTAAGCTGTGGAGTCTTCTGAGTAAAAATTCTACTTCATGAGCTACTGGCATTAAAGTTGTGAGCGAATGATTTGGCTGCTGCATAAATTAGTTGCTCTGGAGCCATCTTTCCTGAGCTAAGACAAAAATGTATGAGCCAGAGGCTACAAAACTGTGAGATAGCTCACACTAACTCAGCTTAGAGGGAACACTGCCTGTGAGGTGAGTGGGGCTGAGAGAGCTCTTTCCAGAACTGCCCTTGAGAGAACAGCTCTGAAAGAATTTATGACTGACCCAAGGTCACACCAGCAGCTGCATGTGGAAGAGTGGGGAATCAAACCCGGTTCTCCCAGATTAGAGTCCATGCTCTTAACCCACTACACCAAACTGGCTCTCTGAGCTGCAAGGGCCAGCAGTAAGGCAAGCAAGGGGGTGCTTTAGGAGAAATAAAGGGGAAAAAGAAAATATACAAGCCTGATCCTGAGAAAGTACGGGTGAGAGTGAAGTTGGAGGTGAACATAAGAACATAAGAAGAGCCCTGCTGGATCTGACTGGTGGTCCATCTAGTCCAGCATCCTGTCTCACATGGTGAGCAGCCACTTCTTCTGGAGGGCCAACAACAGGGCATAGAGGCCGAGGCCTTCCCCTAATGTTGCCTCCTGGCACTGAGATTCAGAGGTTGATTGCCTCTGAACGTAGAGGTTCCCCTCAGTCACCATGAATAGTAGCCACTGATAGACCTGATATGTGGGTGGCAAAAAACAGATCTTCTGAGGAAGTTCCAAGGTCCAAAGGAGGGGAAAGTTCAGTGATTTCGTCCAAAAAGTGGCAGTCCAGAAAGTGAAAGTTGGGAAAGGGAGCTTAAATCTAAAACCAACTAATACAGTAGGATGTTTAGAAGGTGATTTCTTTTAAAAAAAAACAACTTTAATTATATCAACAGGGGGAGGCAGTGGCTACGCTGTGATGGGAGTGGATGTAATGAATGAAACCGGAATCCATACGGGTGAATTTGAAAACAACTTCTAAAGCCATCCCATGAGGGATAGGCATATGCATGGTTATGTCAGGTACAGTACCCGACAGATGCTAGATATCTGCTGGTGATGGAAGTTATGTTTATTTATTTATTTGCCATCAAGTAGGGTGGCCAGCCTCCAGGCGGGGCCTGGGGATCTCCCGCTTTTACAACTGATCTCCAGCTGACAGAGATCAGCTCCCCTGGAGAAAATGGCTGCTTTGAAGGGGGGACTCTCTGGCATTGTACCACGCTGAGGCCCCTCCCCCCAAACCCCGCCCTCTCCCAGATCCACCCCCAAAGCCTCCAGGTATTTTCCAACCTAGACCTGGCAACCCTACCATCAAGTCAAAGCTGACTTACAGTGACCCTGTGGGGTTTTCAAGGCAAGAGACATTCAGAGGTGGTTTGCCATTACCTGCCTCTGCATAGTGACCCTGGACTTCCTTGGTGTTCTCCTTTCCACATACTGCCCAGGGTCTGGGCTAGGCTGCAGTTATTCTATTTAAACTTATTTTAAAAGTCCCTTAGGAATGTTCTGCTGTAAAGATCTGACTGTTTGGTATAGTATTTCAAACACAGGAAAACGAAGAGTCCTGCTGGATCAGACCAGCGGTTCATCTAATCCAACGTCCTCTTTCCCACAGTGGTCGGCCAAACGTCCTGTTAGGCCTGCAAGAAGGGCGCAGAGGAGAAATGCTCCCTCTAAGCTATGGAGTCCTGTGAGCAAAAATTCTACTTTGCGAGCTACTACTGGCATTAAAACTGTGAGCAAGCAATTTGGCTACTGCATAAATTAGTTTGCTCTGGAGCCATCCTTCTTGAGCGAAGACAAAAACGTATGAGCTGGAGGCTAAGAAACTGTGAGCTAGCTCACAGTAACTCAGCTCAGAGGCAACATTGCCGAGGAGTTCAATGCCTCCGCTGTAATTTCTCTTCCAGCAAGTTATGAATTAGCTGTGGGTCAAATCCATGGTGTTTGTCCTGGGTACCGATCCCTGATTTAAACACTGGGGAGTTAAAAGCAGGGCCCTGTTTTCATCTCTGAAATGTTGGCAGATATGTTGTGCTTGGATGGATTTTGGATTTTCTGCCCCAGACGCCCAAAAATGTCCTTTGGACCCAACAAGTTGGTCTCCCTCAGGCCTCTTTTTTGATATAGCAAAGGGTGCTTTACAATCCAGCCTCACCTGGTATGCCCCTCATATTCCAATCTCCTAAAGGCAACCTGGAGCCTCATCTTGTTCATGACCACACAAGAAGTCTGCACTGGATCCCCTGGGTCGCGCACTACTTCATTTGTGAGTGTATTCTCTCAGGTGCTCTGTGGGGCAGTGTCCTTTTTTTCCCCTGAGGTAAAAATTATTATTATTTATTTATAATTTTTTTTCCTGAGGTAAAAATCTGACTGAGGTTTTGTTTCAAAGGTTATGGGGGGCCCATTTTCTAGGAATTTTGGGAGAATTCATTCTTTGTGGCTCTGGGATATATGGCATCTTCCACCCCGCCACCCTTAAATAACACGTCCCCCGGCCACTGAGGTGCCAGAATCAGATCTGCCTTCGGGCCAATCTTTGGTCTGATTTGAAAGTGAGTCTGAATAAAATAAAAGCCAGAAGGATCAACCTTCAGCAGCTGGGAAGTTGGATGCTGAATCCTTTTTTATCTTGCACAGATCATAGAATAATCGGAAGCTCCTGGATGGCGCGATTGCATTTCAACCCCCCCCCCCAGGCTAGTGGGGGGTTCGCCACGGCTTTCTTCACCCCCCCCTGCAATACAAATGTAATTGTTTTTTGTCCAGAGGGGAATGGTGTGAAAATAAGAATCCGAGGTGACCGTGTGTGCTTTATTTGGGTTGTTATTTTTCCTCGCCGTTTTCAATGCATTAAGAGTAGCATATTCGTCGCCTCAATAATCTCCCTCTATTATTGCAAAAACCGTGGTGTCGGGTCCAATTACGTCAAAAGAACCTTTTGTGGTGTTTTTTTGTGGGTTTTTTTTTTAACGGACTTGGAGGGAGACAGAGAGGAGGGGGCGGCGGGGCTGAAGGAAAAACAGATGAAAATAAACATCACGCAAAATAAGTCCAGGAGCACCCAGCTTTGTGCGCATCCTGGGCCCCAAGCGCGTGTGGGGAAATTGATGAAAGCGGGGTTTTGCGTCGCGCAGATGGCAGGGATAGATATTAACCTCTTGATTTCCCTCCGCTCTCTTCCCCCTCCTCACCATTCCCATCTGGCTGCCAAACGCAGGGCCCTGGGAACCATCCCCAGACAATGGAAGTTATACGCCTAATATGAAGGATGAGGAAGCCTGCATTGGGAAAGAACCTGTGCACACTTCAGCTTATGTAACGCCACCACCACCACCCCAAGCTAAAATCATTCCTTTTTCTTTTTTCTTTTTTTTGAGGAAGCAAGATTAGATGGTTCACTCTAGCTTCAGGCTGCTGAGCATATGCTCTAGGGCAGAAGTAGCCTACCCCCAAAATGTGTGCCGAGCAGCAGAACTTCAGATGATTTTGCCCGCTGTACTGACCTGGATGGCCCAGGCTAGCCCAAACTCATCAGATCTCAGAAGCTAAGCAGGGTCAGCCCTGATTAGAACTGGGATGCGAGACCACCAAGGAAGTCTTTTCCCCTTCTCCCAAAACAGTAGAACTCAAGAGCTTCCAATGTACTCCCTAGAGGGGAGTACATCCAGCCTGTGCTGAGGACACTGCACTGGCTGCCAATAGCATACCAAATTCGCTTCAAGGTGCTCGTACTCACCTATAAAGTCCTATATGGCCAGGGTTCAACATACCTGAGGGACCACCTTTCCCCCATACATACCCCAGAGAGCACTACGGTCAGGGTCTTAAAATCGATTGACCCTTCCTGGTCCTAAGGACACCAGGCTTGCTACCACCAGGGCCAGGGCCTTTTCAGTGGTGGCTCCATACTGGTAGAATGAACTCCCAAAAGAGATCAGGGCCCTGCGGGATCTTGCACAGTTCCGCAGGGCCTGCAAGACAGAGCTCTTCCACCAGGCCTTCAAATAGGGGCCACCCCCACTATTACCACCAACTCTCGGCTGTAATAGCTGGTCTGTGTGAAGAACATCAAGTAACTGGAAAACTTATAAAAAGTACGCTGTCTTGTATAATTAGCGAAACCATTGACAGCAATTATTATTATTATTATTATTATTATTATTATTATCATCATCATCATCATCATAATTGTTGTTATTGTTATTGTTACTGAAACTGAACTGTTTTGTGTTGATTTTAATGGATTTTAATTGCTATTTATATACTATGGAATATGTTTTAATGAATGTGAGCTGCCCTGAGCCTGCTTTGTGGGGAGGGCGGGGTATAAGTTGAATAATAAAATAAAATAAATGAAACTGATGGGCAGTAAGTTCAGGGACGGACAAAAGGAAATACTGCTTTACACAGAGAGCAATTAAAATGTGGAATTCACTGCCAGAGCATGTAGTGATGGCCACAGGAATAAACAGCTTTAAAAGAGGATTAGATAGAATCATGGAGGATAAATCTATCAATGGCTACCTAGCAATGGTGACTGAGGGGAACCTCCACATTCAGAGGCACTGGTTGGCCACTGTGTGAGACAGGATGCTGGACTAGATGGACCACCGGTCTGATCCAGCAGGGCTCTTGTGTGCTTAAGTCCAGGGTTGCTATGCAGAGGCAGGCAGAGCGGCAAACCACCTCTGAACATCTTGTGTCTCAAAAACCCTGTGAGACGACCATAAGTTGGCTGTGACTTGATGGCACTTTCCTCCACCACCACAAGTAGTGAGCTCCCTTCAATTCCCTGTAACTCAGAACATAGAGAGGTTTATTTGTCCCAGCTGTGGGAAATGGGTCACTTTCCAGGCACAATAAAAGCAAAGAAACTGGTAACTGGGACAGTATGCTCTTTGTACTGCTGAATATTTCAAAGACAGGGCAGGGCGAGGGTTGTGGATCACACAGTTGTGTTTGCGCATGAGTTTTGGGAGTGGGACTAATTAACAGAAATATATTGGTTTGTTTTACAAGAGGAAAGACTTGGAGCTTTCCCACCTTCTCGTTTTACTCACCTGTGTGTTCCTATTGCTTTGGGGTTTTTTCCCCTGTTCTGCACATGTTTTGCTCCCTGTCATGACCCCAGCGGGTTGCCGCCTTCCACCACCCCCGGACTTACAGTCCCTTGAGAAGGCCCAGGGTAACCTCTCAAGCTCAACCAAATTGCCCTTTTCAAGCCGAGAACATAGGTGTGATGACCAGGCAGAGAACACTTAAATGGTTTATTAAGAACAATACTGGGGCAAGGGATCTTTCTCCTCAGACCAGACTGTCCCCTCACTGAGATAAGTCCGCAGAAGAGCAAAAGAACCGTTTCCTCACAGCGCACAGAGTTTATATCACAAACCAGTTTAGCTCTGTGAGAGGAAAGAACATAATTTCCCACACCTCACAGCTTAAGTCAGACTCACCTCACAAAGTATCTAACAATCTCCTCACAGAATCTCTGTACTCTGATTTGCTAAAAACTGTCCCCAAGCATTGTGGGGATCGTAGGCTGTCTGCTTTCTACTCCCAGACAGGCCCCTCCTAGAGCTTAGGCCACCAGGCCCTGCCTCCATCCTGCACAGATCTCCAGAGGCCTACATAGATCTTGACACTCCCTCTAGTGGTCGATTCGATATTATAATGCCTTATGTCTGGGATAAAAAATGGCAGTTTGTATCTGCAGGGAAATACGCTGGACATAACGCAACATAATATCAAATGGACCACTAGAGGGAGCAAAACACTCAGTCGCCCTGAGCTTGCCTTGGTAGTGAGGGGGAATATAAATCAAATAAATAAATAAATAAATAAAACAGAACACACACACCTCAAAGCAACAGGAACACAGAGGTGACTAAAATGAGAATACAGAAAGGCCCCTGGAAAGAACAGTTTGAGCAGCATCACAGTAGACCAGGGAAGGCCAAACTTGCTCAACGTAAGAGCCACATAGAATAAACATCAGAAGTTTGAGAGCCACAAGACATGAACAAATATTACACACATGTTTTTATTGAAAGACGTGTAGATTTGCTTTTTATTAACGTTGAGACTGCCAAAAATAAAACCAAAAGGGGTAAAAACAGATGTTGATATTTATTTGTCCAATGGTACTTATTTGTTTACTAATGACATTTATTTGTCTAAGAGAGAGAGACAAAGAGAGAGAGAGGTGGAAAGAAAGAAGGAAAGAGGTGGAAAGAAAGAGTGAAAGAGAAAGAGAGAAACAAAGAAAGCAAATAGATGGGAGGGAGGGAAGGAAGGGAGAGAGAGAAAAAGCATGCCTCCCCTTCACTTCCCCAGCCACCCTGCCAGGAGCCACACAATATGTGTGAAGAAAGAGCTGCATGTGGCTCCCAAGCCACAATCTGGCCACCCCTACCGTAGACTGTGAATGTGGACTGAGAAGCATTAATGAAGCTGGGGGAGGAAGGAGGATTCCCAAAATGTAGCTTAGAATGCTGAGTGTTGAGGCTGCCTCCTTCACCTGCTTTGTATCTTACGGCTGAGACGGCTGAGCAGAGTGCAGATGGCACAGTGGGAGTAGCATTGCCTCTTAGGACACAAAGTTCACATGGAGCCTTTTATCTTAGTAAACTAATATGAGCCCATTATTATAAGGAGCTCCATTCTAGACAGGATAGAGCCAGTTTAGTGTAGTAGTTAAGTGCACGGACTCTTATCTGGGAGAACCGGGTTTGAGTCCCCACTCCTCCACTTGCACCTGCTGATGTGACCTTGGGTCAGTCACAAGCTCTGGCACAGCTGTTCTCTCAAGGACAGTTTCTGTCAGAAGTTCTCTCAGCCCCACCTACCTCACAGGGTGTCTGTTGTGGGGAGGGGAAAGGAAAGGAGTTTGTAAGCCGCTCTGAGACGCCTTTGGGCAGTGAAGGGCGGGGTATAAATCCAAATTCTTCTTCTTCTTCTTATCTAAACAAGCTAGCCAAACAGGGATGGATGGAGATGTGGGCAAGCAAGTCCTGCCCTCATGGTTGCAAGATGGAGAAGAGAGAGATGGATAGTGCTGGCGGGAAGCAAGAGTTCCTCAAGAGTAGCACTCTACACATGAAGGGGTCAGCACCAGAGCAGTGGAAAGGTAGGATACCCAGGGTCCTGACCTATCTAGCTCTCTGGCTCAATAGCCTTCTGAAGTCTGATACTAAGAGACATTGCAAGTCCTTCGCTTCCAACACAGATAGGGTTGCCAGCTCTGAATTGGGGAATTTCTGGAGATTTGTGGGATGAAGCCTGGGGAAGGCACGGTTTGGGGTGGGGGGAACCTCAGCATAGTATAATACTATAGAATCCACCCTCCAAAGCAGCCATTTTCTTGTTTGTCTGGAGATCAATTGTAATAGCATGAGATCCCCAGGTGCCACCTGGAGGTTGGTACTGCTAAACATGGATGTTGGACTGATGACTTTGCAAAGGCAAGGAAGCATCTGTCCTACCAACCTACCAGTCATCAGAGTTGGGTGTGTGTGCATGGAACAAACAGGGAATGAATGAGCCCAATAAACTGGATTGGGCCTGGGCCCTGCTGTCCAAGTGGTGGAGAATTAACCCAGCCCCCCATGACGGGAGAGTTTTGATTTCATTTCACAGCCTCATTTCACTCTGTGCTTATCATTAGGAAAGAGAATGGAATACACCATGATGATGCTGTTTAGATCTGATTGACTACAGGGATCCCTCCATATTAGAATCATAAGATCACAGAGTTGGAAGGGGCCATACAGGCCATCTAGTCCAACCCCTCTGCTCAATGCAGGATTAGCCTAGAGCATTCCTGACAAGCGTTTGTCCAGCCGCTGCTTGAAGACTGCCAGTGTTGCTTGCTGGTGAGACAGGAAGCCACTTAGCGCGGGGGAGGAAGTGAAGTCTGGGTAGGGTTGCCAACCTCCAGTGGTTGCTGGAGATCTCCTGGGATTCAACTGATTTCCAGGCAACAGAGATCAGCTCCCCTGGAGAAAATGGCCGCTTTGGAAGGTTGACTGTATGGCATTATACCTCATGGATGTCCCTTCCCTCCCCAACCCCTGCCCTCTTCGGGCTTCACCCCCCAAAATCTCCAGGAATTTCCCAACCCAGAGCTGGAAACCCTAATTCTGGGCAACAAAGTGTGAGGACTTGTAGTTGACAAAACACTTTGGGCAAGGGAGAAAGAGGTCAGCATGGGACAGCCACATTTCTAAGGGTGGGTCTGCGGCTGCACATGCACACGATTCATGCCTTCCCGTGCTCCCCATTGCTTCCAAAGCTGCACCGCATCCCGGGTCTCATCTTTTAGGAACTTGCCCGTTGTGAATTCTCGTGCGGCCTGTTGCAGTCTGCTTTCTGCTTCCACAACAAGATGCGTAAACAGGAGGCCAAGCACGCATCACCGTTAATTAGCTAAATATTTGGAGATGGGTTGACGAGGCACCTTGGAATCTTAACGCAGACGCTGCCAGGATTGCGAGCGCCACCAGGGAACGGGCGGGGCTTTCAGCTGTTTGTTTCGTTCTCGATTTGGCTAATGGCGTCCGGGGATCTGATGTTAATTAAAACCAAATCGGGTGGGGTTGTACCTTTCCCTGCCTGAGACTTCATCAGGTGACACTGCTGTCCCTAGAACAATCCTGGGGTCATAAATCCCAGCAAAATGGGGGGGAGGGGGAGGGACAGGAAAGTCTCAGTCAGGGAGAATCAGGGACAGGACATCCTGTAAATGGGGAGGGGTTTGTATTGGGTGTTCATCTTAACGCACAGCTGACATACATGCACCACCAATTAGTCAAGTTGCCAGCTCTGGGCTGGGAAATACCTGGAGATTTTGGGGGTGGAGGCTGAGGAGGGCAGGACTTGGGGACCGGGGACTTCAATAGGGTATCGTGCCATAGAGTCCACCTTCTTCCAAAGTGGCCATTTCCTCCTAGTGAACTGATCTCTGTCACCTGGAGAACACCTGTAATCCCAGGAGATCTCCAGCCCCCACCTGGAGGTTGGCAATGGTGCCAATTAGGCATAGGGAGCTCAAAGGCCCAATCTGCACCTAGCATTTGCTCCACTGTCTTACCAGACCCATGCTGGAACAGAAATCCCCATCTGCATTGCATGCCACTTTCACTTTGACTGATTGTTGAATTTTATAGCAGTGTCCAGACTGCACGCAGCTTTCACTTTGTCTGATCTCCTGGTTTTATGGTGGCTGTCTGCATAGATTTATGGCCATTTTATGGCCATTCAGGGGTGACTCTGCAGTCAGAACGGGCGTTGGCCCTGGGGTATTTGAAAGTGGTTTTGAGCCGCATCTTTTTCGGTTCCAGTGTGGGTACAACAACGGAGCAAATGCTAGATGCAGATTGGGCCACTCATCTGAAAGGGCATGATGCCATTCCATCACTGAAGCTAAGCACTCCTGGGTCTGGCCAGCTTGGATGGAAGGCCACTTTGGAGCCTCACGCACAGTGCTCTAGACTCACTGCATGTACACACAATGTGTATTGTGTGTGTGTGTTAGGGTTGAGAAATCCATGGAGATATTTGGGTGGTGCTTGGGGAGGGTGGAGTTTGGGGATGGGAGGGTGATTAGCGGGAATGTGATGCTGTAGAGTCCACCCTTTGAAGCTGCTGTCGCCTGGAGATCAGTTGTAATTCTAGGAGAACTCCAGGCTCCACCCGGAGGTTGGTAACCCTAGTTCAGGGGTGGCCAGACTTGCTTAATGTAAGAGCCACATAGAAACATCAGATGTCTAAGAACCACGAGACATGAACAAATATTACACACAGGTTTTTATGGGGAAATATGCAAATCTGGTTTTTATTGACGTTAAATAAGACTGCCAAAAACAAAAAACAAAAGGGGTAAGAACGGATATTGATAATGATATTTAAAGAGACAAATGCCTTCTCCAAGCTGGGGGTGGGTGGGGAGGCTTTGAGAACGCATTTAAAATTAAAGTCTCTTTCTTTCTCTGCTCTCCCCCACCTCAAGCCTACCCAGGGAGGGGAACATTGGCTGGGGAAGAGAAAACTGGTCAGGGAGCCATGCCTCCCCTTCACTTCCCTAGCTACCCTACCAGGAGCCGCACAATAAGTGTGAAAGAGCCATACGTGGCCACCCCTGCCCTCGTTGTTGTGTGTACGTATGCTTCAGCCCATTTTTGTCTGTTCAACTGTCCATCTGTGTGACTGATGGGGGGGGGGCAGTTTGGTGTAGTGGTTAAGTGCGCGGACTCTAATCTGGGAGAACCGGGTTTGATTCCCCACTCCTTCACTTGCACCTGCTGATGTGACCTTGGGTCAGTCACAAGCTCTGGCAGAGCTGTCCTTGAAAAAGAGCAGTTTCTGTCAGAGTTCTCTCAGCCCCACCTACCTCACAGGGTGTCTGTTGTGGGGAGGGGAAGGGAAAGGAGTTTGTAAGCCACTCTGAGACCCAAAAGTGAAGGGCGGGGTATAAATCCAATCTCCTCTTCTTCTTCTATTACAGAACCGGCAATGGCTGTTTCTGTGCTGATGTACGAACCTGTTCTCCGCCGCCCCCCCCCCCGGATGCTTTCTGTACTTCAGGAAAGTTGCCCTGGTGGAGCTGATGGAGGAAAGGTGAGAGTATCAGAAGGAGAGCCTGAGTCAGGCATAGGGTAAACCAGAACGGAAGTGCACAGAACGAGCCCCTCACAGAGAAAGAAGATGGGTCTACAGAGTGCTTGAGGGAAATCCCAAGGTTTGAACTGACTCTGCAGGTAGGGAGCCAGGTGCACCAGAGGACGCTTCCGCCTCAGCTGGAGACCGTGCGGTGAGGGCTGTCAGCTTCAGGCAGCCCGTTCTACGTTCTGGGAGCCTGGGCTGTGGGAATCCCTGGCTCGCACAAAATCATTATCTGAGGATTATTATTTTTTTAAAAAACAAAGAGTGACTGACTGTCGAAGAGAGCTCATCTCCCCAGCTTCTGTCATCCCTAGCCCATGCCGTGTGAACTAAATCCATCCTAATTATGGCTGATCTGCATGGGGAGATGAAAATTAATCTCTCCTAAGTTTCTGGGCGTTTAGCGATTCCGCTCGGGCACGTTGGAAGCAATGTGATTTTGCCGAGAGGTTGTGTGTGAGTGTGAAGGGGAGGGTGGCGCTTTTTATTGCACAAGCAAACACCAGGTGTGCCTTTTCCAGGGGTGTACACACCACCTTTCTTCAGAGATCAGTTTAGCTTCTTTTCCCGAGTGGGCAGTGGTTCAGGTCGAGATGGGTTGTACTCAGGTGCCACAGGACAGCTGCAAATGGTTTTTGGGAGAGGAAACTGGGAAGGAGCGTAGATTCTAGAAGGACAAGGCTAACGCAGACCTCGTGATGGAACCAGCTTGTAGTTCAGGATCCCTTCAAGTCTGAGCTGAGGGATGACCATCAGAGGAGTAATGACAATCTGGTGCTGGTGGAAAGTGTGGACATGTTGCAGCCAACTTATGGCAACCCGGTACGGTTTTGAAGGCAAGAGGGGAACAGAGGTGATTTGCCGTTGTTAGCCTCTGCTTAGTGACCCCGGGTTTCCTTGGTGGTCTCCCATCCAAGTACTCACCAGGGCTGGCCATACTTAGCTTCCAAGCTCTGATGAGTTCAGGCTAGCCTGGGCCATCCAAGCCAGGGCAAAGACAAACAGAGGAGGTTTCCCATCGCCAGCCTCTGCATAGCAACCCTAGACTTCCTTGGTGGTCTCCCATCCAAGTGCTCACCAGGGCTGACCATATATAGCTTCCAAGATCTGATGAGATCAGGTTAGCCTGGGCCATCCAGATTAGATCAAGGACAATTTAGGCTTGCCATATCCACAACTGAAGGCTACTGTCCTATGCACCTCTGGGAATAAGTACCACTGAAATATCATTGAACGCATTAAGGACCAACTTCTGAGTAAACAGCATGAATAGGATCTGGCTGCACATCCCCAAGCTTCAGTCCCAAAACCTCAGGTATTTCCCAACCCAGGGCTAGCAGCCCTGTGCCCAAAAATGAACGTAGCCAACATGGTTGTTGCTGTAATGCTAGCCTAAACTGTACATTTATGCCTACACTGATTATGACAAAGACACTTTTAAGTATTTTGGATGGCAAGAAAGGGAAAGAAGGGGGACATTTTGGGTTTCCATCTTTTAGAGTCGCCCTTCTTACTGCCCTTTCAATATCAGGTTGATCTACAGAAGAAGAAGGAGAAGGAAAAGGAAGAGGTGGAGGAGGAGGAAATTGGGTTTATACCCTGCCCTTCACTTGGAGTCTCAGAGCGGCTTACAAACTCCTTTCCCTTCCCCTCCCCACAACAGACACCCTGTGAGGTAGGTGGGGCTGAGAGAGCTCTGACAGAAACTGCTCTTTTTCAAGAACACCTCTGACAGAACTATGGCTTGCCCAAGGTCATCCAGCAGGTACAAGTGGAGGAGTGGGGAATCAAACCCGGTTCTCCCAGATTAGAGTCCACGGACTTAACCACTACACCAAACTGGCTCTACAGCAATTATCAGGTGATGTTATTTAGGGATGCCAGCCTCCAGGTGGGACCCGGGGATCCTGTGGAATGACAGCTCATCTCCAGAGTACAGAGATCAGTTCCTCCTGGAGAAAATGGCTGCTTTGGAAGGTGGACTCTACGGCATTGCACACCACTGAGGTCCCTGTCCTCCCCAGGCTCCATCCTCCCAGTCTCCAGGAGTTTCCCAACCCAGATCTGGCAACCCAACTCCCCATTCCCCCGCTTGCAGCCAGTGGGAACCTGACAACCCTACATAATGTTAAGGTTGCCAGCCCAGAACTGGCAGCTCCTGGGAGATGCAGGGCTGGCGGTGGAGTCCTGAAGATCTGTGTTGCACCATAGAATTTTGGGTCAATCCTGGAGACTCACCCCCTAAGACAGTGACTTGCAGTTTCATGCTAGAAGTGACGGCACTGGTGCAACACCAATCCCTCCCCCGCCCCCCCGCATTTTGCTCCTACAGTTCCATGGAGCAGCAGGGGAAGCTAGGCTCATTTTTTGTGGCTATCAATCTGGCCTTCAGTGGTAAAGGAATACAAAGGAGACTTCTCAGTTGATTACTTGATGCCCGGAAGCAAAGCAGAGAAATGTGATGTATCAGCAGCACGCATGATAAATAAACTCCGGATTCTTTGAGCTGTTGCTGCTGGGATAGGATGTCACGGTCCAGGCTGAATAGTTTGCCATTCGAGAGGCAGCTGGTATGTAGATGCTCTTTGCTTTGGCTGAAATAGTGGGGAGGCAGTTAGACCAGAAGGGGTCAAGCAAGGAACAACTTCTTTGTAAGAACGGGGGAACATCTATGGGCCTTGGAGGTCACAGGCTCCCCACTGAACATCCCCGTTTGGTCATCCACAGGGATGATTTACACTCCAGAGCTGGTTAGCTGCTCTTTGCTAAGGCGATTTCCCATTGTAGTGCAGAATGGAAGGCACCCAGGTCTCCTGCTGTTACCATTCCAAGACAACTGGCAGCTCTAAGCATTGTTTTAGGCACTCCTTTCTCCTGTATGGAGATAATCCACCCTCTGGTTGGGGACAGCTAATAGTCTTCTCATTACAGTTGGACAACACTTCCAATTACCATGTCAGATTACATAGGGAAGCCATTGAAATCCATAAACATGAACACAATTTCAGCAGGAAAGAAGAGAGTTTAAAAATAAATAGGGCATGGTTTCCTGTCCTGAAAAACACAAAAGGTTCTACAGCTGACAATAGCACTACAGATAAGATTAGAGTTTCAATAGCCATTCCACACACAAAAGAACCTCCTCAGGAAACAGGAAACCTCCTCAGGAAACAATCCATAGACAAAAGAACCTCCTCAGGAAAGCTACAAGACAATTACTCAGCCCAACCCCATCTTCCAGGGTAGATATAAATTACCTGCCTACTGTTTTTCTGCTCACCTTGACACAGAGAGTACTACATCTTTCTGTGTTATACCTCTGAGGATGCCAGTCACAGCTACTGGCAAAACGTCAGGTCCTACAATGCCGAGACCACAGCCACACAACCCGGAAAATCTACAGCAGCTAATGAACTCCAGCCGTGAAAGCCTTCGACGACATATTGTCTTCTCATTAGTTGGTCTGACATTACTGTCACTGTTTGTGTTGATGAATACTCTCATTATTTCATCTGACCCATTATTGACCTCTTCTACATGCTCGACTCACTCCTGATTTTCTTGGCAGTTGATCCAGAAACATCGGAATCAGTTGGGGAACGGTTCTTCCGCACATCTGCCCTCCCTGTGCATTTTCACAGTTGTGGAGTCAGTTCATTTTCTTTTGCACATGGCTTAAATAATGACGATTTTCAAGGGCGGGTGCAGTCGTCATCAATGGCATAACAGCACCCACCCCCCATTTTAAAAACAGCCCTAAAATATCGATTTACTGCTAGAGCTTTGTAACAATAGGCTTAAGCAGGTTCTCTGAATTCCCAACCTTCATTTTTTGTAAATAGTAAGTCTCTATATGCTTCCCTTGTAGATATATGCCTTTTCCCTTATATATCTACAAGGGAAGGGGATAGAGACTTACTTTAAGAAAAAGAAAGCTGGGAATTCAGAGAACCTGCTTACATTATCATTGTGACACTACAGCGATATATCAATATTTAGGGCCATTTTAAAAATAAAATCACTCAACTGGAGGAAGGAGAAAGGGATTGACAATGATGATGGTCCAATCATTGAAAAATGGGCCGGAGGTGGTGGAAGTGGGTGAGACCTTGATGGAAAAAATAACACACAATCTCTACTAAACAGAAATTTATCCAAGATCAACTAACTTTGTAGAAAAACAGTACCCCTTTTATGAATACGCTACATTGAACGACATCTTACCTCAAAATAGATCGTACAGAGACCTCGTTCTAATCTGAGTGTACTGACTATCCCATCTCTCTGGCCCTTACTATCTGCTGTCAACATGGAGCTTATATTAGGAGTTATATATTCAAAGCTTTCGCTTACTCACTAATTTTTTTACTATAGGTCAATCAATTTATTTTATTGGTTTCTTAGTAATACATTACAATTCTACATGTTCCTGTGTAAAAGAAGAAGAAGAAGAAGAAGAAGAAGTGGGTGGGACAAAGAAAACTAACAGAAACATTATGCATGAGGAGAAAGCGGACTCAAAGTCAGCTTCCAAGAAAAGATCGGGGTAAAAGTGGTTTCAAAAGAACTAGAGAAAAGCCAGGGAATAATAAAAAAAACCCAAAGCAAAAACTAAAGGCAAAAAAACGCATGCGCAAATCGGGATAAACTGAAGCACGTATGGGGCCAGAACCAGTGGAAACAACCCATGCAGAAAAGCTCCTAGTCTCTGATCGAATAGGTATTGTGGGGTTTTGCGGTGCTTCCATACCTGCAAAACCTGTTTACCCAGTAGGGTTACCAGGTCTCACATTACCTGCAGGGGCGGTGGGGGTGTGCTCCCAGCTCCTTGTTGGGACTTTTCTGCCATGCATGTGAACTTGATGCGCGTGCGGTGCGATGATGTCACTGGTAGTGACATCATCATGCTAGGGCCATCATGTGGCAATTCCCCAGCATTTGGGGCAAAAACTCTATGGTAACCATAGAGTTTCCCCACAAATGCTAGAACTTCACAGCATGATGGCCCCAACGTTATGGTTGTGGTAGTGATGTCATTGTGTCAGCGGCATCCCTGTGGGACACTGCTGTTCAGGGGCCAGTCAGTGTACATGAGGTTTTTTTAATTTTATTTTTATTTCAGTGCCCCCCTCCCCCGACTTATTTAAAGGCCCCCTGAATTCAAAAATCCTGGCTACAGGCCTGGTCAAGATATAGGTTAGTACAGTCAGAGAGGATGTTAATCCTTTGTGTTGTTTCTAGTAATTCCCAGTTTACCCTTCCCTCATTAGTCAAGTCAACTTTCTTGTTTAATAGCTAATACAAGTGCTCTGCTGCGTTTGTTAACTCTGCATTTTACATTGAAATCTCTAACAGTACCACTTTGGAAATTCTCTTTCTGATACTTAATACTGGCTCCTACCACTTTACTTTCACCCTGACGCTGAAATAGTCTCTATGCAGGGGGGAAAAAAGTCACACATGAAATGGCCTTGCAATAAAGTAGCAGGAACTGGACCCAGGCGGGCTGATTCCTACTTTAGTAGCCAGTGGCCTGCTGATAGAACACGGATGAAATACACCCTTTCATGTAGTCCTTTGAAACCGCTCTCTGCCCCCCAGGTATAACAGCATCCCTTCACTGCCGGCGGGGATCACAGAGACGCACGTTTGATCGAGCTGCATGTGTTCATTTCAACAAGGCAGTGCCAAGGATCTAGACTGATGGCTCATGGAGGCACCATCCTTATAAAACGGCAGAACAGGGTTTTTTTGTGAGTATTGTGTGTGTGCTTGCATGCCTGGAAGTCATGGTTGACTTCTGGCAACCCCTGGTAAGGCTTGTGCATTTCAGAGAGGTGGCCTACTATTGCCTGCCTTTGCATCCCAGCCCTGGTATTCCTTGGAGGTCTCCCTTTCAAGTATATGCCAGGGTCAGCCCTGCTTAGCTTCCAAGATCTGATGAGACCGGACTTGCCTGGGCTAACCGGGTCAGGGCGGCAGAACAGTTTTCGGATATCTTTGGCATTCTGGCTTGAAACAAGGGATAGTTTCTATTCCATTTTTTAAAGAGTTGAAGGTGATTTGAAAGGAATTTCTGCCGCGTGTATGCTCATTCTGATTTTGACACTGGTAAACAGGTTTCGGGGGTGTTCATATCATTTCCAAAGAAAGCTGTGTGGTATGAATGACCAGTAGAGAGCAGGACAAAAGAAACACAAGTAAACCACAGGTAGCAAAATCTCTCTTCAAGCACTTCCAACTCATTTAAAAACCGGCTGTGCTCTGCCCCTCTGGCCTAACCTCAACTTTAGGAAGATGTACCTGTGAACCAGACTGGATGCTGATTTACCATCCGTTGCTGCGAAGCGAATTTTCTACTAATCCCCACTTCAGCTCCTGTAAAGACATTAAACCCTCTAATTTGTAAAGCAGTGGCCTTTTCCTGTTTTTCCTGAGTGGACTCTTCTTCTCCCTTCAGCTAGTTTGGTGTAGTGGTTAACAGCGTGGACACTAATCTGGGAGAACCGAGTTTGATTCCCCACTTCTCCACATGCAGCTGCTGGTGTGACTGTTCTCTCATGAGCAGTTCTCGAAAGAGCTCTTTCAGCCCCACCTACCTCACAGGGTGTTTGTTGGGAGTGGAGAGGAGGGGAAAGAGATTGTAAGCCACTTTGAGACTCCTTTGGGTAGTGAAGAGTGGGGTACAAATCCAGTCTCCTCCTTCTCCTCCTCTTCCTCCTCCTTTTCTTAACAAATATTTTTTTTTGGTGCTTTAGTTTTAAAGGTTTTTACTCTTAAAAAAAAAAGTTAATACCTGCTCTGCAGGTGAGGTGGGATCTAGCTTCAGAACTGACACAGAGGGATATGCATAGCTCTACTCTGAGTTGCAGCAGGAGCTTTTTGATAGACACAAGTGCTGAGCGACCACTGCTATGCTGATCTGGTTTAGGCTCAAGCTCAGTAAATAGCCTTTCCCTAAACACACTCCAGGTGGGGAAGGTAGCATAGTTATTACAAACATGAGTGTTCTTGCATGATGGATAAGGATAACCACTGAAATTGTATGTGCCTTTCTAGAGAGTCTTCCTCTTTCTTATTTTCATCACTTGTGTGCCCATATTGCATCTTTCTTTCCTTTTCTGCACTTGTTTTACTCCCTCTAGTGGTTGCTTTGATGTTACATCAGTATATTTCTGTTTTATTTCCCTGCACATTAGAGGAAATAAGCCAGAGATACAGTGGTGTAATTCTAAGTGACCACTAGAGGGACCAAAACACATGCAGAAAAGAAAAAAAAACCCTATGCAATACAGACACACAAACAATGAAAATATGAGTGCAGAAAGGCCCTATATTATGCACACATGTACACTCATCCAAAAGCAAAGCAAATACATGACAAATCTGAGGATCTTTTTTCATAGTAACTTGAACATACCACTGGCAGAATCTCAAACAGTTATATTTCTGAAAAGATACATTTGTGTTCAATCTACTGTAAGATCCTTTGTGGCAGGGATATCCACCTGGTAACCTGTAGGCCACATCTGTCTGCAAAAGCAATTTTTCCTGGGCCAGGTGTGCAGAAAAAATTGCTCCCAGTTTCACTCACAAGGGAGGGGGAAGTGCATTTGAGTGATAAGAGATACGGCATATAATGTTACATCTCTCTTTTGAGTTGTATATGTGATGCCACAGCTGTGCCCAAACTTGTCTATTTAACTAATGAGTTTTGATTGATAGATAGTGCCAACTTTATAAGGAGATGGTAAAACAAAATACACTTCCAGGCAGTGAAACATATTCTACCTAGAGACCAGATACTTCTCTGGGGGTACAGAAAATGGCTATCATTGTTCTGTTTCCTGCTGGGAACCAGTAGGAAAAGGGCTTTGGTTTTTGTGTCCAGTTCTGGAATTTAGAGTAACTCTCTGTGTTTCTTTGCTGCTCCCGACAACAATGTGAGGATAGGCATTCCTAGCATGTTGGGGTTGAACAGCGTGTCACAAAGGGCTTAAGGTCGACAACCTCCAGGTGGAGCCTAGATTTACGAGTTATCTCCAGACTAAAGAGATCAGTTCCCCTGGAGAAAATGGCAGCTTCAGAGGGTAGATTGAAAGGTATTCTTAGAAAAGTATTATTTAGCAGAGATTAAATCAGCAGAGCAATGAGAAAAAGTCAGAGTCCATGTGTATGTTTGAAAAAGAAAATAGCTTCACTTGAACTAACAGGGAAAGGTAAATGAGATGCAAAGCAACAGACTTTACTGCTAGAGGACTACTACAAGGAATGGTGTCTCTTCTTCTCCAAGCAAACAAAGAGAGGAAGAGACCCCAATATGCAAAATAGCCAATACATTGATTTCCAGTCACAATGCTAAAGTTCAGGTTATTTCACTAAGACCTCCTACAAGATTCGAAGGCTTTTTCTCACTTGGTAATAGATTGGTTACAATAAACACATGTGACTTCCTGTTGACTAACAAACAAAGTTAACTCTATAATTACTGAAGTGTACTGCGGTGGCTCAAGTGGTTAAGATGCTGAATTGCAGGCTGGAAGGTCAGGAGTTCAGGAGTTCGAGACTCGAGTGCCGCATGATGGAGTGAGCTCCTGTCTCTGGCCCCAGCTCCTGCCAACCTAGCAGTTCGAAAGCAAGAAACTGCAAGTAGATAAATAGGTACCACTTTGGTGGGAAGGTAACAGTATTCCGTGCGCCTCGGTGTCTAGGCATTGCCAGCCACCTGACCATGGAAATGTCTTTGGACAGCGCTGGCTCTTCGGCTTGGAAACGGAGATGAGCACTGCAACCCTAGAGTTGGATTCGACTGGCTTTCGAGCAAGGGAAACCTTTACTTTAACTTGTTAAGCCCAACAATAGACTCCATGCCATCACGTTCCTGCTGTGCTCCTCCCCCCCCCCCGCTCTTCCCCAAATCTCCAGGAATTTTCCAGCTTGGAGTTGGCAACCCTAGGGCTACAGGGAAAAACTCCAGCCCAGGTCAGGTATTAGCAACTATGAATACATTAATCTACCTTATACCAGGTCAAGCCATTGGGTCCACTTACCCCGGTCAACACTGACAGGCAGCAGCTGTCCGTGGACTGAAGTTTGGAGAACCTTTATTTTATTTTTTTAGTCCCCAGTCCTTGGGTGATTCCACACTAGACCTTAAATCCTGGTTCAACCCTGTCCCCGAACTTACATTCTACACTACACGTGAGTTCACCCCTGTAATTATCTCGGGGTATTGTTTGTTTTCACATTACACTGAGGTCACCCCAGTTGCATCCCACACTTGTCCTGGGATAAACAGATGCTGTGTTAATAACCAGGGATAAATGCAAGGTATTGTGTTGCAAGTTGAACTCTGATAAAACCAGGAATGAGATCCAAGTGCAGAAAGGAAGAGTTTTTTTTAACTGGAGAGTCTGGGGGCCATATTTATTGATTTGGATATTGACCTCCTAGGTTTCCCCCCCAATGGAGACCCAAAGCAGCTTGCCACACCCTCCTCCCTGTCCTCCATTTTACCCTCACAAAAACAACTGCGTGAAGGGCAGGAAGGGTTCCATCAGTGCTTAGTTCTTGTGGCCCTCCCTTACATGCCCAGGGAAATGCTGATCGCCACTTTGGGATCAGGAAGCAATTTTTCTCCAGGCCAGTTTGGCCGGGGATCCTGGAGGGGTTTTTTTTGTCATCTTCTGGCCGTGGAACAGGCGTCACTGGGGGTGTGGGGGGAAGGTATTTGTGAATTTCCTGCTTTGTGCAGGGGGTTGGATTAGATGACCCTGGAGGTCCCTTCCAGCTCTATGGTTCTAAGAAGGTTAAGCTGACAGAAAGGAGAACTTGCCCAAGGTCAGAAGAACCTCAAAAGAACCCTGCTGGATCAGACCAGTGGTCCGTCTCCATGATCCGGTTTCACACAGTGGCCAGCCAGCGGAGGGCTGACAAACAGGGCCTTCCCCTCATGCGGCCTCCTAGCACTGGCCTCTGGGTGTGGACACAGCCTCATATGGATTTGCCCTCCATGGATCTGTCCAGTGCCCTTTCGAAAGCCCTCTGTGCTAGCAGCCATCTCCTGAATCCCACAATTCCTCAATGAGTAAAGCAAACGGCTGTGGCAGAGTGGGGATTCAAACCTGGGACTCCCAGATCCTAGCTTAGCACTCTAAGTACTACACCACATCGTCTCTTTCTTGCACATGTAAAGCACATGCTCTTCCACTGAGCTTCAGCCTCTCCCTAAAGGGTGTGGAAGCCTCACACCTCGGGTGCAGAACCTGGTTGGGTTGCCAGGTCTGGGTTGGAAAATACCTGGAGACTTTGGGGGTAGATCTGGGAGAGGGCGGGGTTTGGGGAGGGGAGGGCCTCAGCATGGAACAATGCCATAGAGTCCACCCTTCAAAGCAGCCATTTTCTCCAGGGGAGCTGAACTCTGTCAGCTGGAGATCAGTTGCAAAAGTGGGAGATCCCCAGGCCCAACCTGGAGGCTGGCAACCCTAGCTGGGAAGGTCTGGCTGAGTCCTTTTTGTGTGTGTGTATTTTTTGCATTTCTGTATGTGCACGTGTGTGTCTATGCACCCGCGCCTGGAAGTCATGGCGACCTCCGCAACTCCTACTGGGGCATGGAGAAGGTTCAGAGAAGTGGCTTGACAGCCTGCTCCTGCCTCCCGGCCCTGGTATTCTTTGGAGTGAGTCCCTCTTGAAGTCGTTTGCTTTTTTCCCCCTTTCCTTTTCCAATTTCTCCTTCTTCCAACAGTTTAGAAAATTAGATCAGGAGAGGCACCCGGCGTGAATTTACCTCGATTCCAAAAGGCACATTCCAAACAGGAGGTCAGGTGGAGGGGTGGGGGGAGCAGAGCGGAAGGACGCCCGCCCTCGCATGCCAAACAGCCGCCAAGTATTCTCATTCCGGAGGTAGGAGCCGGGTTGCGCCCTCTTCGGAGACCTTTTGGCAGCTGGAAATATATGCACTCCCATGATTAACTCCTTCCCTAGGCCTGGTGGGGGTTTTAAGCGCTTCATTTGTATGGGACGCAGGCACGCGGCCGCGCGGCGCTGTTTATTATCATAATGCTTCATGAAAAATTAACTGGTGGGGAGGGAGGGGAGACCGGAGTCGGCCCCGCTGCCTGGGGAAGGGAGGGGACTTTGATCTTGCCTGTGATGGGCGGGGGCGCGGGCACGTGGAGCCCACGAGGACCCAGAGGGATCCATTCGCGGGGCGAGGGGGACTCTTCCGGTGCGGCAAAGGGCAAGCAGCGCCCGGGGCCAGGGAGGTAAAGAATAGGCGAGAGTCAGTTCTTTGAATACGACAAGTTGCTTAGGAAAAAAAGAGAGAGAGAAGCAAATCAAAACTCCTAAGGAAAGCAGCGGCTTCAACTGTCAAAAGCCCAGATTGTTTCTCGCCCGCCACAGCGTATGGCCTGGTGAGGGTGGCTCCACGCTTGGGGGGGGCCCTCTGGGCAGATCTGCCCATCACCGGGGTGCCCTTCGTCCCCACCTTTCCACTCCCACACCTATCTCTCACCTACCTACAGGAGGTGGCGGCGGCTACAAGCATGGACGACTTCAAGAGGGAATTGGATAAGCATACCGAGCAGAGGTCCGTCGGTGGCTATTAGCCACAAGGTATCGATAGGAACTCTCAGCCTGGGGCAAGTGATGCTCGGTATTCTTGGTGCTGGGGGGGCAGCAGCGGGATGGCTTCTAGTGTCCTGGCCCCACTGCTGGACCTCCTGATGGCATCTGGTATTTTTGGCCACTGTGTGACACAGAGTGTTGGACTGGATGGGCCACTGACCTGATCCAACATTGGCTTCTCTTATGTTCTTATGTACCTGTACTTCCTTCTCCCACTTGCAAGCTCTCCCACCACCCATGTTCAGTTGCCTTTACCACCTCCATACCCATTCCCTGGCAGTATTATTAAATTTATACGACCCCTCTTGCCACCAAGCGGTTTCAAGACAGCTAACAACAGCTAAAATATTAACAATCATCAATTAAAAACGTAATAGAAATAAAACTGAAAGGCAGCCCACATAAACAGACCTGACTCATGAAAAGCTGAAGGGAAGAGCTGTGGGCCCTGCAGAACTTAGATAAGTCCCGCGGGGCCCACGTACGGTCTGACAGCTAGTTCCATTGGAACGGAGCCACCATAAAGAAGGCCCTCGCCCTGGGAGATGCCAGGCGAACATCCCGGGAGTCAGGTACTACAAGCAGGTTGCAGGTTGAGGAACGCAGTTTTCGGGGGAGAACATGCTGGAAGAGGTGGTCTGCTAGGTAGGAAGGTCCCAGACCATTTAGGGCTTTAAAGGCAATCACCAGCACCTTGAATTCGATCCAGAACTCAATCGACAGCCAGTGCTGCTGTTTCAAGACAGGATAGATATGAACTCTCCAAAGAGCACCTGTCAGAAATTTTGCTGCTGCATTCTGGTAATTTCCAGAGCACCTTCCAGGGGCAGCCCTAAATAGAGTATGTTACAGTAATCTAGGCGGGAGGTGACCGATGTACTCAGTCCGATGCTTTTCAACTTGTTTATTAATGATTTGGAATTGGGAGTAAGCAGTGAAGTGGCTAAATTTGCAGATGACATGAAGTTGTTCCAGGTGGTGAAAACCAGGGAGGAGTGTGAGGCACTCCAAAGGGATCTGTTGAGGATGGGTGAGTGGGCGTCAACGTGGCAAATGGGGTTCAATGTGGCCAAGTGCAAAGTGATGCACATTGGAGCCAAAAATCCTAAATATAAATACACATTGATGGGGTCTGAACTGGCAGAGACAGACCAAGAGAGAGATCTTGGAGTCATAGTAGATAACTCAATGAAAATGTCTAGACAGTGTGTAGCTGCAATAAAGAAGGCCAACGCTATGCTGGGGATTATTAGGAAGGGAACTGAAAACAAATCAGTCAGTATCATCATGCCCCTGTATAAATCATCGGTGTGATCTCATTTGGAATACTGTGTACAGTTCTGGTCACCACATCTCAAAAAGGGCAACTAGAATGATAAAAGGGTTGGAATGCCTTCCTTATGAAGAAAGGTTAAAATGCTTGGGGCTCTTTAGCTTGGAGAAACGATGGCTGAGGGGTGACATGATTGAGGTTTATAAGATTATGAATGGGATTGAGCAGATTGAGAAAGAAGTACTTTTCTCCCTTTCTCACAATACAAGAACTCGTGGGCACTCCATGAAATTGCTGAGCAGTCGGGTTAGAACAGATAAAAGGAAATATTTCTTCACCCAAAGAGTGATTAGCATATGGAATTCACTGCCACAGGAGGTGGTGGCAGCTACAAGCATGGACAGTTTCAAGAGGGAATTAGATAAACGTATGGAGCAGAAGTCCATCAGTGGCTATTAGCCACAGGGTATAGATGGGAACTCTCAGTCTGGGGCAGGTGATGCACTCTATTCTTGGTGCTGGAGGGGGCAGCAGTGGGAGAGCTTCTGTTGTCCTGGCCCCACTGGTGGACCTCCTGATGGCACCTGGTATATTTTGGCCGCTGTGTGACAGAGTGTTGGACTAGATGGGCCATTGGCCTGATTCAACATTGGCTTCTCTTATGTTCTTATGTGACTGTGGCATGAATCCCCGTGTATCATCATTGACCCATGTATGCAGTAGGGAGTGCTGCTGCGATTGCCGCCAGAAGTGCCTATACTGTGTACTGTCCACATGGCCTTCCTTAATGATGCTGGGCAGCTGGGAGCACAGGAGCAGAAAGGTAGCAGGGGAAGTGGTTGTGGTCAGCGGCAGTGGGCCCCACTGGGAAGTCCTGGGCCCTGGTAGCTGCCCCACCTCAGGGAATGCTGGTGCCGGCCCTGTGGCCTGGTTGAAACTGACACGCACAGTGTGTGGCCTTTTCCCTCGAATAAGCCAGGGTAGACTCCATTTAATAGTAGGAGCACTGTAAATGCATGTTGATAAAACTGTCTATGGTAGGATTTTCAGCCTCCAGGTGGGACCTGGAGATGGCGCGCTTTTAAAACTTCTCTCCAGATGACAGAGATCAGTTTCCTGGAGCAAATGGTTGCTTTGGAGGGTAGACTCTATGGCATTGTGCCCTGCTGAGGTACCTCCCCTCCCCAAACCCCACCCTCCCCAGGCTCCACCTCCCAAATCTCCAGGTATTTCCCAACCCACAGCTGGCAGCCCTAGAAGAAGAAGAGATTGGATTTATACCCCGCCCTTTACTACCCAAAGGCATCTCAGAGTGGCTTACAATCTCCTTTCCCTTCCCCTCCCCACAACAGACACCCTGTGAAGTAGGTGGGGCTGAGAGAGCTCTGAGAAAACTGCTCCTGAGAGAACTTGTGACACAGGCAGCAGCTGCATGTGGAGGCCTGGGGAATCAAACCTGGTTCCCCCAGGTTAGAGTCGGCACTCCTAACCACTATGCCAAACTGGCTCTCTCAGTGTGTCTATGGACAATCGTTTTGTTGACCCCTCTTTTATTGCTGCCACCACGTAGGGACGCCAGAATCCCCAGTGGAGGTAGGGGTCCCCTGCTCCCAGGTCCACCTCTCCACTGTCAATCAGCTGGCCAGCAGAGGGACTTACATTAAAAAAGGGAGTCTCACCCAATGTTTTAGCAACGTCCCCAACGTGACTTCAATGTGAATCAGGAGAGACACAGACACACCAGGGACGTCGGGGCAACGCTCTGGTTTTTGGGCCAAAACACTATGGTAGAAGCTAATTCTACCTTTCTTCAAAGGGAAGTTGTTCCATCCCTTTAATCATTTTAGTTGCCCCTTTCTGCATTTTTTCCAATGCTATAATTCTTTTTTGAGGTGCAGTGACCAGAAATGTACACAGTATTCCAGATGAGGCCCCACCATCAGTTTATACAGGGGCATTATGATACTGGTGGAGTTGTTTTCAATCCCCTTCCTAATATTCCTCAGCACAGCATTTGCCATTTTTATTGTAGTCACACACTGGGTCGACATCTTCATTGAGTTATCTACCACAGTTCCAATTTTTTTCTCCTGGTCAGCCTCCGCTAGTTCGGACTCTGTCAATATATATTTATAGTTAGGATTTTTGGCTCCTATGTGCATTACTTTGCACTTGGAAGCTTTGCTGGGTGACTTTTGGCCCATCCTTTTCTTTCAGCCTAACCTTCCTCACAGGATTGTTGTGAGGATAATGTAGAGAAAGGAAGAATTGTATATACCACCCCAAGCTCCTTGGAGGCAGACTGGGAGAAAAATCGCAATCACTGGCTAGCTAGAGTTCCAGTGCATCCATCACAGAGCTAATGGATGGCAGGCAGAAGCAATGGCTCCCAGAAAGGAAAGGTGGCGGACACAACTTGAAATCTTTAATAAAACTTTTTATGCATTCTCCTTCCTAGACCGAAAGTGCTATCCCATGCTAATTACTCCAGTCTAAGCCCATTGATTTACATAGGCTTAAAATGGTGTGACTTTGCATAGGATTGCACTATATAAAATCCAGAGAAGGAAGAAGTGAGACAGCCCATCGTTGGGCTTTTTATATGTTTAAAATAAATGATGTGGGAAGGAAGCAGGGAACCTAGCTGTGCACACAGGGGGGGATTTTATATTTCTATTTTCCAGTTCCTAGTTGCATCTGGAGACACCGTGATAGTGTTTGACAGCTGAACGTAGTGTGTTTGACAGGGGTGACCAGACATGAGTCGATCACCCAGTCTGTCTGATTTGCACCAAATGACTTGAATTTCTGCCACATCGGTTTTCATCTCCCTCCCCAAAACTCTGTAAATGTACAAAAATGCTACTCTAAACACCCATTAACATTGCTACTTTAGACAATCGCAAAATATTGACGGTGCCTTCAGGTCGCAAGCTGAGTCACGTAGACCCCATAGGGGTTTCAAGGCCTGAGACCAACAGGTGGTTTGCCATTGCCTGCTTCTGTGTGGCAACCCTGGACTTTCTGGGTGGTCTCCCATCCAAGTAATTAACCAGGGCTGACCCTGCTTAGCTTCTGAGATCAGATGAGATTAGGCTTGCCTGGGCCACCCAGATCTGTTCAAAATAATAATAATGGAGGGGATGCAAAGAAATAGGCAATACATTGCTGGTACGATTGCCCTGTAGTAGCGTCGTTCTGGGACAAAATAATAGAAGAAATAAGGATCATAACTAAACATAAGATAGATAAATCCCCGGAAGCACTACTTCTAAACCTCAGAGAGGAAACCACCCTATCCACTACACAAAGGAAAAGAAACAGCTTATTACTGTTTGCAGCTAAAACCACAATAGCATCTACATGGAAATCCACAAACAATCTAAACGTTACCCTCTGGTATAAAAAACTTTGGAACATATACGTAATGGAAAAAAACCTCAGACATTTTGAAGTAAAACAAACCCAACAGCGAACACAATGATATCACATGTATATGGTCTCCCATTTTAGCACATCTAACCTGATACAATACCTGATACAATAAGCACTATCCATCTTTTGTAGAATTCCAAAGTGTACTAAGACACATGGTATGATTGTACAGGAATGAACCACAGTACATTGAAGATGAGAATGTATAGAGCACTATAGAGTACTATGTGTATATGTAGACTATATATGCTTACTCCATATTGTTGTAATTGAAAAATGAATAAAACTACTTTGAAAATAATAATAACAGCAATAATAATAATAATAATAATAATAATAATAATAATAATAATGTGCTGTCAAGTCGCAACTGAGTTATGGCAACCCCACCAGGTCTTCAAGGCAAGAGATGAACAGAGGAGTTGGCCGTTGGCTACCCCTGCGTAGCAACCATGAACTTCCTTGGTGTTCTATCCAGTGCTCCCTCTTAAGCTGAGTTAGTGTGAGCTAGCTCATAGTTTTTTAGCCTCCGGCTCACACATTTTTGTCTTAGCTCAGGAAGGGGATGGCTCCGGAGCAAACTCACTGATGCAGTAGCCAAATTACCTGCTCACAGCTTTAATGCCAGTCGCTCACAAAGTAGGATTTTTGCTCAGAAAGACTCCACATCTTAGAGGGAGCACTTCTCTCCAAGCGGTGTTCCCTCTGAGCTGAGTTAGTGTGAGCTAGCTCACAGTTTTTTAGCCTCTGGCTCACACATTTTTGTCTTAACTCAGAGCAGACTAACTGATGCAGCAGCCAAATTGCTCACTCACAACTTTAATGCCAGTAGCTCACAAAGTAGAATTTTTGCTCACAAGACTCCACAGCTTAGAGGGAGCATTGTCTCCAAGTGCTGATCCTGGATTCCTATCTTAGCTTCTAGCTGTGGTGAGCTCCGGCTAGTTTGGTCTCACAAAATCAGGCTTTAAAAAAAAAAAAAAAGCTCTCATTGATGACTGACAGATATGATTTGTGAGTGATTGAACTGTGTATTTCAACAAATTTTTGCTCTCTGGAGCAGCATCACAGCAAAGAGGGGGCAACAGGACTCAGTTGGGCTGAGGGAGAGCGTGAATGCACCCAAAGCCAATTGCGCCGTCCTGCACTGCTCGGAAGGGATGCAGCGATGACATCAGAGGGAAGGGTGGAACCGAGGCTTTTTGGGACCCCGAGAAGGGGAGGCATCCAATAGGATGGCGTCATTTTTCAAGGCACGCTTCAGCCCCTTTTGTGGCACAGGCTCCTTGTCAGATTTCCCGGGAAGTCAATGGAGTGTTAAATCTGATTAGGCAGAATAGCAAATGCCTTCTGTTCTCTCCCAAGGGAAGCTTCCAAAAATGACCAGAAAGGGGGACAGGGGAATTGCTAGGAAAGAGAAGTAACCTCTGAATGTTCTGGGGTTGGTGTTTTTTTCTTTTTTTAATGATGCATCTGATGTGCCAATGCGCGCCTACGAGTTCTTTCCTACGCACATCTTCAGTGCTGCCATGTGCCAGACTGCTCTAGGGCACAAAGAAACTCCTCCTGGGCCTTCGCCCACCTGGCCTTTCGTCCAGAAGTCTTTTAAGGTGAGTGAGAATTATGAGTACCTGTTAAGTAATTCCCCGGTGGGAGTAAAAGCAGCTCTGCGAGGGTCTCTTTCCACTGAGGAAGCAACAGGGGAGAAAGAAAGGGCTGGCTGAAGTTTCCCTCTCTCTTTCTCCCCTCCCACACTGTTCTCCTTGACAAAAAGTGATCCTGGCAGCTAAATTTGCAGAAGAAGAGGGGAAAAAGTTGTTTAAAAGAGATGCAGGAGAAATCATTTAACATGTAGCTACGCTCTGAGATGGCCATAGGGATGCCAGCCTCCAGGTAAGACCTGGGGATGCCCCGGAGTTATAGTGCATCTCCAGACTACAGAGATCAGTTCCCCTGGAGAAAATGGAGGGTGGACTCTGTGGCATTGTGCCCCACTAAGGTCTCTGTCCTCCCCGGGCTCCATCCCCAAATCTCCAGGAGTTTCCCAGCCTGGATCTGGCAACCCTTTCCCCCCATCCCTCGTCAATGGGAAATCCAGCAGCACTTTGAGCATATGTGGGGACTCTAACAAGCTGACACACATACACACACACATCCATGTATGAGAGAATGTTCTTTCTGGGCAAAGGGAACTTCCCACTGATTGCACGAAGCATTTCCTGTGGAGCGCATGAACGGAATAGAATGGGATTCATTTGTGCCTGGAGATGCATGTGCACTCTGGTGCTCTTCCAAGCATTAGATTGTGCCCCCTCTATCCAGTCCAATCAGTGAGATCTGGATCAGACAATAAGGGCTGTCTTGAAAAGGATTAGGACTAGGGGGTACGGCTGAGCCTACCGCAAAGATGCCGTGGCAAGGAAACCGAACAAAAAGGGGCTATGTTGTTCTAGCGCGTAAGATGTGGAAGAGTTTGGGCACCGTCAGCCAGAGCTCGGGAGGAGGACAGTAGCGGGGCCTTGTTCATTCCGCTGGCTGTAAACAAACTCGAGAGGGTTCTGATGAGAGTGTCAAAGATAATCAAGGGTTTAAGGAACGACAGCTAGGAGGAGAGGATCAGGGGACTGGACACCTTTAAATTGCATTCACAAGAGGCAGGGCAAAAGGCAATAGAGTGATGTGGGAAGCAAGTTTAGAATCCGGAAGGAATACAGGCCAGATTCAGTGTCCAAATGGGGTGAAGCATGAGATGGAAAATGCATTCGTGCACAGGTTGCATGCTTAAATGTTTGCACAATATGTTTTCTTTTTCCTTCTGTGATTAACAGCTAGGAGGGGATCTTATGTTAGGCAAACACAAGACACGCAGAGATGAATTTTCAATTTCATGCTTTACACCATGGTGTAGAAGGGAAAGGACACAAAAAGATGCCTGCTGGTTCAGACCAGTGGTCCTTCTGGTCCAGCATCCTGTTTCACACAGCGGCCAACCAGTTGCCCTGGAAAGCCAACAAGCAGGACACAGGGGCCAAGGCTTCCCCCTG
Source organism: Gekko gecko (assembly GCA_029375565.1). Classification (NCBI taxonomy): domain Eukaryota; kingdom Metazoa; phylum Chordata; class Lepidosauria; order Squamata; family Gekkonidae; genus Gekko; species Gekko gecko. Next base: position 282,456,214 of record JAPDNY010000002.1, read on the forward strand.
ATGTAGGCTTACTTGTTTCCTGCCCAACGCTTACTTGATAGAGTGGGAGGAAAATGGTGCTCTAGGAACACCCACTATTCTCTGTGGTATTTACCACAGAGATGGGGGGATTCCTAGATCATTGAGGGCACTGTGATGTCACTCCCAGGGGCTCACCTGAAAGTGACATTAAAGTGTCAGTCATGTTCCCCCTCCCCAGCCTTCACCTCCCAAATGCTCCTAGGGGTTGTGAACGCAGGAGTGGCAACCCTACCCAGATGTTGCCTCCTCGTGCTTGCAGTCAGCAGTTTTATGAGCAGGAGAAAAGCAGGAGAAACAGTTGTACCGGCAGAGCAGCTCCACTGATGGCCAACAAGAGAGACAGTGATACCTGTTGGCAAAGTTTAAACATGCGGAGGACCAGGGCACCAACTGTTTAGAGAAAATATCTCGGTTTATTAAAGAAGTAATAAACTCTGACAGAATGGAGGTGAGGGAGAGAGGTTTAACTAACTGACTAACTGCTGTGAGAGGCAGGAGCAAAGGGGGAGGGCTCAGCTGGGGCAAGAAGTCTCCAAAGAGCCAATCAGGAGACAGGAAGGACATCATTTGAAATTGTGGGAAGTCCCTAATCTCAGCTATGCTAACTAGCAGTCCTTCAGCTGTCCCCTTGTAGGGTGATCTTCTGATCCTCTTCAGGATGGTGCATTATAGACCTTGTATGGCAAATAGAAGGGGAAGTCGTGGAAGCAGTGACAGACTTCAGGTTTCCTGGGATCCAAGATCACTGCAGGTGGTGACTGCAGCCATGAAATTAAAAGACACCTGCTCCTTGGGAGGAAGGCAATGACAAGCCTAGAAGCATAATAAAAAGTAGAGACATCACCCTGCCAACAAAAGTCCGTATGGCCAAAGCAATGGTATTCCCAGTAGTACTATATGGCTGCGAGAGCTGGACTATAAGAAAGACTGAGCGCCGAAGAATAGAATCATTTGAATTATGGTGCTGGAGAAAACTCTTGAGAGTCCCTTGGACTGCGAGGAGATCAAATCAGTCAATGGTAAAAGAAATCAACCTTGACTGTTCCCTGGAAGGCCAGATACCGAAGCTGAAGCTCAAATACTTTGGCCACCAAATGAGAAGGGAGCATTCACTGGAGAAGACCCTGATGCTGGGAAAGACTGAAGGTCAAAGAAGAAGGGGATGGCAAAGGATGAGATGGTTAGTGTTATCGATGCAACAGACATGAAATTGAGCAAACTCTGGAGCACGACGGAAGACAGGAGGGCCTGGCGTGATGTGGTCCATGGGGCCGTGAAGAGTCGGACCCGACTGTGTGACTGAACAACAAAAATATTCCAACAATGCCGTCTGGGAATCTATATTCACCCACAGCTTGATTTTCTAAGCCTGTAGCAGTGTGCCATGTGGTGTAGTGGTTAAAGTGACCAATTAGGGCTGGGAAGACCGGGCTCTCAAACTGCCACTCTGCCATGCACCTTCTTGGCTTATCCACTTATTTGGGATCCCCTATCATTGCCTTCGGTCAACAGATGGGCTGAAGACAGATTGCCTGCAGTTTTGTTGCTCTTGCCTCTTGTAAATTCTCGAAGTGATAGAGTTTCACAGCTTCATTCGATATCTTGTTTGAACTATAACAAGTTGAATCCTTTTAAATATATATATATATATATATATATATATATATATATATATATATATATATATATATATTTGTCTGTGTGAACTGCTAATTATGCAGCCTCTCCAATTCTAAGGCAGTAAGTTGTGACTTTCACACTTGATCCACATCGCTCCTAATACACGCATGTGTTGCATTTGGAACAGAGCACTAGATACATTTGTATAGCTATAGGACTGCCTTCTCTGACACAGGTTCAAGGTTTTGGTATTAACCTTTAAGGCCCTAAACACTCTGGGACCAACGTATCTACTGGACTGCCTCTCCTGGTATACCCTCAAAGAGCATTACACTCAGGGGAAAAGAACCTACTGGTGATCCCTGGCCCGAAAAACATCCTGCTGTACTCAAGCAGAGCCAGGGCTTTTTCGGCTCTGGCATCAGCCTGGTGGAACTCTCTGCGAAACGAGATGCGTGCCCAGCGGGACCTAGCCCAGTTCTGCAGGGCCCGTAAGACAGCGATGTCCTGCCAGGCCTACGGTTGAGGACAGCAATGATCTACCATTTAGCTTGACTCCTTCCTCTCCGCCCTTTCTTTCCTCTCCCCCCACAGGGTGAGGATATAAACTGATGTATTTTAAGTGTCATCTGCAACTGTTATCGAATCACTATTGTTTTTAATTGTTTTTAACTGGAATCTCTGAATGTAGTTTGTTTATTTATTTAGTTTATACCCTGCCCTCCCCGCTTTACAGCAGGCTCAGGGCGTCTTACATTAGAAAACAGAGAAACAGAAGAGAGAAGAAGAGGAGATTGGATTTATAACCCGACCTTCACTTCCCAAGGGAGTCTCAGAGCGGCTTGCAAACTCCTCTCCCATCCCCTCCCCACAACAGACACCCTGTGAGGTAGGTGGGGCTGAGAGAGCTCTGACAGAAACTGCTCTTTTTTCAAGAACAGCTGTGCCAGAACTAGGGCTTGCCCAAGGTCATCCAGCAGGTACAAGTGGAGGAGTGGGGAATCAAACCCGGTTCTCCCAGATTAGAGTCCACACACTTAACCACTACACCAAACTGGCTGAATGTATTTATTGGTATGAATGTATTTATTGGAAATGCTTTCAATGCCCTGAGCCCTATGAGCATGGGACAATGCCATAGAATCCACCTTCCAAAGCAGCCTTTTTCTCCAGGGGAACTGATCTCTGTAAACTGGAGATGGTCTCAGCTGAAATTCCAGGAGATCACTAGGCCCCGCCTGGAAGTTGACATCCTTAATTGTAATTGTGTGTGTCTTCATGTGCACAGTCATGAGCATATGCATTCTGAGGGGCTGGGGCTCAGTGGCAAGAGATCTGCCTGGCCTGCAGAAAGCTCCAGGTTCAATTTCCAGCACCTCTGGTTAAAAGGATCAAGTAGGAGGTGATATGAAAGATCTCTGTCCTGAGACCTTGGAGAGCCACTGCCCGTCTGAGTAGACAAGACTGACTCTTATGGACTGACAGTCTGATTCGGTATAAGGCGGCCTCATATGTTCATCGGCATGGCCTTATCCGACAACTTTCAAATTGAGCCGCGTTGGCAAACTTGTCCGAAAGTTTTGCTGCCTCTAGTTTCATTCATCCTCGGAGACGGAGAAAGTCTGGGATGGCCTCTCTAGACTCCTTGCCATGATGAACAGCCTCACATCTGTATTCTGGGCACAAATCAACCGGGCCCCGTTTACAACCTTGGGCCACACCTATCTCAGGATGAAGAAGCCGGGGAGGGGGATGAGCCGAGCGCCAACCTTCCTTCCCCTTGACGGTGACGGCATCTCCGTTAAACCTGGCTGCACCTGCCTGTCAGGAGGAGGAAGGACACGCAGGAGCCACCCGAAAGGTGAATGAGGTGGACGGCTAAGTGACAGCCACCCCCAGGAAAGCCTGCGGGGGGATTTCAGCCTGGCTGACAGGCACTCAGACCTTTGATACCACAGCTGTGGAGATCGGCATTAGCAAGTCAAACAAGAGAGAGAGAGACACCAAATGGGCTGGACAGACCAAGGAGCGGAGGGTGGTGGGAAGAGGTGGCGGCGTGTCCATCTCAGAAGGGAAGAAGGGGGGAGGTAGATGAGGAAGACCCAGGAGCGGGTTGGAGGCAGGCACCATCCAAGGGGGGGGAAGGACACCGCCTGAAAAGGTATGCATCCTTCCCGGTTGTTGCCTTGCTGGATAAAAGTTCTGCACCTGGGACGTCCAGATTCTGCACCAGAACAAGTGGGATTTGTCTGTTGTACAAGGAGAGCCAATTTGCTCGTTCCTCTTATTCTGCCATTTTGCTGTTTTGCATAACAGGTTCTGGGTTTTGCTGATTGTGGGACGGGGGAAGGCCTCCAGCCTCATTCCAGCCACTGGAAAAGCTTGCTTAGTCACCTTTAGTATATTTTTATCGCCATCTTCCCCTGAGGATCTTGGGGCAACGTATCGGGTTCTCCCTGGTGGTGGAAAGTGCCACTGAGTCACAGCTGACGTATGGCGACCCTGTAGGGTTTTCAAGGCAAGAGACGTTCAGAGGTGGTTGGCCGTTGCCTGCCTCTGCATAGCGACCCTGGACTCCCTTGGGGGCCTCCTATCCAGGGCTATTTTGGGGCAGGAACGCACAGGAACGGAGTTCCGACTGGCTCCCGAGTTGGCCACGCCCAGCAGGAACTCATTAGCATAATAGGCCACACCCAACAGCAGAAACTCATTGGGATTGGCTACATGAGGGGTGTGTGGCCTAACATGCAAAGGCATTCCTGCTACAAAAAAAAGCCCTGGGTTTTGACAACAAACAAGGTAAACAGAATAAGAAACAAAAGGTGGGTGTGGCTGGATGACCACACTTCTCGTAACACGGGGTGTGGCCTAATACGCTAATGAGCTGTGCTGTCAGGGGTGTGGCCTAATATGCCAATGAGTTTCTGCTGTTGGGTGGGGCCTATTATGCTAATGAGTTTCTGCTGCTGGGCTTTTTCTACACAGAAAGCCCTGCTCCTATCCAAAGACTAGCCAGGGCCGACCCTGCTTAGCTTCTGGGCTCTGATGAGATCAGGCTAAGCTGGGCTGTTCAGGTCAGGGCGGGTTCTCCCTCCTCCATTTTGTTCTCACATCAACCCTGTGAAGTCGGTTCAACTGAGAAAGGAGGGGATTGGTCTCAGGACACCTTCCTGGCAGGGTGGTGGTTTGAATGTGAATCTCCCGACCAGTGTTTCCTCTGAGCTGAGTTCGTGTGAGCTAGCTCACAGTTTTTTAGCCTCCAGCTCACACATTTTTGTCTTCGCTCAGGAAGGATGGCTCCAGAGCAAACTGATTTATGCAGCAGCCAAATTGTTTGCTCACAGCTTTAATGCCAGTAGCTCACAAAGTAGAATTTTTTCCCTCACAAGACTCCACAGCTTAGCGGGAACATGGCTCCCGACCAGTGTTCCCTCTAAGCTGAGTTAGTGTGAGCTAGCTCACAGTTCTTTAGCCTCCGGCTCCAGAGCAAACCAATTTATGCAGCAGTCAAATCGCTCGTTCACAGCTTTAATGCCAGTGGCTCACAAAGTAGAATTCTTGCTCACAAAACTCCACAGCTTAGAAGGAACATGGCTTCCGACTCTTCCAAATCTCTCTCTTCAGAGATTTTTAGCCCACTTACTGTATTTGCGGCCCTAATGCCTAGAAACTTGGCTCTTTTTTAAAAAGGAAATGAAAATTGAGGGGTGGGGGGTTTGAATCCACTGCCACATCCTACGTTTTCTTGCCTTCCTGTGAAATGCACCAGATGCACTGATGTACTTACTGGGCATCTCTCTGGCATAATATCCTGCCCCGTCCTCTATTCCCTAGACGGTGAGGGAAAATCTATGCTGTTTGTTTGGCCTTCAGCTTTTGAAGACTCAGAAGTCATTTCAAAGCAAGTGGGGTGCCATTCTAGGGCAGGAGACAGAAGTAAGTGCTCTGTTCCAGAGGGTTCAAGAACAAGAATAATCACCTGACCTGGATAGCCCAGGCAAGCCCAGACCGATTTCCCACAAGCAGCTGTGCCAACCTCATGCCTCCCTTTCCCCAGATTGCATTCGTCAGTTTCCCACTACTTGCTGCGTGGCCACGTTTTGACCCACAGCATCCCCTGATTTCCCCTGCATCTTCACAATCCTTGTTTTTTGAGATCGAGAAGACACGGGAGAAACCGGGGGATGCTGTGGGTCAAAATGCGGCTGCGCAGCAAGTAGTGGGAAACTTACTAATGCAGTCGGGGGGGGGAAGGGAAGCGCGAGGGCGGCACAGCTGCTTGTGGGAAATTGGTTAGATCTTGGAAGGTAAGCAGGGTTGACTCTGGCAAGTACTTGGATGGGAGACCTCCTTGAAATACCAACAGTGGGAGGTGGAGGCAATCTTTATTCAGCCACCTCTCTGAATATCCTCCAGGCCCCCAGTAGGGGTCAGTCACCAGAGGTCACCATGACTTCCAGGTACACATGCAGATACACACACACAAACACACCCTATAAAAATACCCCCCCCCAAAAAAAAAACAAGAATAGTCCATTAATCTGGTCCCAGAGTATGGTGTAAAGTCTCACGATGTAGCAACCTAATCTTTTCAAGGTCTGGCCAAGTCTCTGGAAACCTGTACTATACTGCTTTAGATTCCATGGCAGAAGAAAGGGAGGGTCTAAATGCAATCAATAACAAATGGAATCCGATGGATTAGTGCAGTGCAGTCCACTGTGAGTTAGTGATGAGAGGTGGTGCAGAGATAACTGGGCCAAAAAGCAGCTGCGAAGTAATGAGGAGATGGGATACAGGAATGGATGGACCAGTGAGCTGAAAGCTGTATTGACAGGAGGAGAGAAATGCGAATGTCTAAGCTAGGCTGATCGAGAAGCCTTTTGTTCTGTCACTTCTGGAAACAGGCCAAGAAGACAGGGCTCTTTTGGCAACCTGGGGGAGTCTGAGCCTTTCCTGGCAGGTTCTGGTGTTAGGAGTGGTTGCGCCGCTGCTACCATGCTGTGCTGTTCTAGATGCGCTTGTCATGTTGCTGTACTTGTTTGAATTGCTGTACATCTATAGGAGAGCATTCTGGTATAGTGGCTCCTAATCGTAGGAAATAGGCAAGGGGCCACAAAAATGGGATGCAAAACTAGTGGCATCGGTTGAGTGTTTTGCAAAGACCCAGAAGCAGCATGAAGTTGCACATGTTCCTGCTTTCTGAGCAGTGGGAAGATGTAGGGCTAGGTTTGGTTCTCTTTGGAGGAGAGAGAATGTGAGATGTATGGTGTGATCGTCTTTTCTCTGTTTACAAATATACAGTTGGAAGCCCAGAGGCTTTCACAAGATCTGCCTCCCCACATTGTTAGTTAGACTAAGATCTGGGAGACCCATGTTCAAATCCCCGCTCTGCTATGGAAGCTTGCTGGGTGACCTTGGGCCAGTCACACGCTCTCAGCCTAACCTCCCTCACAGGGTTGTTGTGAGGATAAAATGGAAGAGAGGAGAACCACTGGGGAGAAAGAAAGGGTACAAATGAAGTAAATGAACAGCTATAAATATCTGCAACTGTTCAGACATATTACCACTCCTTTGCTCACGTAAGGCTGAGTGACCTGCAGTCATCAGAAACCAGTTCCCCAACAAAACTGAGCTTATATCTGTGCCAAGAGGAGGAATGCTATGTGCGGTTTTCTTCAACTGTGATGTTTTGGGGACGGTGTGAAAACAAGTTCACAAAGGATCCACTCATACTGAGAGTGAAAACAATCAGCCATCCCGCTCGTTGGGGTCCCCCATAGACCAATTCAGAAAGGGGCCGCCTCATCTGTCATCAGTGATGGCTGCCCTCTGTGATGTCGTCATGTTTCCAAACCTTCACTGGCGATGTGCCCCTGAGATGACGTCACAGTACTCTGGAGCCAGTTAGAGCTGCTGGAGATGGCACCTGGAGAACTCCCTTTATTACAATTGACCAACGTCAATTTCCCTGGAGAAAATGGATGCCTTGGAGGGTGGACTGTATGGCATTACACCATTATAGCCTGCTGAGGTCCCTCCCCAAACCCCGTCTTCCCCAGGCTCCACCCCCAAAATCTCCAGGTATTTCCCAATGCAGAGCTGGCAGTCCTAAATTGGCTACGTCTTGGCATCAGAGGGCCAACAGTTGGCTGGGATTATGGAAGGAAGAAGTCATACCCGGAAAGTAAATGATGCCCCAGCTGGGAATAGAGACTCAAACAGCTGCAAAAATTTCCCAGAAATGGATTTTATTTATTAAAACGCTTTTGTACCATTAATGTGACCCTCACAGGGATATTCAGATAATGTTTCAAACGCACCCTCTCCAGCTACCTTTCCAGCCTGAATGACGACGACCAAACAGGTGAACGCTCGGTACAACCTTAATTTCAAGTCATGCTATAATCTCTTTCAGAGACCTGTTTGCTGCTTGTTATATGGAACCGGGCTTCAAATACCAGCGTCTACGACGCCACGCGCAACTGTTCCTTGTATAGTCCCGAGAGGCCTCGCTCATGTCTGGCTCAAATCATCTTGCAAATTTCTGACTCCCGTCTTACACACCCTCCATTCTCCCCGCCACCGCCGCAAAATGTCAAATGTGCAATTAAGCCAGTTTGCACGCTTGTTGCTTTCCGACGCTGCCGAGTGGCGTGGCAAAGGAGGGGGAGGGACGCCGTTTCCCCTGTATATTAGAGAAATTTTTTTCCACGGGTTTCTGGCCCCCCTCCCCTTTTGCCTGTGTACCTTCAGTAAACACTCAATTAAGACCATACTACTGTACCTGTCTCCCAGTAGCGGCTGGTAATTATGTAGGTTTTCGATGTCAGCACAGCAGGGAAGCGCTATTAGAGCTAATTAAAGCGTCTCCCAAGCTCAGTGAGTCCTGAACTTCTGCAGCTGTATCTGGTGGCATTTCGCAAACAGCTGCAAACACTGTCATTTCCGTCAGCCTTCCGTGGGCACCCCCTCCCCACCTCAGCCACCAACATAGGTGTCAAATCTGTTTGAAGAGAAGGACCTCAGGGTGGCGAGGAGAGCTGGGGATGGGGGAGGGATCCAAATGAGAAGAAAGGTACAGAGAGAGGAGAAACCGTCCTATAGATAATACACATTTTTGTAAGCATGAGGCATCTTGGGACAGCTGTCAAAGAACAGTGGCTACCCAGTGCTAGGCCCTGTACAGCTCCATGAAGATTAGGGTTGCCAGACCCCCGGGGGTGGCGGGGAGTCCCCTGCTTTCAGGGGCTTCAGGCCACCGGCAACCAGCCAGCTGGTGGGGGGAGGCCCGCCCCCAAACAGCTCCCTCGCTCCCAATGTGCCCAGTGTGATGACGTCACCCAGAGGTGACATCATTGTGCTGGGCACGTCACGTGGGTACACTCTAGCATTTAGGTAAAAACTCTATGGTATCCATAGAGATTCCCCCAAAAATGCTAGCGCCGCCCCCACTTGATGTGCCTGGCACGATGATGTCACCTCTGGATGATGTCATTGTGGTGTGTGCACTTTTTGTGTGAGTGCCAGAAGATCCTGGGGAACACCTGGAGCCCCCCACTGGCAGCCGGAGGAAGCACCTGGCAACCCTATGAAAATTCATAGAACACATTCACATGGAAGAAGCAAATTATTTGTCGTAATAGGCAATACCAGCTCTAAAGTAGGTTTGCCAACTCCAGGTTGGGAAACTCCTGGAGGTTTCGGGGGTAGAGCCAGAGAAGGGTGGAATTTGTGGAAGGGAGGATGCTCAGTAGGGTATAATGCCACGTAGTCCACCCTCCAAAGCAGCCATTTTCTCCAGGGGAACGGATCTCTGTCATCTGGAGATCAGTTGTAATCCCAGGAGTTCTCCAGGCTCCACCTGGAGGCTGGTAATCCCACAAATCTGGGAGAACTGGGTTTGATTCCCCACTCCTCCACTTGCAGCTGCTGTATGACCTTGGGCAAGCTATAGTTCTGACAAGAGCTGTCCTTGAAAAAGAGCAGTTTCTGTCAGAGCTCTCTCAGCCCCACCTACGTCACAGGGTGTCTGTTGTGGGGAGGGGAAGGGAAAGGAGTTTGTAAGCCGCTCTGAGACTCCGAGTGAAGGGTAGGGTATAAATCCAATCTCCTCTCCTCTTCTTATTTAGTCAATTTATATGCTGCTACTTTTGAAGCAATCAAAGGTTTCTTGCCATCAAAACCCATTAAAAATACAGCCTAAGTCTACAGGATCTTCAAGAGAAGATCAGACCATCAATCATTCCACTGAAGTTTTCAAGGGCCTCTCAGAAGGAGAATATCATTGTCTTTGTCTTGCATGTGCCTGTAAAGATGGGTGCTGATCTCATCTCTTGGTGGTGATGGAGAGTGCTGACAGGTCACAGCAAACTTATAGTGATCCCACAGGGCTTTCAAGACAAGAGACTAACAGAGGTGGTTCACCATTGCCTGCCTCTGTGTAGCAGCCCTGGATTTCCTTGGTGGTCTCCCATCCATGTACTAACCAGGACCGATCCTGCTTAGCTTCTGACATCTGATGAGATCGGGCTAGCCTGGGCTATCTAGGTCAGGGTGGAAAAATAGATAGTTTGACAGACAGATAATAGATAGACACACCCACACATATATACATATTTGCCATCACATCACAGCTGATTTATGGCAACCCTGTAAGGTTTTCAAGGCAAGGACAAACACAGATGGTAAGCCATTGCATTCCCTTGCATAGCAACCCAGGACTTCCTTGGTTGTCTCCCATCCAAGTACTAACCAGGCCCAACCCTGCCTAGTTTCTGAGATCTGTTGAGGTTGGCCTAGCCTGGACTATCCAGGAGATGGATCTCCTAAGGGAGGGAGTTCCGTAGCTTGGAGGTGCCAACTCCAGAGAATTCAGGTTCTTTCATGAAGACCCTACCTGTGGCTTCAAATCAGACAGGTTGAAAAAGGGAGAGGTCCTGTTCCCATGCAGCACATGACTAACTGGTGCAGGGGGTGAGATTAATTCTCACAAGATGCAGCAGCCATGATCCTAACAGCTTTTCACAAAGGATCAGGGGAGGGGATGAGTGATGGGGGTCCCTGGTTCAATGTCTAGAATTCCCTCTTAAAGGACGTCAGGGGTTGGGAAAGACCTTTCTCTGCCTCGCACTCTGGAGAGCCACTACCTATTAGATAAGAAAATACTAAGCTGGATAGACCAATGTCTTCATGCATTGCAGGGAGAACCAAAAGCACAGATAATTTGTAAAGCCAGGATGTTTGCCATGTAGCAACTTGCATGTGCAGAAATGTGGCACCGGATCTGTGTTCATAAGTGAATTTCTAGACCTTGGAGTTCTGAAAATTTTAGAGCCAGTGTAAAGAACTGAGTGTTCTCTAAGACAAAGGCAAAGCCATTTGCAGCTTTGGTTTATCCTCATGAGGTCATTCCTATTTCTCCAGATATCTGACCTTATGAGCATGGACTGTTCAGTGAGCAAACGTGATTGTGGCAAGGTTTGTACTCAGAAGAGAACCATACGTTCACCTGACGGATAGACCGTGCAATCCAATGCAAATCCAATGCAGATTCTGCCCACTGAAATCAGATTAAACTCTTACTACAGTGCATGGCTCAGGCAGATCTTTCTGGGTCTCGGTTATCTATAAACTGAGCAAAATGCAGACTGTCTCATAGTCTCTGCACACTCAAGGCTAGGTTTGCCAACTCCGGGTTGGAAAATTCCTGGAGCTTTTGGGGTGGCGCCTGGGGAAAGGAGGGACCTCTGCGAGGTATAATGCCATAGAGTCCCCCCTTCCAAAGCGGCCATTTTCTCCAGGTGAACTGATGTCTGTAGTCTGGAGATAAGTGGTAATTCCAGGTGATCCCCAGGGCCCACCTTGAAGCTGGCAACCTGACTCAAGGACTATACAAGGAACAAAGTACATGTTATATGGAAATTCGGAGGAGGGGGTTATGTTTTTAAGGAGAAACAACTTCAGGATGCTAAATTTTTGAGCAGTGAAAGGGTAAGGGACACCTAGTCCTTTCCCTACCATCCCCCTTCCTTTGCCCTAGCTACTAATAATGGATACTGTGCCCTTGAACATGGAGGTTCCATTCTGAGCTACTATGCCTAACCGATAATTTCAGAAATGCTTTTATGACCTTTCCTATCATAACAATGTGAGTATTGTCAAACGTTGGTTGGGGGCCCCGTAGCCCAAAAACTTTGATGCCCTCAGCCCATTGAGCCCATCTGACCTTGGAAGGTAGGTCATCCATGGAAATAAAGCATCCTTTCCCTGATCTGTGCCTCAGTTTCGCCAAATGTAAAATGCCAGGAAATAATTTCCATCAGTTTTTGTGGAACTCATTAGTTCTGCAGATAGTTTTGTCGGTTTGACGCACGTAAGCATTCTTATTATTTTTGCTTGTGTTTTGGAACCAAGGATAATTAAAATAAATTGCAAACCGAACTCTTTCTGGATGCATTTCATGGGTTTTATTCCCAGACAGGGGGAAACAGACAGTGGTACCTCATCTCTCTGGTGCGTTTTGGAATTAATTTCCTTTAAAGTGACAGTGGCACAATTCTTCCTCGGACTGGACTGGGAGGAATGGAGTGAAACAAGATGCATCCCATAGTTCCATCCTTCTGGGAAGTTAACCCCGCCCCAACTCCCAAGATGCTCTTTATGCATTGTACTGCAGAGCATCCACCAGGGGGAAGCACAAGATAATGAACAAGACTTGATATAGAACTTCAGTTACCCCAACCAAAAATGGGGGCAAAACAGCCATTTCGTGCAAATACGTTAGACACATACTGCTAGGGTTTCTGGTCCCCTGGCAAGGAATCCCCCTCATCTGCTTCTCATTTCCCCCCACTGCTCGGAGTGGCAGCAAGAGAAAATTTTTAAAAAATGACCACCAGGCTGATGGCACAATGTCTGTTATGGAATCACCAAAAAAATCTAAGGTAAAACCAGGGGTCATTTGAAGCAGGAGCGCGCAGGAGGGGAGCTCTGGCAGTTAGAAGCACAGGCGGTGGCAAGCCCCGCCCCCAGCTCCCAGCAGGAGCTGAAGCAGCACCTGTAGCATTCCTCCTGGGCCCAGATAGGCTGCTCTGGGACTGGAATGACAGCCCCCAGAGTGGAAGGACAGTCCCTAGGGGTAAAGCCTAGGGGTGGAGCCTGAGTGGTGGGTGTTGCCTCCTGACACACTTCCAGTGATGTCAGGGGGTGTGGCATATGGAAATAAGTTATGCTAACGATTTATGCTAATGAGCTCCTGACCCTCTTTTTCTACGAAATGACCCCTGGTTAAAATCATCTAGTTTTAGGTGATTCCTAGAGAGGACAAATGTCTCTTCTGGTGAAAACCCAAAAGTGATGCCAGTCATCTCTAAGAATAGGTAAAAACTCTATGGTTTTGCCAAAGAGTTTCTGGCGATTCCCAGAGAGACGTGACATTGCTTCCAGTTTTTCCCCATAACTGAAATAACACAATTGCTGATGGCCAGCCCCATGTCCCCCCCAGTCTCCTGTTGATCACTAGGCTGTGCCTGACAACACTACTTGCTGCAGTAAACAGATAGTCCTCAAAATAATTGCACATGCGCATAGCAGCTGGGAGCTATTAATGTGTTGCGCTGGTAAGATCACTAACGAATGTGCAGACCGTTTGTTTGATAGGAAATGAGAAGACATAGGAAAAAAATCTTGCAAAAAATGTGAGGGGAAAACCTGTTTTTTCTTTTCTCTTGCTATGGACTCCTCCCTCCATTTTTCTGATGGGGAATTTGGGGGGATGGGCACTGGCCAAAAAACCCCCTCTTATGAAAAAAAATTCTCTTATGAATGAGTGAAATGCTTCTTAAGTTTTTTCTCATTCAAAATGAACAGCATGAAGAAATGTGAGTGCTTTTTCAATGAAAAAATGGAAAAACTGAGCAACTACTAGAAGAGGAGGAGGAGATTGGAGAGCAGCGTACAAACTCCTTTCCTTCCCCCTCCCCACTACAGACACCCTGTGAGGTAGGTGGGGCTGAGAGAGCTCTTTCAAGAACCACCCTTTCAAGGACAGCTCTTGTCAGGCCTATGGCTTGCCCAAGGTCATG